>VWZX01010410.1:70208-375444 GCA_013399015.1 Galbula dea
CGCCCTACCCCGCTCGGCTGGGCCGCCCACAGAGCTCCGGGCGGGGTTGCGGTGGCTTCTCCTGGGATGGTGCTAGTGGAGGGAGAGGTGTCCAGCGGACGGTCGGGTCGGGTCGGGTCGGGTCGGGTCGGGTCTGGTCTGGTCGGGTCTGGTCTGGTCTGGTCTTTCTTTGTGAGCAGAGGTGGATGGGCTCCATGGCTGCTCTCCTGGCCCCTTGGAAGGTGCCTCAGCGGGGCTGACCACCGGAGCGGTGAGTAGGGCGGCCTGGCCCCAGGTTCCACGCCCCGGGGCTGAGTCCCCCGGCCTCTGTGGGCCTGGGGAGAGGCAAGGCTGAGGGCTCGTCTCAGAGCTGCGGATCTGGCGTGTGCACTTGCAGAACTCGAGCTTAAGCATGGGCGTGTGGTCGGCTGGCAGGGGCTTGAGTGAGCCTCCACCGAATTTATGTCTGGGAAGTTTTTCCAGAAAACGCTTAATTTTCCTCATTCACCAAGCGGACGAGGGTTTCCTGTAGGGATTCCAGAAAAACAGGGGCACACCCAGCCGCTGCCTGTCATTGGCATGAGCAGAAGCTGTTTGTTTGCACACTCTTGGAGGTTGTAAAACCTTCCTGGGCCCAAGTCATTCTGTGGTTGATGTGGAAATCAGGGCCAACATCTAGAGATGAGAGATCCCTCACCTCTGTTTTTGGGATCTTCGAAATACAAATGAATGCATTGCACTTACACTTTACTTCATTTTAAAGTTAGGTGGTTATTTCTTTCACAAAGATGAATTGAAAACTTACACCAGTGCAGGCATACAAATCATTGCCAGGGTTAAGACGAATCAGATACTTCTTTTAGAAAAGGTGCCATCCCTAAGCCCATGGCTAGAGTAAGCAGATACTGTCTTGGAGCAGAAATGGGAAATTTGTGTGGGGTGAAATCACTTGGCTCCTGCAAAGGCTCAGGTTTGTCAGAGGTAACTAACTCGGAAGCTTCAAGGTGATGGGATGATACCCATACACCAGCTTCGGTAGGGACTCTTCTTTGGTTCCTGCAGCTTGCCAGGCTAGTGTGTAAGGCTGGACTTCCTGAGATAGTGAGTGCACTGCTCTGAGGTTACAGCCTTACGCCTCTGACTTGATGAACTTGGGAATAGGTTTCTCTGTAATAGCCATCTCCACACCTTCATTTTAGATTCAGCAGAAGTGTCTGACTAGCTCGGGATGCCTCTGTCTCGTGCGGTACCACATTCCTGGCAGGATCCAGCACCACATTGTGTGGATTGAAGACAACAGAAAGAATCATGGAGCGGTCAGTAGTAACACCTCCCATGTTGAGTTGTTGGTCTTTGGGAGCCTGATAAGCCCTGGAGTGTGATATTTGACATCACTTTCGCAGAGTGAACAACAAAGTGGCTATTCTAAACCAGAAAGGGTAAGGGAAGCCTCACTCTCTTACTATACATAAAACAGAACACCCTGTCCTCCTTTATTTTAATTGTGGCCTTCACTTTGTAAGAAATAAGACTACATTGGTAGCTTTCATGTTTTTGTTGTTTTATTTTAATGAAGTGCTATTGCATTCCCACCAACTGGCATTCAATAAAGCAATGCCTGTGCTACCTGAACACGCAGGAGAGGGAGATCTGCTACTGCATGGGCTGCCTTCAGTGACTGCAGTTTGAAATCTGTTTACGTAGCAATTCTCAAACTGAGGGGCTGCCTCAGGAACATCCACATGAAGGAACAAAGGGAATGGCACATCACTAAGAGGAAGAAGGGACCTAAAAGAGGGGCTGGCAACACAGAGAACAGGAGAGGTGCCCTTTGGTGCCGGGAGAAGTGAAAAATTATCTTGGCATGTGTTCGTCTTAGAGTCTCAATCTTGCTGAGTGCCAAGGGTATAGCAGTTCGTTAAGATAATAGTGACAACAGCCTGGTGTTTGTGCATGTCCAGTCCAAGCCATAGTCTCACCAAAGATGAGGACAACCTGGGTCCTTCTCTGATGCATGCCAGCTGAATGCATACTGAACTGCACAAGCAGCTCAAAAATGACTCGGTGCCCCCGGAAGCAGGAGGGAAGAGTGTCCAGCAATGGTTGTCTGGAAGCTCCCTTCAGGCTGGAACTCAGTATAGCCTGTATCCAGGTACTTTATAGCTCTTGAATAGCCAAAAGAGCATGAATGCCAATGATGAAAATAGGTTTCTTTATGCTATACTCATGACTGTTAATATTCCCAAGAGAATTCTCTTTTAGCTGCTTGGAGGCATACATCACCAGTTCCATAAGGAAATATTTCATGAATCATTGCTGTATATTGTGATTAGAGAGATATAAGACATAATAAAACACCAGAAGCTCCAAAATGGAAAATGGCTATTTTCTAATGGACTAAGCACAGGTACTGTGTAGCATTAGAAACAGCACTTTTCCTTCTAAATTTCCACACTCTTAAATGTGAAGCCAGAGGGCATTAAGCAAATTAAATACATAAACTGAAACTGGACACAAGAAATTTTCCATGCTCATACAGAGTAGCAATGGAATAGAAAATAACGGTAAATATAGAGTACACGTATTAGCTGAGTGTATCACCAAGATATCGAGCTGTTTCCTTTTCATTTTTAGCATATTGTCAGCTCTGCAATTGGTATTATATTTGTCAGTACAGGAATAAAAATTACTACAGCAAATAAGAAATCAGTGTCCTTCATAACAGATGTAAGAATACCAAGAAGTAAAAAGCACACAGGGAAGGTGAGACGGTGTTAGGATGGACACAGAAAATCTTAAATAATGACTTCGGTAGGCAATTTGCATCCTTCTAGCTGTTCATGACAGTGTAAAACATGCAGTGTTTCATTGTTTCTGAAATAAACATTTGGTGAGAATTTCTAGCTAGCTAAATTTGTCATTTCTGACGGTATTATTGTGGGTAGAGCCCTTCCCAAATCTTCGTTCGCGAAGCCTAGCCGTGAGGATGATTTTGTGTATATGCTTTTCCTCAATCACAAAAAGGAATTACCCTCCCATCGAAATCAGCAGACTTCTGCTAGCCAACTTCAAAGGAAATAGGACTACGCTCTAGTTGGCAAAACAGTATTGGAGGATACATTGTACCAAACCTGAACTGTATAGATAATCACAAAAAGAACAATAAAGCCACTGGCTTCAGTTGGCTTACCTTCCTGAAGACAGTGTGAGTTAGAAGCAATCTCAAAAATATTGCAATGTGTTAGCAATATAAATTTATCATAACTCTCTGTACATCTTTAGTACATTTTTAGATTTTGCCACAAACTTTCAAAACAGCACAACTTGTTACCTGAAAACAATATAAAACATTGAGAAGACATTAAGGATAAAAAAACCCTTAGTAGCTCTCACTCAAATGTTAAACTCTCCTGAGAAAGTCTGCAACACCTGTAATGAGACATAAGATTCACAGAGGTGATGTTAATTCATGCCATGTGTTTAGCCAAGTAAACAAATAAATAAATAAATAAATGCTTTCAGGGAAGCTTCCTACAAATACTACAAAGAATTCACAGACTGAGGTTGAGTACTTTCTGTGCAACAGTTATGCATATTGCAGCTTAACTTGGTGAGATGGTACCACTTGTACATAAACAGTCTTTTTGCTCATAAGCTTTCTTCGGTGCTTGTACAGCATTCAGTGGTGTTACCACTCTTATGCAGATTGGATTGGAAGCTTGAATACCTTCTTTACTGTTCTGTACAGCATAAGATAGAGGAAAGAGGAGAAACTAGTACTGAAGGGATTCCTGGATGCAATGAACCTGTATTCTCTGATACTAATGTGCTGTTCTCTTAGGTTTTGGTCCTCTATGCTGAGCTGTGGTCTGTGTGTGGAGAAACACAACCAGTCTTAAAGTCACTTGAGTTGCTTTGACTGCTTATGCTTGGTGATTGGGCTAAGTACAGACATATGCATTTGCTGGACCAAGCTGAAGTGCTTAGCGTTGTCCAGTCTACAAATCTGAAGATATGACTGCAAATATGTGGAACATGCTGGCAGGCAAAACTAAAGAACATTCTTTGAACTGAACTTTCTTCTTCATATAAGTACCTACAAAGAGAGAACTTTTTGGTCTGATGAAGTGAAAGCATGTTGTTGTGTTCCACTCAAATGGTAGGGATTATCATTTAGAAAGAGGCAGCTGGCTGGCATCCATCTGTTTCCTGCAGCAGGTGTGGCAGATCACATTCAATCACTGGACTTCTATGCTTCATAAAATGTTCAGGCAGGATGTCCGTAAAATATCTTTTAAAATTACATTTTTAAGCCTCAAGCCTTTGCTTCAGTCTCTTTCACTGAGAATTTGGACAATGAACGTGTTACCATTTTTGCCTGTACTACTGGTTATTTCTCTGACTGCATGGTATGGTTCTTTGGAATATCCATTGAGCAGAGGATACCAATCACCTGCTGAATTTACATCTCCAGATCTGAAAATTCATTTACATATTTACATATGCATACTTTTCTACACTCAAAGATTCTGTGTGATACCTGAACTGGTATTGCCAAACTGGGGCTGAGAACTGAGGAGAAACAACACCGGGAAAGAAAACTGAAATGTAGGGGGTGAAGCTCAGGGTCTCTTCTGTTGCAGGGTTTCCAGAAGGACTGAGCACACACAGTTCCTTCTTCCTCTGTTGCTTTCCTAGTTCTCATTCAGTGTAGATACTCTTTCAGTAGAACTCTGTGATGATGTGTTTAGTTTGTTATTTATATATTATTTTTATTAAATTAATGAGCCATGCAATCCCAAATGTCAGCCCCCTCCCTCCCTCTGCACGTTAATCCTTTCATGATTGAAGCCCGCATACATCAGCTGGCTGTAATAAGGAAAACCACCATTGCAGCTTTCATCATCATTAGCAGGGAGTTGCAGCATGCTGCAGTTGCTGGGTTGTGCATCTCACCAATGCAAGCTGCAAAACAAGTTAAAAAAAGTAGTTAGCAGCATTCTTCCCTTCTCTCATCACTTCCCTTCTTTGCCTCTGGTTGCCTCCCTTCCGCTACCTCTGGTTTTTTGCCCTTATTTTGAAAACCTGACTGGGTACATCACTTCCAACCATCAGCCAATTAGGTCACACATAGGCAGCCAGATCTCCACCCGGCCCGTTTTGCCCACCACCAGCTCCAACATACGGAAGAACTGCTTTCAGTGTAGTTCATACACACATGGCTTCTCCATCACTGAGAGCTGTCATCCACCAGCCACCATTCCACTATGCCTCTGGCCCCAACTTCCCCAGCACAGCAGTGTGTGTAAGCAACGTGTGTTAACCTTGGGTTTTGGTTGTACAACCATCAAGCTCTGAGCCAGTAAACACAGGCAGACCTCGGTGGTGTCTGTGGGTTCTGGCGGAAAAGGGTGGAGCTGTGTGGCTGCTGGTTGGTTTGGGGCTGGGAGGCAGCCGGAACAGAGAGGTGGGAAGCAAAATGCAACTGAGGTGCTGACAGGTTCAGGGGCATCCTGCTGGGCTCTGCCAGCCCATACCAGGGAGCTGCAAGCTGCAAGGGCCTTTGCTGAGATGTTTGTGTGGGAACATAATGGGGAAGTGTGAACTTTTGCTGTTGTGACCCCTTCATCCTGGATGACTCATAGATGAGATGGGGCAGATACATCTCTCTATGAGTCTGGGATTTCCTGCCCAGTCTGACCACATGGAGATACTACAGCCACTAGGTAGATCCTACAAGGAATGATGTTTTAGCCTCAGTTGTGGCTTTTGTGAGGGGTTCATTGCACTGATGCCTGTAATGACAGAATCACAGAATATTAGGAGTTGGAAGGGACCTTGAAAGATCATCTAGTCCAACCCCCCTGCTGCAGCAGGATTCCCTAGACCAGGTCACACAGAAGCGCGTCCAGACGGGTTTTTAATATCTCCATACAAGGAGACTAATGAAGAAAGCCAAAACGCTGGTTTGCTCAAGATGTTTGTTTTGATGCTGAGGTCCGTGGATCTGTGTTTAGCTGTACAGCTCTTTTTACACAGTTATTGGATGCATAACAAGTTTTCTTGGAAATACAAGGGTAAGGCTACTTCAATAATATAGGGAATAAAAAAGACCTTTTTTCCCCTTAAATATATGTATTTCTTAGTGTGAACAAGATGTTATGCTAAAACTCATGCTGCATGTGACATCATAGAATCGCCAGAGTTGGAAAGGACCTTAAAGATCAGCTAGTTCCAACACCCCTGCCTGGCAGGGACACCATCCACTAGATTAGGTTGCCCAGAGCCCCATCCAGCCTTGCCTTTAAAAACTTCCAGGGATGGGGCTTCCACAGCCTCTCCAGGCAACCTGCTCCACCCTCATGGTGAAGAACTTCATCCTAATATCTAATCTAAGTCTACCCTCCTCTAGTTTGCATCCATTCCCCCTAGTCCTATCACTACCTCACATCCTAAAAAGTGCCTCACCAGTTTTCTTGTAGGCCTGCTTCAGGTACTGGAAGGCCACAGTAAGGTCTCCTCAGAGCCTTCTCTTCTCCAGACAGCAATCCCAACTCTCTCAGTCTGTCCTCATAGGAGGGGTGCTCCAGGCTTCTGATCATTCTTGTGGCCTTTCTCTGGACTCGCTCAGCATGTCCAGAGACATTGAGTTACTGGACATTTGTGCCTTTGGATGCACCCATCCATACAAGTGTTTCCCTGAGACTGTTCACTGACCAGTACATATCTGTGGTAACGACAGCAAATCCTGCCTAGTTAATTAAAATTAATCCCATGACACTTAGAAATAACTTCTGTTATATTATGATATATATACAATGTTCCTCATCAGAAAGAACAACTTTTGTTATATTCAACTGATAACATGCGTCACTTCCGTGGATATGACCCTGGCTTGGCAGTGTGAATATGTAGTTCAAGTCTAGGGGAGAAAAAGACACTGTGTGCCATCTTTCTCCTGGTAGTAGACAAGTCTGTGGGGAATAGATGGCAACAAGACTCTATTTTCCCTCATTCTTGCACGTGCTGCAGTCTGGCTCCTTTTCTCCATAGACAAGGGGGAGCAAGGGCTGAATCGTACCTTTCCAAAAGGTGGCCCTTTCCTGTCCTGGGTGTGTTTTGGGGAATGGTGGAGAACTCCACCCCTTCCATGGGCTCCATGCTAGGGACACGATCTGTCCCTGAGAAATCATCTTCTGCTCCCTACCTCCCTCTAAATTCCCACTGAAATACTGGAATTTGTCATCATGTGCATTATGGCTTCATAGCTGTAAGACTGGCTGATCATTCACTGATCATTAGTTTGTCAAGTCAAAACAATACTAAATTAGAAAATGGATTCAGCATGGAGGCTGCCAGCTTCCTTTAGCTTTATTTTGTTTACTTTGCATTTGTCTACAACCACTTCCTGGCTTTAGAAAATAGTGTTGTCTGTGACTTGTAAGTACAACTAGGTCAAATAATAAAAACTGTTAATGGCAATATAATCATTTTATGGCAAGTGATTAGAAAGCTGCAAACAGAATATTATGACTTCAGGATGTGTACCAATGATACAGCATGACTTTCACAGGAAAAAGACATACCCACAAATCTGGGATAGCAAACTACAGAGTGGTTAAATGGAAAATTAATCTGCTTATAGATGCCCAACAGCCAAATATAATTTTCCATTAGATCTTTTTAAAATCCCATACTTTATGCCTATTTGTTAGCAGAGAGAACTCTTTAAAAAATCAATAGCAAATTGCTAAGTGACAAACTTGATCAAAGCCTCATTATGCATGAAAATTTCGTTTTGCTGGCTAGGGAATTTTGAGGGGGAAGCTCTCTGTGTTTCCTTTGTGCATCTCATGCAGTATAAAGGGAATTGCAAATTTCCAAACCCCTACAGCTGGTGTAGGGGAGCAGAGGGTGCCACCCCATCATGCACTGGTGTCCAGGAGGACAGTGGGAGGACAGTGACAGCCCCTCTGATTCTAATGCCATCCTCATTGCTGGGCTCGCAGCAGGGTGAGTGCCAGGGATTGTGTGAGGGCTCTTGGGGGTGAGGAAGAGACACTTTTGCTATGCTAAGATGAGAGCTTGTTTTCTTTATAGAGCTGATGCTAGCTGGTCCACATGACAACCACCCTGAGGCTTCTCCAGCCTGCGCTGAGGCCACACAAAATCACAGTTCAATGACTCTAAAAAAGACAACAGAGATCTTAAGAGAAGATGCAGCCACAATTCTAGAGGAAGAAGCAAGGCAACCCACTGATGCTGCCAGCTTCTCCGTATCAGTGCAAAGCACACAATGTTTTGGCTAATGCTAACTGATCTTTCTAGGTCCCTTCCAACCCCTAACATTCTATGATTCTAACTGTAGGAAAGAGCTACCTTCCCCAGAAACCCCACAGAGACTTGAAGAGATGCCTCCCTCTCGTCCGTGAGCTATGGTGGATCAGAAAATCTGGCCCAGGGCCTAAAAACACTTCTCAACTTGTGTCTCCTTATCACTCCTCCAGAATGAGAATACTGTTTCCTGCCTCCCAAGAATTATACAAAAATAAATCTTCTTGGATCTGCAGAATGCTTTGCTGACAATAATTGCGTTATAAGAAAGAAACAGATTTATTTTTAGTGGAACAGGACACTCATTTCTAAAGAACATGTTTGAAGGTCTATTACCAAGATAAAAAAAAGTATTTAAATTTAATAAAAGGAGCAACATGACCTCTGCATACTTCCCATTGCTTTAGCAAGGCCAAATCCTTCTCACTTTACCTCAGCTTGTGCTAATCTGTGCAGGGGCTCTATGTACATGAGCCTTTGCTGCGCCTAAGGTGATCTCAGTTGGGCTGTCTGGAATCAACTGAATGTTGCTGCAAAACAGCAGGAAGTTACTAATCTCTCTACACATTCATCCCCCCTTGCCATGATACTCTCTGAAGTCATCTATCTCATCCCTTCCCAGTTCTGTTCCCTTCTCTTGGTCCCCAACCCACTCTTGTTTGCTGGGTGGTTGCAGCAGGTTTGTTCGTGGGCATTTGCCCCTTAGGACCTAGACATGAAGATCAAGAATTTTGCTCCAGGCTTTCATTGCCTTTCTGCACTGGCTTGATAAACAGCAGGGGTTTCACCTTTCATCCCTGTGTGCCAGTTGGCACCTACAGAGCATGCCTGGGGTTTCCAAGGAGCTGAAGGGGTTTTCCAAGGAGGAGTGTCAGTACCTAGATCTCACTGGCTTTGCACTGAATGACACACATCTTCTCTGTGTCACTGTGGCATGAACTCTTGAATGTGCAGTCTGAATGCTTGCTTTCTGCATGTGGTAGTGCTACAGAAACCCAAAAAATAAGCACTGGGTCATCAAGAAAAGCAAGCATGAGGTGGCATGGGACACATTCGCTTTTAAATTAGTGAAATCTCCCTGGATACCCCATCTCCTGCAGTTTTCAGCTCCACTGGAAATGTATAAATCAAATATCTGATAGAGGGAAATGAGTCAGCCGAGGTTTATGCAGACAGTTGGTGGGGAAATACGATAGCTAGGTTTCTAAAAGATTTCAGCCTGACCATTGAAATGGCAATACTCACATGAGAAAAGAGAAAGGAAGAAAGATGCTTCTTGCTACAGCTTTATCTAATGTGATCTCTGGTTACCGTTGATGAAGGAGAAGAAATGTGTTTTGCTTTAGAAAACTAAGCAGACCTCTTCTGTAGCACCACCATGTGGTTGAGCATCTGTAGGGAAATCTGTCTGGAAAGAAGCATGCAGCAGTGCTGTACAGCAATATGGTTCAACTACTTTACAGTCTTTTAAGCGGTAAATATGATTTTCAGCATGCAAACCTCGATGTAAATTTGGTTTAACGTCAGTGAAGTTGGCCAGATTGTGGATGAAGACAGCATTAGATATGTTGCACTCAAAGCTCACAGAAGACTGGCAAAACATTAACACTAATCTGTTTTAGTGGGTGAGCAAATGTCTTGAACTGTGAAGCAGGACCTGGCTACATTAGAAGCACTGCAGGCATAGGGTGATAGATCTTTGTTTGACAAATTTTTCACTGAGAAGGGGTATCAGGAATCAGTGGTAGATGAGATGGTTTAATTTTTTTGAGCAGAATTTACTTTTCTTCTACTGAAAACAAACAAACAAAACAAAACAATGCAAAAACCTGTGAGAATTTATAAATCAGATTTGGGCAACTATGAAAGAGGATGTGATCAAAAATTAAGACAGGGTGTGATTCCTGGTTCCATTAAAGTTTCCTGGTGTAAAATTGTCCTATGCCAGTGATAAATAGTCAATGAAACTTTTTCATATATGTTGTAAGCTGTTGCTGGCCAACAATCAGGGTTGCCACTCAAGGAGGATTTCTGCACCTTGAGTTTCTGTATGATGGAGAGGGGCCTGCAACAGCTTGGTTGCACAAGCTCACCCCCACCACAAAGAGACTTAATGACAAAAGGATTGCCTGGGATGTCCCTTGTAAAACCCAGCTCCCAGTATGGTCCTCAGGAGCATCCAAGCATCCAGCAGAAGAGCCCAAGCCATTGGTATTAACCTGGTTACAGCTTATTTGAACCCACAAATCTGATCATAGAATCATAGAATGGCTGAGGTTGGAAGGGACCTTGAAGATCATCTAGTTCCACCCCCACTCCCATGGGCAGGGACACCACGTGCACTAGACCAGATCATCCAGGGCCACATCCAGCCTGGCCTTAAACACTGCCAGGGGTGGGGCCTCCACAACCTCTCTGGGCAACCTGTTCCAGTGCCTCACCACCCTTTGGGTAAAGAACCCCCTTCTAATCTCCAGCCTAAATTTCCCCTCCTTCAGCTTGTAGCCATTCCCCCATGTCCTGTTGGCAATCAGACCAGGAGAAAAGTCTCTCTCCTTCTGCCTTATAGTCCCCTTTCAGGTTCTGAAAGGCCGCTATAAGGTCGCCTCTAAGCCTTCTCCTCTCCAGGCTGAACAACCCCAATTCCCTCAGCGTGTCCTTGTAGGGGAGGTGCTCCAGTCCTTTGATCATCTTTGTGGCCCTCCTCTGGACCTGCTCCAAGAGGTCCACATCTTTTTTATGCTGAGGAGCCCAGAACTGTACACAATACTCCAGGTGGGGTCTCACGAGGGCAGAATAGAGAGGCAGAATCACCTCCTTAGACTTGTTGGTCATGCCTCTCCTGATGCATCCCAGGACACGGTTAGCCTTCTGAGCTGCAAGTNCTCCACCTACACAAGGAGCCATTGACCACAACCCTCAGACTGCGTCCATCCAGCCAATTTCTTATCCATTGGATGGTCCACCCATCAAATCCATATCTCTTCAATTTTAATCACTGAAAGACTAAAAGTACTGCTCCTAGGACCAGACCATCAGGCTACATCTGCAAAAAACTGATTTAAGCAGGTTTCAATGTGGGAGAAAAGCCATTGCATCTGTGGTAATTACCTCTTAGAAAGGCACACTGTGTAGTATGCCTCTCAGCTATCATGTCCTTTAATCACCAGATTCATCAATTGTAGGTATTGTCAGGTGTCAGCCAGTAAGCCCTATTTGCTACCTAGCTGAAAAGGAGGACACTGAGGTTTGTGTTCATCACTGACCTTTTACAGTGCCAGAGCAACATTGGTTCCCTTCTATCTTCAGGAACAGGGAGGACCAAAGTCATCTCTGCCCTTCACGGGGGCTGCTCAGGTGAAAAGAGCCCCAGGAGGAATAAAAGACCACTTTCTTCTCTACCAGCTAAAACTTCTATAATTAATAAAGCAGGTACCTGATGGCCACTTTGCCTGCCTGCCTGCAAACTTGCAACACAGATAGAGATGCTTGAGGTGTGGCTCTTTGGAAAAGCAGCAAAAGACCAAGCATTCCTAATGACAAAATCGCACTTTCAAAAAGGCATTTCTCAGCATGGCATGCAAAGCTGGAAGGAGCCCAAGGTGAAGTCTGAGGTGAAGTTTTGCAGAGTCCCATTTCAAGAACCATGCCAGTGGTATGGTTGTTGGACTCATCTTCCATCAAGATACTGCAGAAATCTAATGGGAGCATTTTTATTTGAAAATAAGAAAAGCACCAACAGATCAGGACCCATAAGCAAGGCTGTGAAAACTGCATGTGAATTTCAAAGGAGGTGTTTATGCATGGCTGCCACAGCGTTCAATGGGAGCAGTGGGTATTCAGCACTCCTGAAGAGAAGGCTAGATTGAGCCTGAAGGAGAGTAGATAAAATTGAGCGAAAACACATGGCAGTATCTAATTTCCAAGGGATTATTGTGATAAATAATAACTCTGTGCATTTGTGTATGTGATATAACAAACAGCAGCATACATCTATGCATATACAAACCCAATAATATTTACATATCTGTAGGTATGTACACATGCAAGCTTATATTGCTTAAATAGCTATTCTAGGGATCCTGTTAATATTAGGCATCAATATGAGACATCCTTTTATGTTTATCTTGACACTTCAGGATCTGAAAGCCAAGTTGACAACGGCTTGAAATATTGTTCATTAATAGCTGAAATATAATCACAGTGGAGCACATCACTACATTCAAGCTGAAATCAAGCTGCCTGTTTTACTACAAAGCTGGGCACCCCATTGTAGCTCTGGCCATCTGCATGCACACTATATTTTAAATGGAAAAAGGCCTCTGGGGAAAATGAACCAAATTCACCATGAGTGCAAACAGGCATGACTCTTTTGAGGTCTGTGGAATGTATTTACTTATACCAGTAATGGATTTCATCCAGAGACCGCTGTTCTTTGCAAGACTTCATTTTTCTTTGTGTTTGTGCCAGTGTAACTCCACTTACTTGGATAGGAATAATACTAATTTATACCAGTGTAAGCAGCAGAAATTTTTATTTTTGCTTTTCAGCATAGTTGCTAGATAACTTTCATAGCCTGTTTCCTTCCTTACTTTACTGTGTTTTTTCTGCAGGTGCTATTCTTCTGGTTTTTCTACATTTAGTTCAGATTTCCTCAGTCTCAATGAGAAGGCAGCCAGGACTTCTGTGCCCACTTCCAGTACCTGCTCCTTAGAGTGGACTTTTTCCCCCAGTGCATATCTCCTTCCTGATGCTGAGGATTTCCTTGTTGCCTTCGTGGACATTTCTCTCCTGCCACCGTCACAGCCACCACCATTCTAGCTGGAAAGCGCTGTTCCCACCAGTAGTTCATTAATGCTGCTTGTTAATTGTCCAAAGTCTGGAGACAAAGGGGTCATCCTTCATGTACATGAGGCATCCCTTCTTTTCCTTGTGGGTTGGCTGATCAACCTAATTTTCCATAGAGAAATACCTTGTGGTTAATAATACAGGCCATGTCAATAAAACTAGGTAGAAAATAATAGGGTGCAGGTAGCAGGCAGCATTGTAGAGTGTCATGACAGACCAAAAGGGCTTAATGTTTAGCAGTTGGGAGAGTGGACTAGTATGAAAATAATGATGCAGTTAGCAAAAAAACCACATATCTATCTCTGCCTCTTTTACTATTCGACCTTGTGTCTCTGGACTTAACCAAAAGCAATTCTCTGTTTCCTTAAGTTTTGTGTTCCTGAAAACCTGGCAAAACAGGTAAGCAGATTTGACCTATTGACATTATACAGGCTACTAGAAAAAGGCCAGAGCAGAAAAGGCTACCTAAGCATCATACTGAGGGTGTGGTAGGAGAGGTTAAAGTACAAGCTGCCTTTCTTGAATGCCTGTCCTCTCACCAACTGATGTCATTTCCCCCCATAGCTCAAGTATTAGCCCTCTCGCTGGTTGAAAAACGAGTCCCCAAGGAGCCTAAATTAAAGGCGCTGGTACAAAAGTGCAGGGCCTGACCTCTTGCAGCTGCGCTGGGGCCAATATCGATTCATTGTGCTGCTGTATTTTACAGTCCAAGGGCAGAACAAGGGGACAGGGGAGGGATATGGAGGCATTTTGGGCTCGTTAGCTCATTCATAGACACCTGGTGTTCCGCCTCCTCCTCATGCTTCAGTGCATCCCATTCCCATTGTATAGAAAATCCACTTCTTTAGACATCTGAGCTGCTTGGGCTGGACAAAGACCAAAATTAAATCCACAGCTGCCCAGGAAAAGGCTTTCTCCATCAGGAGTTATTATCAAGGATCAGTGATGAGAGAGCAAAGTGGGGAACTCCCCTTGCCTCTGTCACTTCCAGTTACAGCTTCGGATGAGCGCATCTGCACATATTTTTTTGCTCCTTCACATAAATAACAGGCCACTCTATAGCTGATGTGGACTGTCATGCCTCTGCTGACCCAGTTTAGCTTCGGAATTCTACAAGAGATATGTTACCCTTTGCACTTACCACATTTGGCTGGACAACACTCCCAACTGTTTGCAGCCTGCAGGAAACACTTAGTCACAGGGCAGTGAGGCCAAAATACCCTGACTGCAGCTCCTTCACTGTCAATAAGGTTGCATCAAGGGTAAATTTGAACTGTCAAGGACCAGCTCCTATTCTCAGTTACCCCAGAGAGAGCCTGGAATTGCATCATTAGCATCCAAGAAGTTATTTTGGATCTACACAGACAAAAGGGTGAGCAGAATCTGGCACCAAGTTTAAAGGAGCAAAACAAGGAGAGGTTTATGTCTAAAAGGAACAGCAGCAGGTGGCACATATAGGCTATATAGTCCCAAGTTTTGAAAGGAAAGGAAACATAAAGTTAATAGAAAACCTTTGTGGCAACTAAATATGTTCTGGTTTTGAATCCCCTGTGGAACCAATCAATCCATTTACTTATAAAAATAGATTCAACAGGTGGTAGTTTGAAGACATTTGTGTCTTATGTTAAGGGCACTAATTAAAAGTTTATGGTTAGTGAAACCTGGAAGTGAAAGCAAGATTATAGTGGTAAAAATTTTGCTCCACTACACTAGAGAACATCTGGAACCATGCGATTGACCAGGGGAATTTAAATGTAGATCTCAAAAGCTCTGCATATCTGATCACTGTTCCTATTATCACTGTCTAAATAGCTTCATGCTGGTAACCTGATCTACTTAGTAGGTGGCTGCTCCTTCTGTTCTCTACATCTAACTCATTTTCTTTCAAGGCAATACCAAAGATGAGTGTTGTTATCTGATTTTCCCTTGATTTCTTTCTTCTCTATACTGTGTTTCCTGTGGTTTCTTTGGGCACATGAGCTGAATTGCAGCTTTTTAAGACGGCCGAAGACAAGTTGCCACCTAGGGACTGACACTAGCCAAGCTGCAGCATGGGGGTATGAATATTATGCAATCAGCAAGCTACAGAGCTCAAAGTGGGATTTCACAGCCATCATGGGGAACTGAACAGTGAGGTTTGGCAACCTTGCTCTTCCTGGCTGCCTTTGAAGAAGTCTCGGCACAAAGCTGAAGTCTAAATCTTGCATGAAGCGAGACATGCCGTTATGCCCACAGGACTGAGTAACGGCCATTGCTATTGCAGTAGCTGAGCTGGAGGCTGTGGAAGGATCTCCAGGCACAACCCTCATTATCCTATATAGCGGTATAAGGGGCAATTCAGGCACTGTCAGAAGATATTATTAGAGTGTTGAACATGTATCCAAATCTGTATAGGCAAATCAGCTAAAAAGGTAACTGCAATATATTCCTGTATTTGGGAAGACTTGTACATGTTAATGATTATACTGTATTTACAAAAAATGATCAGTGTTCTTGAGAGTTACTCATGTGATCTCTTTAATCACTGCAAAAATCTTGGTCAACAGAAACTAGCCTCTTTAGGACTGTGAGGGCAGCAAACGGGAAGTTCTGCCCCAATTTGAGAATGCTATGGGATTTAGGATAGCAAGCTAGTCAATATATTTAGCCCAAAGACGGGTGCTACCAGACCTGTTCTACGCAACGTCTTAAGTCATACAAGTTCTTGACTAATTATGGAATTGTTTTAACTTTAAAGTACATTTATACTGCCAGAGTAATAAGAAAGGGCGCTCACACCTTGACAAACCAAACTGCAGAATTAGGGGCTTCAGCATTACCTCTCATTCTAGGGGCACTGCAGTCCCTTTGCCCTCTGCCGCCAGAACACTGCATGAGGGTGACCAGGCATCAAGAAGCTCTGCACCCTGCTAAGCTCAGGTGCTCTGGGAAGGTCTCCCACACAGCTGCTTACTCACATTTAGATACCTAACATCTTTAGAGCATCACAACAATGTGCTGTTTTCTTCTTGTTTGTTTGCAACAAATGCAAGAGTTTCCTTGTAAGTAAAAAATCTGCTTTAAAATGGTTTAATTTTGACTTTGATTCAGAGCAAAGTGAGTTGAACTGCCTAGAAACAGAGTGTTTGTCTGTCACAAATACTCCTACTGAAAGCAGTGGGAAAAGGAATGAACAGATAGATCCCACGGTCGCCTATTAAGGGTTAATAAAAGGTAGAGGAATATTGTGGTGGAAGCAGAGGAAGCTGTAGATCTTCAAAAGATCAGGACTCATATTAAAGAAAATAGTAGCTTCGAATAAACTGACTGGTAGAACTGGCATCAAAGGTCTGCCAAAAACACATCAGTAACTGCAAAGGAGACTCAAAAATACAGCCAGACAGAGGTTTCATTGTCAGAAATGCGTACATAATGTCTTAACATCAAAATGTATACAAGGAACTTCAGCCACACCTTAAATGTTGCCATTGGTGTTGAAAGGTGGTCATGAACCTTTTGCTACACTCAGTATCTTTCCCTGGAGAGAATTTTCCTTAACTTCAAGGACTCAGTTCTACCTCACTGTACTGGAAACAATGTAGGAAGAGGACTTCTCCAGCAATAAAAGCATTTCAGTGAGTGCATTCGTAAGGAATGCCTGGGACTTAAGTGCAGGAGAACACATAGCTGACAGACTGGAAGAGAGGGAGATGTAACAAAATAACTTGAGGGGAAGGTAGCTAATTACAAACATATGTAAAGCATAAGGCAATAAAAAGAAAATAGGGAAAGAATGGGAGGGATCCCATGGCAAAGTGACTGGTGGTGAGTTGTCATGCCCAAAGCCACAGGATGAGGCCTGCAGCATTTATTGCTCACTAGAAGTAAATTTTCAAGTCCAGGAGCAATACTTCTCCACCAGAAATGAAAAATGCCAGTCAGCAGAGGGTAACTGAAGCCCTGTTAAAACCAATGTATCATTAAACAGGGATTAATAAATCGCCTGGTGACTAGATTTTTTCATTTGGAGAACTCCTCTCAAACCAGGTCCCTGTGTTAAGCGCACCCCTGGGGTACTAACAAAGCACTTCAGGATGTGTTTACTTGATAGAAACTTCAGAGGGACCTAAGCACTTTGAACGGGGGATAAGCATTTTGGCTGGGAGTTTTGACTGTGCTAGTGGGAGAGCTACCTGCTAGCCTGAGACCCCAGTCCTCCTCTGCATATATAAAATCATAGTAAATCACTGCCTCTGCTTTCTGGATGTAGACTGGAAGGGAGGGAAAGAAAGAAGCTCCTTCGGGCTCCTCTGGCCAAATACATACTAAGTCCCACTCCTGAGCACAGGGTTTTTTTCCAGTTTAGGCATGAAGGAAATTTGGGCTCACACTGAAGATACAGTATAGCTGCATCCTCTGAAGGTCCCTTCCCTTTTGCATGCGAGGGTAATGAGGTCAGCTGCATTCACTGAAGAATGTGGTGATGGACATTTGTTTTTTGTGTTCTTGATTCCCTTTGCAGAAATCAAGTGCAGATTGCTAGCCTCAGCCATCACTCTGAGACAAAATTGCCTCCAAATTTCATCCAGGAAACATTGAAGTCAGGGCTGTATTAACCACCTGGCTCCTAATAGTTCAGACAAAAACGCAAACACTGAACTTTGCTTGCTACAGTGCATCTTTTCTCACTTTGCATCTCTTTTGCTAACCAAAAAAGCACATCTAGTCCTGAATTTGGATTATTCAGTGAGGATTGGAAGTATTTAGATTTATTTCAGTGCTCTTCAGGCACAGGATAACTTTTTGTTACAGTGACATGATGGAAACTGAAAGGAATAACGAACAGCACTCCAAAAACTCTTTTTAATAGATGTATTTCTTTTATATAGTTCAAATCCTTCCACAAACAGAGATTTAGCTCTGTTCAACTATTTGAAACAGCAGCTCTGTTACTGAATTAATTTTATAGGTAAAGCAGTAAGTTCTATCAGTTCTAACAAATATGAAATAGCAAACCTAAGGAAACCGAATTGCTTTGTGAAGGCAAATCAGGAGCTAAACAAAGGACAATGTAGTGGGACTCTTGGATAGATTAAGCCTTTACTCCATCTGTTTGAGGTTTGGGGACAGACTCCATATGCACAAGAGCTGCATTACTGAGCTGTGTTAAGGAGAGTCAGCATGCATGCTGCAAGGGGCAGGATCCCCAGACATTAATATGAGACACATACTTCTCTGCCAAATGTATCTGCAGAGCTTCTACTACAACAGCAAGATTACACATAAGTAGTGATTCCCCAAATGAGATGAACAAATGGGTGAAATCTAAATGCAACCCCTCACCCAACCCTTAGTGATTCCTGTGGACTTCAGTGAAAATGCACTGATTTTAGAGAGTTCAAGTAAATTATTTCTGTCTTGCATTATGGAGCAGAATGCCAGCACTTCTGGAGCCCTTAGTTGTGATGCTTGAAGTGCTTGATGTTCTTCTGTAACCTGAACCAAAAACTATTTTTGAGTGTTGTATTTAATAAATAACTGCATTATAAGTATCCCCAATCCATACTGAAAGAATGGACAGAAGAAATACAAAATTCTTTGCCCTGGAAAAAGTTATAAACTAACAAAGCTCACCAAACCCTGGAAAAATGTTATGGGACCAGAGGCTGGAAAGCAGTAGGTATCTATTCTATTTTGTCCTTACAAATTTTGCTTGGTAAGAAACTGAATTCTTCACCTTCCCCTATCCCTGTCCAAAACAAAACTCTTTCCATTACTATGGAAATTGACAGAGAAGGATCTATCCATGTCCATGGGCCTCAGATCATATTGCATGAAAGATGTGACCCCATAGAAGACAGGGAGGGATTATGCAGAAACACCTAAATGTTTACTTTATAAAAATGTAACAGGCACAGAGTTGCCACCAGACTCCTAGACTGGTTGCTCTCTCTGCTGTGTGCCACATTGCTTTAGCATACCTCGTCTTTGTCCCTCTGCTGTCTTTGGTTGATCAGCTCCTTTGGGCAGGTTATGTGGACTATAGAGCGAAGGGAGGGAACAGTGACACAAAGGACAAATGTAGCCTGCATCCTCACTTCCTACAGCCCAAAGGCTATTTCTTTCCCTTTGTTGTTACAGGATATCCCAAAACTGCGTGTGTGATAATACACTCTGAAGGCTCTACCATGTCCTAACCTGACTAAATTCAAGGAGGTTCCCCTGAACCCAAAGGCAGCCATGGGGAGTCATCCTGCTGTCTCTACAGCTGCTGCAGCTTTAAATCCCTGGTGACTTCAGGAGGCGTTACAGGGATTTTCCAGTCCTGCCACCAAACTGCAGTCACTGGAAGGCTGTGACACTCTTGGGATGCTGTAATGAAGTTTGATCACTGAATGCATTCAAGTGCAGAGGTTTTTTTCATGGTTCTAAGAGGTTATTACCACCTCACTCAATTATCTGTAAGGATCAGAATCCTGCAAATATTAATAATCCTTCCATCAATCTCATCATGTTCATGAAAGCTTAGTAGGGCTATTTTTAGCAATACAAATATCTCCTTCCTAAATGGAAAAGCTGCTCTTTTTCTTGTATATCTTATTTTTGAATGTTAAATACATTACACAGAACCAAGGGGTTTTTTTCCTCTCTTAGAAATCATCCTAAGAATGTGTGATACTTAATGAAAGTGCTTAGAACAATACCATCTTCACATGCAAAGGTATGATGTTAGAAATCTGGTATGGGGATGAGGCAAAAATTGTCAGAAAGGAGCTCTTGAAGTCCACATTTAATCCTACAAAATATGCCATTGGGAGAGTGGTTAGGTGCTCAGAGCATTCCAGTGGACAGGTGCCTAAATAAGTCTCCTCATCCAGTGCCTGTTAGGATAGGGTTTTAAATGTTACACAAATGTAGTAGAACAATAGCTTTATTCGCTCAAAGCGCTACATTCAAATCAGTCAACATCCCTTTTGTTTACAGCTCTGAGGGTTGTGACAGGATCTCTGAAGGCATCAGCTAAATATGTACTAGCATAGCTGCTCTGCCTGGAACTCCAGGCAGCTGGAAACAATTGCATCAAGTAGGCTGTCCTGCAGTTAGATGTTTACTCTGGAGCTTGATGATGAGCATTGGGCTGTCTACACTGTCAATGTCTGTGATCTTCTGAACAGAATGAATTAGTAAATATGCCCTGAGGCCCAACATGCTTTCCCAACACCATAAACCATATTTATTTACACCATAAACCAGTACCATCTCCTTCCATATTGTTCTTATGCTGCTGTGTCCAGACCCTGAGAAGGGGACTTCAAGAAAGGAAAGGCTCATTCAGTATGGGAAGATCTGTTTGCTATTATGTATTCTGGCAAATATCTTTGATGCACTTAAATAACAAAGAGCATTTTTGGAGCTGTAGGTAGTGGAAATCATTGTGGGGTATATTACACATTTTCTTTGTGGCTTTGGGTGAAGTGCTTTGGCCAGCCTTGATTTTGTACCATGAAAGGAAATGGGAGTGTAGCTACTGACTTCAGTGGGATCTGGAGCAGGACCTTTGTCGCTCTGTAGTTTCTAAGTTTCCCATCTGGTTGGAAATTTTCTTTTAAGACCTCATTTTCAATTTAGAGGCTTCAAACACTCCACAAGAGTTGTCCAAGCAAGGCTTCCCAGACTGCACAGCTCAGAGGCAGCCTGCTGCCCTCCTTGCTTCTCTGGCTCCAAGGCAGACCACCTTGTTGCAGGTTGGATCCCGCTCCCTTGTGCAGAGCATTTTGAGATTCCAGCGCAGGGAAGTACTTGGTGGAAAGGTTTTTTGGCCTGAGTGACACCAAAATGTGAACTATCCAAACTCACTCCAGGAACTGCAATGTTTTGTTTTTCCCTGCTACTAACAACAATGTCAACTAATTAATTTAGATCATGTCTCATGCAACTCTCTCTCTAAACAGGTGGTTCTGCAGTGGCTTTCATCTCAAGTTCTGGTTTTGCTTGTGGCTTCAAATTACCATAAAGCAATGAATATTTAAGCATCATATTCTGCATCCCCCTGACATGTACTAGTCATGGGAAGTTTAATTAAAAGGGAGAAAGGAAGGGAAGAGAAAACGTATCAGAAATCTGTTTGAAAGTCAGAGCACTAAAAAAAATTGAAAGTTTCAAGGTAACCCTGATTCTTTCTCCACTTGTTATGTTTTCCATCTTTACTCATAACTCTAGGACTCCATCCCAACCTCAACCTAAGCAGTATTGACAGGAAAGGATTATCCACAGGAATGTGACATATTTACATCTACAGAGCACCAAAGGAAAGTCTTTCTGGGTGGAACAAAGCTTGCCTTATTTGAACAAGCTTCTTCCTCTACAACTGCGGATGGACACCAAGGTGTGGTGCAGGAGTTAAGTAATTAACTTACTAAATACTATTAGTATTACTGGGTAATAAGTATTTCATCTAATTTTTTTTTTCTAAACAGGATGTGTAGTAAAATGACAAATTACTTCTTCAGCTTTTATTCCTCTCATAGTGAAATTAGAATCACTTAAAAAAAGGATTTGTCTCCCATTGCTAAGCTGAGCATTTAGATAGTATCATCTTGGGAAAGATTTTCATATGTATTGTGTATCTGTAGCAGCCAAATGAACACCTGCTCCATAAGCTCCAACATGAAAAAACCCCAAAGTTCAGGGATCTCTTTGTCTATCAGGCTACAACTGTGATGCTACATTAACTCTGAATAGCTCTAGGTTTTAGTACTTGCATTATAAATGCAGGAATCATCAAGCTCTGCTCTTATAAGGGGATTTCCAAGTTCCCTTTCTCAGTGCATGCACAAACATTGAGTCCTATTGGGAGCTTGCAACATATTGTATACTAGAGATTCTGGAGAGATTTTGCTATGTGAGCAAGCAGAAAATACACTTTTTGCTTTGATATCCAAGGCAGAATTGCTCTTTAAGCATCCTTGGTCAGTGATAGACCAAATGGGTTCTTGGGAAAAGGAATAGCTTTTTATGGTGCTTGACCAACTCATGCCAGGACTTACAAATAAGTGTTGATGAAGTCCTGCATGTAAGTATTCTGACTTTGCATCTCTGACATCAGCGAATATCTGCTCATGGTTTGCTGAGGATAACAATGACTAAAATCTGTTCGGGAAGGGCAGGGTAGCAGCAATGTATGAGCTTTCAGAAGACCAACAAGGATTGGCATCTCATCATGCTAAATATCATATACAGCTGATATTAAAACCAAAATAACTACAACTTCCCCTCCCTAAATATCAATAAACTAAGCAGATAATGACACAATAAATGAGCCAAGGACCACTTATTAGCAAAATGGCTAAACTGGGCAGGATAAGTAGCACTTGCTTCTAGAATCAGCCCAATACCATTGAAGGGTTTTTCCAGGGAGATGGTATCACATCAGGAGACTGTTAAACCAGGCGCATGAGCCGACATCGCCGCTAGTACCAGGAAAAGGGAGATAAGAGGCAGCCACATGGCCTTTGCATGCGGGAGGTGCCGCGCTGGGCCCCTTCCCGGCTCCTGCCCGGGGAAGGAACTCCGTCGGGTCGGACAGGTACACAGCCCTGCGTGCCGCGCTGCCGCCACCGGAGGGCGCCCGCAGCCGCCCTCCCGGTTACCGGCTCCACTCTAGCCCCAGCGCGGGCCAGCGCTAAGCCTGCCGTGCCCTCCGGAGGCGCCCTGGCCGCCCTGCCACAGCTAGGCTGTTTCAGGGCCAGCGCTATTTCTGTCTTTCCTATAGTCTTCCCGCTGCCGTTCCGCCACCTATGCCACTCACTTGCAGCATTTCCACCTGCAGCACAGCAGCACCCTCTCCTCGATATGAGCTCGCTCTTCTTACAGAGCAGCCTTCAACCAGCTAAAGATCGTTTATTAATCTCCTTCATTCCTCCCTCTTTAAAAAATCTGAAGAGGCCCAACTGTTCAATCTGGGTTTTCATGGAATGCTTTATCTCTGCTCATCATTTTCCTCTTTGAGTCTCTCCAGCTCAGCTACACCATTTCTGGAGTGCTCCACACCGGACAGACTGTTCTTGGCAGTGCTGAGTAGAGTAAAAGGCCGATGCTGGATGTTTTTAGGCTATTGTGGTGTTCATACATCTCAGAAAGCCTTTTGTCCTGTTGTCCTTTAAATTTGCATCTTTGTTTACACTACCAGCTGAGCTATGTCAAATACGATGGTAAAAAGACTAAATCACTAGTCCATATTTAAATAGAACCTCTAAGATACACATTTAGGCCACCAGAAACTATTCCAGCTGTTACAGGTTATTTCACTTGAGGTAGCAGAAAAAGCCCTAATGGGAGAAGTCCTTACAGCAGCAGCAGCAGCACAAGATTTATCTCCATCACATTTGCCAGTATAGCTATTGGGACAAGCCCTTTCGAGTGTGACCAAATCCACAGTGCTTTGGCCTAATGGCTTCCCCATTTATGAGAGCTGAAAATGAAGACAAATGTTAAATGAACTGGCTCAATCAGTACCTCATCAATCAGGTAGACAGTTTCAGTTTAAATTTGTTACTGTAACAGCATGTTACAGATGAACTGCTAATAATGTAAAAGAATATTAGCAACATAGACTGCATCTTGCTTGATACCTTCTCCACTGCTTTACCACAAAGGGCAAGAACAACAGTAAAGAGCAGCACTAGTTGTGCTCTGTGAGCACTAATAACGGAAGGAGGAAAAGTTTGTGTTCAGTGAAACTGTCAAGCCAAATACAAAAGCTGAACCTCTAGCCTGCCAAGAGGTCCTTGCTGCTTTGCCTGCCTCCAGCCACGTTCTTATTTATGGAGAATTATTATTATTTAGGGAATAATGTCAATAGCTTGTCATAAAAAGTTACTAGAAGTGTAATCTTTAAGTCTTCATTTAATCATTGAGATCATGTCAAGGGTTAGACCTGGGCCAGTCACTAAACAAAAGAAAAATGCTCTCTTATTAACCCCTTTCCCTTCCCACAAGGGGAAGAGAAAGGCAGTTAAGGGAGACAGACTTACAGATTGGAGAAGGAAGAAAAACCAAAACACACACACAAAAAACCCCAAACCTAAAATCAATTTAATGAAAATAATAAAATGAAATATATACAAATTTATACAAAACCAGTATCAAACCTAATCCCCAATGGCAATTACATCACCATCATCACTGATGCTCTGGAAGCCCCAGAATGGATTCAGGAGCTGGATTCTGGAACACACAGATTGGCATCAAAGGCAAGACAGAGATCTCCTTGGATACTGCCCATTAAACAAGAGAGCTTAACCCTTGTGATCCCTCAGCTTTGTACCGGATATGATGTATATGGAACAGAATCCCTCAGGTTAGGGTCACCTGTCCTGTCCACTCCTCTACACAGATGTGGCCCTTTTATCTTCTGCAGTCCCAACACGGTATGCAAGATTTAGCAGTAACCTTGCTCTCCACTGGAGCAAGTATAAGCAAGACCCTTTCTGTGCACCAGTCCTTGGTAGTAACTATAAACACCAAACGTTACTTCTGGAAGCAGACACTGTCTGCAAAAATACACTGCTAACTTCAGAAAGTGCAGTCACTTAGAAAAAATCACCGAACAGAATTAGGTCTGTTCTAGCTCAAGTCAGGACAGACTTAAAATGGCCCAGCCGCACTGGTGCCTTTACTTAAAAAAACTTCACTCATCATGCAGCTCCCACCCTTTAAAGTCACTGCACACTCAAGGCCAGCTTGCTGAGAACAGGTTATATTAGGTATCTTTTACAAGGAAGGGCTTGTGTGCTTAGCTGTTTTGTTGAATGTTAAGTAGTCTAATACAGCGATTACCTACTTCTTTGAATTGGCCTCAGGAGCTCCCAGGACATGATGATGACCCTACTTCTGAAATCACCTTTTCCCAAACTTTTGAAAGCCAGGCATCCACCATGAAGGGCTTGTGTGCTTACCTGTTTGTAATGGTTTGACCCAGGCTTTTCCTGGTAACCAGTTTGTAACCAGGGAAGTGATCATGTTTACCCAGTATTCCACATGATTTTACGTAACTGGGGGTATAAATACAGAGGGGGAGAGGCCCTCGTTCCCTTTTCCCTTCCGGTGGATCCCAGGACGCAGGTTCTCTGCTATCGGTCTCACCCGTGCGGAGGAGTCAAGCCTTGCAGGCCTTGTAGGCCTTGAGAAGCAGCTGTTGCTGGCGTCGGTCAGTGTGACTCTGCTATCTTCAGGAGAGTAGTAAGATTCTGTTTTTATTAGTTCTATCCTGGGTTTCGAGTGTACATACCTGTTTTAGTTTCCCTTTTCTTCCCTTTTTCCCTTCCCTTTTCCCTTTCCCTTGGGGATTCCCTCTACTGTGTGCATAGTATTTTAATTGTATATAACTGCTATATATATAAATATAAATACTTTTTATGTAGTTTGGGTTGTTTTGGGCTCTTTAGTTTCTCTCGTAGTTTTTTTCTTAAACTCTGAGACAGAAAGGGAGGGGGAAGGATTTCACTGTGAGTTTGGGCATTTGGCAGGGAGCCAGGTCCAAACCATCACACTGTTCTGTTGAATGTAAGTAGACTAATAAAGGAATTACCTACTTCTACGAATTTGGCCTCAGAAACTGCCAGGACATGATTATGACCATACTCCTGAAATCACCCTTTCCCAAACTTTTGAAAGCCAGGCATCCATCATTAAGATGTTACCAGTTTATGGCAAAAGCATCAGCCACTTCAGAGGTCCCTTCTACACACAATTTCTGTTCTACATGCTGTGGGCATTAAGAAAGTCTTGTGAAGGCACTGCTGGCAGTGTCTGACACAGTGTTCATTCATTGCATAAATCATTTATTTCACACCTCACAACTATCACCTTGCGCTTCTGAGGCCAATGGTCAATACAACTGCACTGATCTGACTCAAATCCCGGTTTTCAAGAGTACATTTGTAACCACAACAGATAGGATTGCCTCCGTGTTCCCCTATGAAAGCTGAGAAAAAGACCAGGGCTGTGTCATATCTGGTGCTTCCCTGAAGCTCTTTCCTTTATTCCACTGGAAGCATCCTGGGAAACACAACGTTACTTAAGGAGCAATCAAAAAAAGGTGCAAAGAATATTCCAAATGTTTATTATGTATTAAAAATACTGCAAATAAGCCATACAGTTCATTTCACAGTAATCTAAATAATGTTGTTCAAGAACTTGAGAAGTCAACAAAGAACAGTGCAGTTCCAACAGTGACAACAGTTACCTTAATGCCATGTGTCTCTCTTTGCTAGCAATTGTTTCCTGTTTACAGTGGGAACACTACTAGATATGGTTCAATTTCTCATTTAGCTAGCATAACATCTCACCTGCACTGTTCCCACAAGCACACTGCTTCTAAGAGGTGCTGTTTCTAGGAATTCTTCTACTGTAGCCATGGATCTGGCTAGTGCTGACTGAGGTGGGCATGGTGTCCGCAACTTATGCCCAAGGTATCCGTGCACAGACTCCCTTACCAAATCTTTGGATAAAATTCAAAAGTACACTTGAAAAGGAGAGCTATTAGAAATCCTTTCCACAAAAGACAGAAAACCAAGCAAGTTCCATGAAGAAGCAATTTTTAAATGAATATTTAGAGAATTATGACACTTTTCCTCGCTCTCAGCCAGATCCAGTAAGAATCCTTTGCTACCAATGCCCCAGGCAGACACTCAGTGACAACAGTGGTAACAAGAATCAGGCACCAATTCCTGAATATGCTTCAAAAGAGTTCAGGTCACTGTCAGCTGTTAGAAAACTTGGAAATGTATATGCCTCAGAAGCAATTCTGCTGATTTCGTGGTGATTTTTCCCCTTGTGTGTTTTGGAGTGTACTATTATCGTTAGCATGCTTGCTATATATGGAACCTAAGAGGTGCAATTTTAGTCCTCTTTCCTCATTCAAATTTGTGATCATTTTTACAGAGCCCTTCCAGGAAAGGCAAAGCCTCATCACATAAACAATTAGAAATATGACAAATACTACTGTACCCACTTGAAATTAATCCCATCCTCCAGACTTCCCTTCTAAGCATGCACCAGCAGCCGAAGATGCTGGCAAAGAAGCCTGTGATAACAAAGAATAAATCACAGAATCACAGAATGTTAGGATCTGGAAGGGACCTTGAAAGATCTTCTAGTCCACCACCCCTGCCACAGCAGAATTCCCTAGACCAGGTCACACAGAAGCGTGTCCAAACAGGTTTTGAATATCTCCAGAGAAGGAGACTCCACAACCTCTTTTCTTGTATTCACATGGAACCTCCTATGCTTAAGCTAACAGCCATTGCCCCTTGTCCTATCACTGGGCTCCACTGAGAAGAGCCTGACCCTATCCCTTGACACCCACCCTTCACATACTTATAAGCATAAATGAGGTCACCCCTTAGTCTCTTCTTCTCCAGGCTAAAGAGAATCTCTCCAGCCAAGTAGTGGAACACCTCTCTTAGGTCTTAGTCCCAAGCACCACCACCGAGTTCAAACTTTCCTTTTGGGGGGGGGGTTCAGCTAACCTCTTGTTAGCTCCTTGGTATAGATTAAGGTCTCACAAAAACATACTACTACAGCTTAGCTGTCATCTAATCACAGACCACATGGCTAAGTCCCAAACTGCAGAAACAGACAAATTGCTTCAAACCTGGTCCACACTTAAGTTTGCAAGTCTAAGCAGTTTAAGGCAGGGGTGTAGTTTTGTTCATTTGTTTCTTAACCCAAAATATACCAGTAAAATTCTCAGTGTGTACAGCAGTATATGCTTTTCTGCACCAGACCAGCTGTAGCCCTTCTGTGTGGGTTATCTAGTGCCATAGTGTGAAACACCTTCATGCTGTTAAGTATGTGCCCATGCTAACAAGGCTGTAGTGCCTTAGTTACACCACTACAGTTACAGTGGTACAAGTTTACAGAGAAGAGAAACTCAACTAAACTCATGTTTTGTTAAAACAAAACTAAAAAAAAACCCCAACTAAAACAAAACAAAAACAAACCCAAAACAAACACTACACAAAAGAGAAATAAGGGAAATAAGCAGAACTGTCTCTATTATTGAAGTATTCTTATTCTCTTTGTTGGAGGTATCAAATTGCTTAAAAAAAGAGTAAAAAATTGGGTGTACAAAAGCTATTCTCCTTAATCCATTATTTGCACAAGGAGCACTGCTGCCTAGACTTTTTCATGTATTTTTTCTACCTTCACAAACAACCTTTCCAGATCATTTCTCAGATCATCTATTGAGGTCTTCACAGACTCCAAGTTGTTCTCATTATTTTCAATTTTCACTGAGTAGGAAACTAAACTATCAACTGCAGTTCTTATCATTTTCAAATCAGAATCAACCTGGCTGACAGAAGATCTCAGTTCATCTACAGAGCCTTCCACAGAAGAAAATTTTTCAAGATAGCCTTGAGAAGGTTCTTGACTACTCTGAAGATTTCCTTGATCCAACAAAATACTAATTTGCTTCTGGACATCCTGAAGAGCACTGGAGGATGGCAGGTCATTGATGCTTCTCCTCAAGTATTCCACCTCATTGTACAGTGAGGTCTGCGATTCACCAAGATTTTTCAGAGTGTCTGTGACTGAAGTTATATCCATATCTGAGATTCCCTGAAGAGCAGTAATGCTTTGTTCTAGGGTACTGAGCTTATTCTCATATTCTGCCTCCTTAGAAAGGAAAGATTGCAACTTTTCACTGTTTTGAGCAGCAACAGATGTTAGAGACTCCAGGCTGTCCTCTATGAGCCTCAAACGAGACTCCAGTCCTTCACTGCTCTTCCCAAAAGTTTCTAATGCTTTTCTAAAGAGTTCGTTTTCTTCCCACCTGTTGAGGTCAGCTTTAACTTGCAGTAAATCTTCATCGAGTCTTTTAATGTCACTAGGCAGCTGCATAATAGAATCCTCAGCTCTCAGAACTTTCTCTTGTAAAGCTTTTAATGAAAGGTGTTCAGTGTCAGCAGCTTCTTTGAATTTCTCATGTTCTTGTTTGAGGTTGACTAGCTCTTTCACTTCAGTATACACATCAGACTCCATGGAGTCTATTGTACTTTTCAAGGTCTCTATGTCCTTTTCGTTGGTTTTCATGGATGCTTGCATCTCACCAAAAGCATCTTTCAGCACCTTAATTTCATGTTTATACACATCTGCCTCTTTCAGTGAATCAACCTTTGCTTTCATATTGTTGATTTCATCCTGACTCCTCTGCTGGACTGCAGTGAACACAGCAATGTTATCATTTATAGACTTGGTTAGCTCTGTTAGTCTCTCTTCCACTGTGTTTTCCAGAGATGTGAAGTCTCGTTCCCTTGAATCCTTCACCATGTGGATGCCATCAGACAAGTCTTTCAAAATTTCATTTTGCAGCTTCTGCAGCACTTCACTGATCCGGTTTATTTCACTCTCTCCTTGTTTAACAGCCTTCTCAGTAACCTCCTGCTTCTGCTGAGCAATTTTCATGATGGATTCAAATTCTCCAAACGTAGCTTGAAGGGAACGCACCTGAAACAGAAATCCGCATGGTTAATACTTAAAATGT
The DNA here is from genome assembly GCA_013399015.1 of Galbula dea. NCBI lineage: Eukaryota > Metazoa > Chordata > Aves > Piciformes > Galbulidae > Galbula > Galbula dea. Next base: position 99,898 of record VWZX01010410.1, read on the forward strand.
CATCCTTACCCTCTGTGTCTAAGATCCTTATGACTCTTGTTACCATACGAAATGATCACCTTGCAATCCTTCATATTCTCTACTTAAGGCATACAGATACAAGAGGCACAAAAAGCCCAGCATCTAGAGCCTTACAGCTCTATAGATACATACATCTTATGCTGAGGATCCCTCTACTGACTGACCTGCCACAGGTGATCCAGGAAAGCTGCTGCAGTGAAAATAAAACTCAAGTCCCCAGACTGCATCTGGACCAATTCCTGAACATGAAAGGAGTTTTAAAGTAGAAAAGAAACAGTAACAGGAAATATTAGGCGGAAAAGGGAAGATGGGAATGGCTGGGGAATGGGAGTAGTAATCATGACATTTTGCTGCTCCTAGACATCAATGGAGACACAGATTTTTCTTGCTAATAATATTTTAAAATAAAAAGGCTTTAATGTTCTAAATACTTAGTACCTTATTATTCACACACATGCATATACCTACATGCATTGAAGTACCCAGGCAGAGAATAAAGCTGTAGCAGCTACCAGAGGGACTGACTTGCATCTGTCTCAGGCCAATACTCACAGAAAGTTGTTACTGCTGGATCAGGTATGCTATTAAGCTTCCCAATTACAAAAACTACAGCTGGTTTTAGAAGTAGCAACAGAGTAAAGGTCAAGGGGTGAGTGGCCAAAATTTTCATTGACTTTCACATGTTTAAAGGTAAGATCTAGGCACACCAATGGGGAAGCACATGTTACTTAATTCTAAGGTCAAGCACAGTATCAGCCTCTACACTATGAAGAAATCCTTTTGTGCATGTGTGGGCTGTACTTTTTTAAACTTTGTAAAGCAATGTAAGAACTCGCACTGGCTGCAACAGGAATCCATCGTGTACAAAATACCTCAAGGCTTTGGAAGGATGGCAACTGCTGTGTAATGACATGTTGCCTTGCCTCATGCTACTCACTGTCTGAGGGGTATATTAATCAGCCATTCCACATGGGCTGCCCTGTTTACTGATTAGATACACAGCTGGAGGGGTGGTTTTATTTTATAAATAGAAGGAAGCACATTTTATATGTTCTTAGAAAGAAATATACAGAGCTTCTATTTTTTTTCTAACTGAAGGAGGCTCCAGCAGTTTCCAGTCAGACTCCAAATCTAGAAATTATTTTCAAAAGATCTAACAGACTTTCTCATTAGAAATTAAGTTATTCATATGTATTTTTGCCAGACTAAATCCCTGGTCAAATCCTCCTTGGTCTTCAGGAAGTCTACACTATGGAAGGACTGTAGAGTTTGGCCATAAGACTTGCCCTTGCTCCAATAGATACAGTTTGAAAAATACCCATTAAAATTACTTTTTTCCACCCTCCTCTGTAAAAAGATTTGTAATGACTTTACAATTCCAACATTGTATTTTCTAGTGCTCACATATGAAACTAAAAATGAGCTAAGACATGGGGGAGAGGGGAAGCAGGCGATAGTGCCATATGTATTGTGGCAGGGCACTAGCCACCACACTGACTTACCAACTGCATTTTCATTATGTCTTAGCTGTCATTCAGTCTAATCTTTTCCACATAGACAGCTTGTTCTGTATCACTAAAATGGACTTCAGACAATCTAAAAGGAGGGCATAGGAGAGTTTTCACCCCCCTCTCATGCCAGAATTTTTCACATATGCCAACCAAATCACCAAATTTATTTAGCAATTAACTATATTCAACTGTTAGTCTAAGAAAAGGCATCAGAAATGGCCAGGAGAACTCTCCACAGGACCGGAAGGTTTCTGCTGCTATACATTTAACAGAGATGGATTCTGCCCCTCCACAGTGGAAGTGCTTTATACCTGCTCCTCCACTGCATTCAGACAATGCTCACATGTACCTTCAATCTATTCTCCTGTAGTTCCAGCTGTGCCAGCCACCTGAAGATCAGAGAGCTCTGACATAATAAAATGGCCTGCAGTCTTCAAATTAGACCAGGTTTCTAATCTGTTCTATCTTAACCAAGAGCCACCAGAGCCCAAAAGAAAATCCCTTGCATGAGAGGAGTAAAACTCACAACTACAACAAATAGTAGTTCATATGCACTGCACAGTTAGGTTTGTCTGCACACCTATGTGTGAGTTTGCCTGCTTGATGTTCATAGGTGGTAAAGTTTGAAACCATAGCCCTTGAGAAGTTTAATATCATAAATAGCTCATAAAAGTATGTCTACAGCTAACAACTAAGTCTGCTCTAACTGGTCACACTATCTTGTAGTTAAACAACAAATGACTTTGTCTCTCTGAGAATTGTGCTATATTAACGACTGAACTTCTACATAATTTCCTTTCTCCTCCTATCACCGATATATAAAGCAGATGAGTTTATAGAACACTTAATCCTCACAGGAGCTCTCTGCAGTAAAAGACTTAAGAGCAAAGCCAGTTCCACACAGCAGTCTACACTGGTGGCACTCTGTAAGCACAATGCAGGATCCTGAACCTTTGTATAGCAATAAAATACAGCCTGGTCTCCTCTCCTTCAAGCACATTCTTCTGTAAAGACAATACCAAACCACAGCAAACAAAGCTTTCAAGGGTTACATCAAAACTCTAGTGTGATTTCTTTCCCCCACCTTTAATTCTTGCACTTCCTGTGCATGTATGTCTAACATCAGACATCTGCTATACACAGGCAAGTGAAGTTTCAGTTCTCTTTGAAACCATTTATAAACTTCAGTTATATACCCATCTCCTAGAATACGTAACATATACCCATGACTTTCTGCAACAACATGAATATGGCAGGCAGCAAATTGTACCCATTCCTATGCTTGGAAAAGCTTATATATTGCACATACATTTGGGTTCTATAATCATGTATTGTATTCTTACATCCTGCATGCCTTGCCATTGCAACATCTTCCTTCCCATAAAGACCCTTGCTAGTCCAAATCACGGCCCAGTCATCAGCAAGTAAACATCCCAGGATTTAAGATCAGATTCAGAAACAACATTATAGCCTGGAATTTTACAAACCTCTTCCCCTCCAGTGAGAGCTTTCCTCTTCATCCATGTTGTATGGGAGAGGAAACACCAAGACTAACCCTACAAACTCCACATGTGCAGGCTGCACGCTGCTGAGAACATCACAGCTCTGCCAGCACCTGTCCCCACTGCCCTGCCCTGTCACTAGTGGCCCAGGGAATACAGGGATTTGGCATAGCAAGCTGTGCAGAAAACCATCAATCTGAGAAAAGAATTTAATTTTCTTTGATCTGATTCAGTTATAACATTACATACTGATTTCCAACCAATTTAACTACTACCTAGACAGGAACTTGGTTATATGTTGATGCCTTCACATAAGCCATTTTTGTGAAGGCTGACATATCCAGATGGAAACTGCTATTCATTAAACCCTAGCTTAAGGGCTAATAAGGCCCAAGTGAAAAAATGAGAAATGACCATTTCTTTTGCTCCCTTTGAGCCACACCCTTTGCCAACAACTTCACCGTTCTTCCGCGGTCCTGGACTGCCATGGACACAGAGAGTCTTGCTCCCTCGGCTGGAGACAATGGCAGGAACATGAAAGGCAGAGTACAGCAGGAGTGGCGTTTCTAGCATGGCCTCAGCTGTTGGGTGAAGCTGGCGTACGTTTTGCTTTCCGGAGCGCACGGAGACTTCGAGGCAGCATCCTGCCACGTCCGACCATGCTGCCGCACCATCGCGTTTGGCGAGCACACCTGCTCACTCGACGCGGCAACAAAGAGCAGCCCATCTGCCACACTCGCAGTTAAATGACTTGCCAGAGTTGAAGATCTAAAATTACTGCCAGCAGACTGTCGAAACTGCAGGTCTGCGCTTCTGGCAACACGTCAGCGTGCTGACTGCATTACATAAAATGGCTTCATGCTCAATCCCTGGAAGAGCAAGCTGTATAATGAGCCGGCTGCCGCCGCCGCCGCTGCGAGCTCTCCCGGGGGCCGATCCCCTGCTCGCCGCAGTGTCCGGCCCCGCCCCGCCCCGCTCTGTCCGTCAGGGTTTTCTCGCTTTACCGAGGCCACGTTTGCAGGCGGAGAGAGGAAAACCGCGGCCCAGACTCGATTTGTCCCTCTAATGCCATGAAAGCATTTTTGAGAAGAAAGGATGAAAGGGCAGACACGGAGGGAGGGGGAACGGGACACATTTGCATTCCCGCAGACTGGGCCACCCGAGGGCTGCGCAGCTTCTTATTTAAGGGATGAGGCATCCCATCTCCCCCCCTGCAGGAGCAGCTGCTGCCCCCTGCCCTGCCGAACAATGCCGAGCGCCCCGACGCTCCCCCCCACCCCAGCCCGCCCTCTCCCGGCGCCGCCGCCGCGGAGCGGCCCCACAGGGCATCCCGCCCGCTCGCCCCTCGACGGTGCCCAGCGCCGTACTACCTTCTGCACCACGGCGTCCAGGGTGGCGGCGAGCTCTTCCCGCTGCCGGCCCGAGGCCTCCCTCTCCTGGGCGCTCCGCCCGACCTCCTCCCGCAGCTGCCGCACGTACCAGCCGACGGGGAGCGCGGCGCCTAGCACCACTGCGGCGCCCAGCAGTAGCGCCCAGCTGCGGCGGGGGCCAGCGCCGGAGCGGCCCCCCCCGCCCCCCGAGGCAGCCCTGCCGCCTCGGCCATGCGACGACGACGCTGGCTTCTTCGCTGCCGCCTCCTCAGTGCCGCCGGGCTGCGCGCCCCGCTCGTTGGCGGCGGCGGGCGGGCTGCCCCCCTTAGGGCTGCGGTGCTTGGCGGCCGACATGGCGGGACGCCGCCGCCGTCGTACGCAGAGCGGGAGCCAGGGAGGGATGGAGGGAAGGCGGGGGGGCCGGCGCCGGCCCGGGCACCACCACGCGCCCCGCCCCAGCCCCCGCCCTGGGGAGCCGCCACGCACACGGGGACGGCCCCAGTAGTTCCGCGGGGGGAGTTGCCACGCAGACGGGCTCGGCTCCCTCTCGAAGGAGGCGGCGGGGCGGGTAGAGGTGGACAGTCCTTCTAGCCCGGTGTGGCAGACGCTCACCCTACTCAGGCTGCCTCGGCCACAGCTGCCCAGGGGACCCAGCCCAGAGTCTCAGAGCGCGGAGCGCCAGGCGTGCCCCCCTTGCGGCCCTAGGACCCCAGGTGTCCACAAACCCAGCTCTGCCCCGCTGCCATTTTTCAGTCTTGCGTGTAGTTTTGGTGGCAGAGCTTGGTGGGCTTCCGCCTCATGCAACTTATGCTTTGCTCGATTATGATTTCACAGAATCATTACTGTTGGAAAGGACCCTCAAGATCATACAGTCCAACCGATGAATCGAGTGCTGCACAAGAGCACGGCATGGAGAAAAAGTTGTTTCTTCCATCCACAAGCAACGCCCTTGTTTCTGCTGCCTCCAGAGCAGGGACTTGGCCTCAGGCTGGTCCCTTAGGCACACAGCAGCAGCCTTTACTAGCAGGAGTCCTTCTGGCTCAGCGCAAACTACCGTCGGTTTCGGGCTACTCGGTCTGAGCACGATCGGTAGAGGCCAGGAGCTCAGCACTCTTGCCTCAGCATGTCGGCATGAGCCCACTGCATTCACCTTCCCCACAGAGCGTGTCCCGACACAGGCCAGGAAGGGCTGAGCAGGCCTTTTCCCTGCACCACCGGATGAGGCGAGGGACTTCCAGGGTGCAGGGCTGAGGCTTGCCATTTGGTCTTCATGCTCTCAGCTTTTCTCCTGGTAAGGAGGCAGATTAGAGGGAGGTGGGGGTTGACGGGTTTGGATGTGCTAACAAGAAAAGGGAGAGCAGCGAACAAAGGGGTAAGGCGTTCGTGAAGGAAAGACGCAGCTGGGCATTTAATTAATAATCTGTCATACCAGGGGCACAAAATTGCATCTAATCGTGTAATAGAGGTTCCTTATACAAGAGAACTGGGTGGGTTTGACACTGTTATTTTAGGACACTGGTAAAAGCGGGCTATTGGGTGGGTACTGTTCTATATGGTGGAAAAGAAAGGAGAACGTGCTCTACACCTATGTTTGTGTAGAAGGAAGATATCATTTGGGAATAACTTTAGAACTTCTTTTAAAAGTTCCTTCAAATTTTTCCAGCATCAGAAAGAGCTGCAAGGCCAAGGTGTGTCACTGCATCTGATTTTTGTAACTATGGATTACAATTCTGGAAGTGAGTCCTGGGGCATATTTTCTTTTCACTGTAATAGGTACATTGCAGGCAATTGCAATACTTAATTTTTGATGTATGAGCTGATTGAATGCACTGCATTTGTATTTCTTTGGCCGCCTTTTGTTCTTGAGCTCCCCATGCTTTCTTCACTTCTTGACTGCACTGTGCTAATGTGTTCACCACTCCCTTTGAAATTGGAAGCAAGACTTACTCTCCTGTCCAGAAACTCTGTTTCATGAGCTGCCTGAAGATTCAAAGCAAAACGCATATTGGAAGTTGGTATTTCAGAGTTAGTAGAAGAGAGCTTGCTCTCAGGTAGAATCTACATGTTGCTTGCAGCTTCCAAGAAGCACTCAGACCCAGGATTCTGGACCTAGGACAGTGTTGTAACAATGTGTCCAGTGTGACAAAGCTTGTGCTGGTGTACCGTGAAAATTAGAACACAGCAAAAAATTTTCACCCCTACTTTGTCCCCACACTTCAGACAGGAAAGAAAGGGAAAAATAGTTCCAGTTGGAAGGGACCTACAATGATTATCTAGTCCAACTGCCTGACCAATGAGTTTCTAACACCTTCCTCCCATCTGATAGGCATGCTGAGTAGCTAGGGTATCAGGATGGACTCTAAAGTATTTTTTTAAACTGCCTTTCATTTCATCCCGGGACGATTGATGAACAGAGTAAGCTGATCTGGTTTTGCCCTTTTCTTTGGCAATTAAGACAAGAGAGGCCTACACTGTAAACTTCTACAGCTGCCTCTGTCTTATGTTCTCTCAGGGGATTCATGACTTGGCCAATGCAAAGCAATAGTAGATTTAGACCTGGGCTAAAAGCAAATGACTGCTAGACAACCAGTAGTAATAGTGGTATTTTCAAGAGGATTTGTTGTTTGTTAAGAACAATGCAATGAAAAGCTCTTGGCAGTTATTTTCTCCTTCAGACATTACTATTTTTCTGTATTTTAATGCATATATTTTTATCTAAAGCTAGCTTCTTAGAAGCGTATATTCATGGGTTTATTTCTGTTAATCTTTGCCTGTATTAAAGATCTCTGTGGAATGAAACAAAATTCTGTGCAGGATATACAGTCAATGAATGAAAATAATGCTTTAAAAGCTTTACTGGAGCTCCTGAGCAAACAAGGACATGTGTTAATAGGAACAAGTTCTTTCCAGTTTTACACCTAGGCTGCTGAACTTCTAGTGCAAATTCGATTTATTTCCTTCTCATGCTTTTGAGTTATACAGAAATGCACTGCTTGCCAAGAGTCATTCCATGCACGGAAGTTCATTACATCAATGTGCAAGCCATAACTCCTTGCATGTAAAAGCTTGAGGTTCAGTGCGATTGTGTCTATTTCTTTATTTGACTAAAGCAAGAAATCCAATCAAGTTTTGCCTTGGAAGACATCTTTTCTCATGCTTTCCTTTGATTCCTACTACTTTCTTCTTCTAATTTATTTTTTTTAATAAATTTTAGGTTGAATATTCTTTGGAGACAGTGAATCTGAAACCCAGGCAGGACCGTAGCCCCTGATGTCAGCCCAGCAAATACAGTTCCATTCAGTACTTCAGTCAAGGTTTGGTCTGTATGTGGTATTCCAGTCACTAAGTACCAGCATGGGTCATAGAAGGAGAATTTACAGTTCATTGTATCAGTCATTTTGTCAACACAATTCTGTCGAATGCACAGACCTGAGGCCAGAAGTCACTAGCTGTAAAGGTGCTGCAGTAACTGCAGGTTATGGACCTCACAACAGAACTTAGCTGATTGCCTTAACCCTCATAAATAGTGGACAGAGCTTGCAGGGAGTCAGGAGATTGTGTTAAATATATCCCAGAGATGTCTGGAACTGATACAGGGCAAGCTTGCACTAAAGCAGATGAGGAACACTCAGAATACTCTGTCCTTCTCTATACTGTGGGAGTAGAAATCTTCAGCAGTAATCAAAGCACCCTGAGAAGAACAGAATAGCAGAGTTTCCACAGTAAACATCCACACGCAGCCTTAGCTATATCACACTTTATAGAATCATAGAATCATCTGGGTTGGAAGGGACCTCCAGAGGTCATCTAGTCCGACCCCCCTATAGTGAGCAGGGACATCCCCAACTAGATCAGGTTGCTCAGAACCTTGTCTATCCTCACCTTGAATGCCTCCAGGGACAGGGCCTCAACCACCTTCCTGGGCAACCTGATAAAGGGGATGTCAGATTTCCATTTAGGAAGGGCCTATAAAGGCTAGGATTTGTAGCAGTACCCTTAGACCCTGAAGCCATTTAATTCAGAGTTTACCATAAGAACTGAGTGCATTGACATTACCTGAGACAATCATCAAGAGGATCATCAGTGTTAAGCATCTAGGGATATAAATCTGTTTCAGACAGTAAGGCAGCATGGGTAACTGTCGTACCATTTCTCCTTCTGTAGCTTGGCAGTGACAGGGAAAATGTTAGTGATATACTAGCTAAAGCTTTTTCTCACCAGGGACCAATTCAGACTATTTCTGCCCAAGAGTACTACTCTACAAACACCTTCTCATTGTATTTGACACAGTTGCTGAAACTATTTCCTACTTACAGGAAGACAGATCACTAGCGCTGAGGAAAATGTGCGTTAGGAATTTGCTGAGGTGGTAAAGTAGCTAGACATTGTTAATGCGACTGGGGAGTTGACTGATGTAACATTTCCTCTTGAGAGCCTCAAGTCTGTTTTGCCTCAGTGTGAATTTCACAAAATGACAGAATGTTAGGGGTTGGAAAGAACCTGTGGAAATCACCAAGTTCAACCTCCCTGTCAAAGCAGGTTCACCTAGAACAGGTTGTACAGGATGGCATCCAGGCAAGTTTTGAATGAGATGGAGATCCCACCACCTCCCTGGGCAGGCTGTTCCAGTGCTTCTCCACCCTCAAAGTAAAGAAGTTCCTCCTTATGTTTAGGTGGAACTTCCTGTGTTCCAGTCTGTGCCCATTACCTCTTGTCCTGACACTGGGCACCACTGAAAAAAGACTGGCCGCATCCTCCTGACACCCACCTGTTAAGTATTTGTAAGTATTGATATGATCCTCCCTCAATCTTCTCTTCTTTAAGCTAAGCAGACCCAGCTCTCTCAGCCTTTCCCCATAAGACAGATGTTCAAGTCCCCTAATCATTTTTGTAACCTTTTTTTGCACCCTCTCCAGAAGTTCCCTATTCTTCTGGAACAGGGGCAACCAGAACTAGACACGGTACTCCAGATGTGGCCTCACTAGGGCAGAGTAGAAGGGGAGGAGAACCTGCTTTTCACTCTATTCTTGATGCACTCCAGGATGCCATTGGCCTTCTTGGCCACAAGGGGCACATTGCTGGCTCATGGTAACCCTGTTGTGCACCAGGACTCCCAGGTATTTTTCCACAGAGCTGCTTTCTAGCAGATCAGTCCCTAACCTGTACTGGTACATGGGGTTATTCCTCTGAAGCTGAATACTTCAGTAGGGAGAAGTAGCAATCCTGTTTGCCTCTCACAAGACTTATACAGGAAACTCCACAGATGAGCAAGACGAGAAAGCATTCTTACACTTGCCTTGAAGAGTTTTTATCTTACCCTTGAGCCTATTATCAGATCTGGGCCTGATGGTCTCAGTCATCCCAGAGTCTTAACATCCATCTGTTAGTGCTAAAGCTAGTATGCCTGGCTCAGTTACTAGGATTAAGGGAAAATGTCTTGTGACTTCAAGTTACGTTCTCAAATAAGTTGTCACAGGCTCTGGTGTAAACAATAACATACCTTGCCCTTTCCTTCTCCTCCCACTCTAGCCATCAGTTAGTCACACACTGGGACACTTCTGACCTGTGCAGCCAAATGCAGCTGTGTGTCTTACCCACTCAGGAGCTGTGTTGCTGTTTGTTGCATAAAGCACTGCATTAATTGTAGGGTTTATAGTCTTTGCCATTTTTACTGGTAACAGTAAGGGAAAGCTATGAACTAATTAGCTGCAAAGGGTGAGCGTGAACTAGTAGTTTAGTCCCAGCCAGCAACTAAGCACCACACAGCCACTCACACACTCCCCCCAGCTGGACAACAGGGTGGAATCGGAAGTGTAGAAGTGAGAAAACTCATGGTTTGAGATAAAACCAGCTTAATAATTGAAATAAAATAATAATAAATTGTAATGAAAAGGAAAATAACAAAGAGAGATAAATAAAATCCACAAAAGACAGGTGATGCAAATGAAAACAATTGCTCATCACCAATTGAGTGATGCTGCCCAGCCAGTCCCTGAGCCACACTCCCTCGCTACCTTCCCCCTGGTTTTATTACTGAATGTGATGTCATATGGTATGGAGTATCCCTTTGGTCAGTTGGAGTCAGCTGTCTTGGCTGTGCCCCCTCCCAACTTTCTGTACACCCCCAGCCTACTTGCTGGTGGGTTGGGGTAAGGGGCAGAAAAGGCCTTGACTCTGTGTAAGCAGTGCTCTGCAATAATGAAAACATCTCTGCATTATCAACACTGTTTTTAGCACCAACTCAAAATATAGCTCTATACTAGCTACTATGAAGAAAAGTAACTCTATATCAGCTAAAATCAGCACATACCTGTATGTGCTACAGAAGACATAGGGACATTGGTTTTCTTAATCAATTTCAGATCCAATTTAAAGGCTGTGCAATTATTTTCCAGGTTCACATTGCAGAAGACGCAGAAAATGAGGAATGAATGATGTTTCTCTAGGGAGAAAATCTCTGCAGTAGGTCATCTACTTCAGGATCCATGTAATGGCATATAGCTTCAGTGCCTCTGGCTCAGGAAGGAATTGAAACTAAAAAGGGAATTAAGTGCTGAGTACCGCCATGTCTAACTTATCCTTGGTCTTCAGACTGGAATCTTGAATCATTTCTTAGGTGCCTCAGCTATATATGCAGATGCACATCTTAGACAGATAGAGCAAGTGAGCTAGGTACTTAAGAATGGGCTCCAAAATACTGCTGTGCTGTAGAGAAGGACACTGTTGCAGCTGAAAAAAGAAAGAAAGAAAAGAATGAAAAGAAAGAAAGGAAAAAAGAAGGAAAGGAAGAAAGAAGGCTGTTTTAAAGCCATCCCTTTCTGGAATTCCATGTCTTATTTTATGATGTAGGGTGATATCCCTGAGATACTATTTCCTTGAAAGTTGATCTTGTATACAAACATTTAGAAGCTGGTTTGCTTGGTGAAGCTGGGGCATCCTTTTCCCTCCCTCTGCAAGCTAGACCACTGAGCACCACAGATTTCCACAGCTACCAGTCCATCCAGGGAAGCACACAAAATGGACCCTAAGTCACTGGCCTTGGAGTTTGCTGCACGTACTCTTTGTACAAGTATAGATGATGTAGCTGGTTAATTAATAAATGATGTCAACAGACATCACAGCAAAAAACAGAACTCAATTTCCTTCCATCTTTCACACAGCATTTAAGCCAAAATGGATGTAAAAAATAATAATAAATAATGTCCTCGGAAGCGAAAACACTCCTTTACAACTGTACAGCATCACAGTCAGTCTTCTCCAAAAGCTCTCTTGAGCTTCTCTCAGATAGTCATCACCATTTGACATGCATAAACTGGGGCAAAGTAGTGCAAACACAGTTATTTAAAACATTGTCTTCTGTATGGAAGCTCTTGGATTAGGCTGTTGGACTTAATCCCATTTAATGTTTCTGAAGGCTGGGCTCAGAGTGGCAAGGCTGACAGGTGCTCTGCATCACTGGGAGAAACCACTCCAGCTTGAGCAGGGCACTTGATGCTTGCATAGCCAAATTCTGTTCCCTACTTTGAACACTTATTTTTATAGCAGAGGTTAATAGGACCTACATTGGGCTTTGGTCTATGTGAATACCTCTATCCCATATAGTTCATCATGCATGCTAAAGAGTATTTGCTGGAAGGGGAGTTCTGTGTCTTCATTATGAGTTTAGTTAGTTCCTGCCTCAGAGATTACTGCCAGTGTTTTGCTCTCTGTGCTTCCTGGTTGGTGAAGTAATGGTGGCATCTAGCTCTTGTGACAGGAAGAGATGATGACCCTGAAAGGTACTGCAGGCCCAGTGGGTGGGTGAAGCTTCCCAATGGATGAGGTCAATACAGCAATAAGAAAAGCATTTATAATAATGGTGCTGTACTTCTTCATGCAGCATTCCTCAGCAGGCACACAGCAGCTCTACCAACACCACAGCCATGAGCAAGGCAGCTGACCAAACTCAGCACAGTCCTGACTGGCTGCCCTGAGGCTAAAATGACGTGGGGTGGCAGTGGGGAACCCGTGGAGACTAAAGAAAGCAGGGCAGGAAAGCTCGTGGGAGCACATTTAAAGTTTCCTCGCCGCGCAATGAACAGAGACGATCAAATAAACTCTGAGACGCAACCACTCGCCCTGATAAGAACGGCCATGCTGCACAATCCCCACCCCAGCTCTGTGGGGCGGGCATATTTCCCCATCCCCTGAGGAGGCTCCGGGGCGGGGCTAATGCTGAGATCCCGCCTCGCTTCTATGAAGGGGCGGGGTCATCCCGGATCTACGCTGCTCTTCCGTAAACACCACCCAGGCCTTTCTCCGGTCTTCCCCTGCGGGTAGGGCTTACTCAACGCGGGGGAGTCCGTGGAATTGTCTTACGCTATCACTTCATATTTCTTATCTCTTAGTGCTCGGGCAGAATGAGGAGACATGGGTTGTTCACACGGGCATAGGCGCAGGTTGACTCAAGTCCCTCCGGCTAACTCGCCCTTGGCAGACAAGAAAAGGTTACGCACGGCCGCTTCCCCGCACCCCTCCTCCCCCGTCACCGACAGAGATGGACGCGCCCAAGGAAGACGGTAATAGCCTGGACTGGGTATATAAAACCGGAGGGGGGGTATTTAAAGTCCCGGCGAGCGCCGCGCAAGAGGGTGAGTTGTTGCCGCAGGCCTGCGGTGGGTGAGTGGGGTGAGCAGGGACTGAGCTGCGCTGTCGGACGGCGGTACTGTACTGCGCGGCCCAGGCGGGGGGGTCCGAGCACGTACAGGGTCCGAGCTATGGGGTGAGTCCGGGTCAGAGGTGTCCCAGGAGCTGTTGCCGTCCGGTGTGGATGGCAGGGATGTGGCGGGTTGACGTTCCGCTCTGCTGCCCCGGTGGGGTTCCTCCTGTAAAAGTTGAGTTTCTCAGCCCCAGCTATAGTTCTGCACTCCTTGCCCCGTGTCTCCTGCCCTGTCTCAGCATTTTAATGCTTGCCTTCCGTAGGGACGATCCGTCCTGACGGGCTCAGCCGCGGAGGTTCTCTTCATCCCGTCAGCAGCGCAGAGCAAGGGCACCCCAGGTCCTTCCCCGGGAGATGCGGGGTCGGGTCACTTGGAGAGGGGTAGCCGGGCTTGCCTTCACCGAGAGTGGCAGAGAAAGGGTGCCCCTTCTCCTCCCTTCCCCCCCCCCCGGGCCTGTCCTTGGAAACGCTGTTTGTTTTGGTCGGCAAGTGCCAAACTCCTGCCTCTGGTAACTGTTAAAAACATGGGGCCGGGGGAGGAGACGGACAGCAAAACAGATGAAGGAAGAGGAGGAGCCGGCAGCAGTGCCGTTCCCCCTGCGCCCCGCTGAGGGGAGCCGTCGGGAGCGGTGTCCCGGACCTCCCCTCAGGGGCGTTGTGGCTCCTTGTTACGGCCCTGGCGGGGTTATGGCGCGCCTGTCGCCTAACTCTGAGGGGAGAGTAACTGCCGCGGCTGTTGCGCGCCTAGGAAGCGGAGGACAGGTGCTCATTTCGCGATTCCGAACGTGTTTTTGAGCCTTCCTCAGGAGAAGTCTGCGTGTAAAGAAAAGAGCTGCGGATCTAGAAGGCTACAGGAGAGAAGTGTCGGCTTTAAGCTGTCAAAAATGAGGCATGAGGAAGTTCTGTAACTCAACAAAGGCTCTTTTCAGCTCCTGTGCCATGAGTGTTGGCAAAGGTGGAGTTAGTGAAAAGGAAACCTGAGCCCGAATGAGATTCAGTCGGTGCTAGCTTGAAGATGGCAAGGACGTATGCCCAGGAGAATAAACAAAGCTGAGACATTATAGTGGTAAAACTGGACAGAGCACTTAAGTGTGTGTGTGGATGAAGGGACTTATTTGAACAAAGCAGGGCTGTGGAAAAACTTTTCGTGAAGATAGTGTCAGAAAATAAAAAAAGAACAGACCCTTCCAACCTGTTGTTTCTTCCCCGGGTGCTTGGTAAAATAAGGGAAACCTTCAGGAATAAAAGGCATGTTTGTTCTTTGAAACTAATCTCACCTTGCAGTCTTCATGAGTTTGAGGTGAATGAGCAGATTGGGTGATGTGGTAGCTGTGTAAAAGATGCCTTTTCAGCATCTACAATATTATTTGCCTATTAGAAAGAGTAATCCAAAACTGTAAATAGCAGCAGAAACCATACTATTTTAGTTCTTCCTTGTGAAATTAACTGGAATCATGAGATTCGTACATCTAGAAGGTATTTTTTGCTTGCCCTCCCATTAGAATTTTTCCTTTTAAAACCTCCAAAATGGTACCGATTGAAAGAAATGAGTGTAATGAAGCCCTCTATGAAAGGTATCCAACCTATAAAAGTAAACATCAGTTGTGTTTAATGCAGGAAGAGTAAAGCGGGTTGTAACCATAGACTGACCCTTTAAGAGAGTAGGTAGGGTATTAAGCTGTGTATTAAAACAACAGTGTAATATGTAATACCTAATGAATGACTCAAAAAATATGATAGAATTGTCTGCTCAAGATGGTGAGCAACAAAGATCTTGGAAGGCTAAAGGGATTTCTGAAATATTTTTACTTGGTTGGAAGTTGTATTAATCTAAATTTAAAATTGCATTTGAACTTGGCCCTTAGTAATTTGTGAGAAGCTCTGTACTGTCTTCAAAAGCATAAGGAAAAGCAGCTCTTTCAGTGTATGCTATAAAGAAAGGACTAAGTACCTGAAAAGTCTATTGTTGTAACTAATTAGAAATGCCTTTTTTGGTTTGTACTTCCCTTTAATATGCTCAATTAGTATACTTTTCTCTAAGGTTTTTAGCTGTTGGGCAGCTTATTTTAAAAGGTGGCATATCCAGATTCTACTTGTGAATTCATGTATGTTTACTTTGTGTGCTGCCTTGTTTAGAACTTAGCAGCAATGTTCTCAATTGGCAGAATACACCCATTCTTCCTTACCATTCCATTTGAGGCGTCCTAGTAGGAGATAGATTTACTGTGCCAAAGACTGCAGCATTTTTTTCAGTGTCATCTCCTGTTGTGTTTTTGAAGCTTATTTAAATCAAGCCTTCTGAAGCACTCCACTGACAACTCTTAGTGTATGCATGTATGTACTATAGGAACAGATATGGTCTTGGTACATCAAAATATATCATGGACTTCTAACATACGTGCAAGCATTTGTTGCCAAAAAAATCTTTTGGGACTAGTATGTAAAGATTTAATGTACATAGAATTTTAATTTCGACCTTAATGACTTGGTGGTCTTGGGAATCAAGGTTGGGGTAGAAAATGGCAAAGCTGACTTGCCTGCATGGCTGGTTTAGTACTTTAGTCAGGAGCACCTTGCAAATCTGAATATTTGAATATTTACAAATTTGAATATTTAGTAGAATTATACTGACATTTAAGAAGTTGTTCTTGAAATGGTATGTAATTGTGCGAGAATTTGTGGTGTTTTAATGGTTGTTTAATTTCTTCCATCTTCTTAACACTTAGAAGCAGTAGATGCATGTTGAAGTGTTCTAGGCAAGTTATTTAGAAGACCTTTGGGGCCAGTACACTGCTAACAACATTAAGCAATTCTTTTGATGGACCACAAGCAACGTTAACCTGTTGGAGGTTAGTTATTTATATATAAATAAATAAAAGGAGTTTATACATGATTAAAACCTGGAAATGATGTGTTTTGATCCCAATCCAAAAATAATAGCGGGGGGGGGTAATACAGGCTTTCCAGGCTCTGTAGGATTATTGTATTTAAGTGAACAGTTCCATATCAAGAACCTGCAGCATGTCCTACACTTGGGTTTTAGCATGACTAGTTACTTGTCATAGCTAGTCTCTAGTCAGTGCTACCTTTAAATTTGTAACAGATCTTAAACGAAGAAATAATTTTAGTCTCTTGTGTAATAACTAGTAACTCATTTCTCATTGTAACTTAAACAACAGTTTCCAAGTCAGAAATATCACTGTCTCTTGGTTTTCTACATCCTCTTCCAACTGTCTTGTTTAGTCAATACTAGTTTAAAATACTAGTTTAAATATCTGGTTGTTTTCACTTGCTTGTTAGAAATTTTAAAATTGCTATTCTAGTAAGAGTTATAATGTTAAGGATCGCAACTAGTGCTGTAAGTGTTGAATCCATGACCTGTACCATGATCAAAAGTTTTGCTGGCTTCTCAAGTAAGGTAATAAACTGTCAGCTGTGTTCTTGCTGTTGTGATTAATTCTTTTCACAAAGCTCAGCATAAAACATTACATAAGGCACTCAAATGCATCCTCTTACTCTTGGGAGAGGAGGAGTAAACCCAAGTTTAACAAATGTTAATCGTATCAATTAACAGGGGAGTACTCAGCAGCATAATACCTCATCAAGTTATAAAGACCTGTGCAGGATGAGCTGGTACCCAAAAAAATCAAACACTATAAAATGTAACCAGGTGCCAGCATAAAGAAGTCTTCATTCTTACTCTTTTGTCTATCTTTAGACCCCACAATATTTTGATAGATGTAAGTATGCACAAAGATCATTGTTCTGCTGCTAAAAATGGCTCTTCCCAAGTTCAGAAGTTTCCAAGTATTCCTTGCATGTTGAAGTTGATGCCATTTAATCATAAATGAAGTTGTATTACTTAAATTTGCTTACAGAAAGCATTGTTGGCTATGTCTCTCCATAAAGTCTACTACAGAATGCTTCGTGGCCATAATCAAAGGTGGGCAGCTGCTTTTGGTATCTGAGCCAAATTCCTTTGTTAGTAATTACAGCTGACTTCAAGGTTCTCATTTTAATATGATTATGAATGTATTTTTCACTTCCTGTCTTATAGCTGTTGATCATCACTATAGCATTATTCAGCTGTCCAAATTCTCTGCAGTTGCAGATTGTGTGCCTGGGAGGCAGTTTCTTTATGTAGACAGAAGTACTATGAAGCATGACACTTCTCAGTGTTTTGTCGTGTTTGCTGAGTTTAATATTAGAGGCTCAGGGTTACCATTTGACATAAAACAGAAAACCCCTCCACCCTCACACTTAGGAGTATTTTTTGGGTCTGTGCCATTGCTGATCTGAGTCTGAGTAAAGACCCGCCTAAAGCAGCAGGGCAGACTTTTGGCTACAGCCTGTCAGAAATACAGTATTCTGAATTATTTGCCTGTTCTCCCACAGCAACTTCTGTTTGCATCAGAGTTGTTACATTCAGTGTATTCTGTTTGTGGAAGGAAGCTAATTGCTAAACATCAGTTGTTGGTGAATCAGTTGGGCATCATGAGATGCCTTTGTGAATGTTGGGAGCTTTCAAAGTCCTGACAACAGGCAGCTTCAGGGGTTACTGTGGATAGTGTTTGTTTTAAATATAACAAATTTACAGACTCTCATAACCATTAAGGTATGAAACAGCAGAAGATACAGAGCTTTCTAGCAGAACAGATGTAGCTAACTATGATTCTGCACGACAAGCTAGATCCTTTCCTTTTAACAAAGGCAACTATTTGTTCTTCACTCACAATATAATAATGAGTATCTGACTTTTTGAGAAACAACCAAAAAGTGTTGGTATTATGGAAGTATATTTATCTTTCTAGGTCTTGTTTACTCTAGCAGCTAAAGTGAATCACAATGCCTCTCAGTGATGACCAGAACAGTGACTCAGATTCTTCACGCCTCTCTGAAAGCACAGCTTCTTCTAGTGACTTTGAATATTCAAGACAGAGCTTTAATAGTGATTCTTCAAGCAAGCCCAGTTCCCCAATGTGTAAGCCTATTTCAACCTTACCTGAATTGTGCATAGACAGTTAAGGCTAACTTATCTCATTTCTCTTTGCTGTCAAACCTGGTAGAACCTGGGATTCTGAATCTGTTTGAGTATTAAGAGAAAGGCATGGCTTTCTCTCTGCTGTGAAGCAGCGCATCTTCTTGTGTGGAACACCTTCAGCAGCTGTATCCTTGGGGGTCTCCCTGTGCACTCCTTCAGAAAGTGTAAGAAAAGTGTGCCACCGTGGATGTCCTAATCTTGAGCTAATCTTGATGTTGGTAGCAGTGTCCCACTCAACCAGATAAGGCTTGTGCAAAGGGTGGGTTTCTTCTGTTTGCTTCATAGACTTAAATTAAATCTCCAACTTACAGATTTATAATATTAGATCATTTTACATGAACTTAATCTCAAATTCACCTTTTTCTTTCATAACTAAGATCAAACAGAAGACACACTTTGCACAAGGAAGGTATTTTGAGTAATGATAAATAAAACCTTGATTGAGATGTGCTTCATGTTCATGTCTATAAGCATTTTCAGACCATGCATACTTTTCTAATGTCTGTGTAAGTGAAGTCTTACATTAAAACAAGCTTGTTAGTGGAGCTGCAGTTGGCAGCTGGCTTTTTTGTCTTTCTTTATTACCAGTTTTCAGAGGGTTAATTTGAAATATTAAATAACAGAATTTGGGGGTCTAGAAACTTTGGAAATTTATTTTTGCTTTCCACTGTAAAGTTTCTGTTAATACATTTCTTGTAAAAAGGGAGCGTAAGTTATAATGCATCTGCAGTGGAACATAAGTGGGGGGTTCTCAAATCAATAACTTCAGAACACTCTACAGGCAATAAAACCACAATGTAGCCATTATGTGCTCAGAATTATAAAGGACATCTGGTATCTGTTACTGCCCATACTTTCAGTTTGGCAGATTTTACCAAACAGTCAAAAGGAAATCTGTAGAATGCAAGATCCTGTTTTAAAGGAGTAAAGGTATCTAAGCGAAGATGCAGAAATATGAAATAGCTCCTCAAAATGTTATGAGGCTTGTGTGGTATTACCCACACACACCCCTGATAAGCTGGGAGTTTCCTGTATTAGTGTTTTAAGAAGATATAAAGACCTGGTAATCCTAGGTTGTTCCTTCTGAAGTACCAGAGTCACAATTAGCAAGCAGTAAAATTTCAAAACTTTAATGTTTTCAATTGCATTTATTGTAGATACTTGGCTTCAAATGATCTTGTTTGTTCCAGCAGCAAGCCCTCCCAAGATAAGTACATTTGATGAGCTGATGGCAGCTGCAAAAAATTTGACAGACTTGACTCTTGCTCATGAAATTGCTGTAAATGCAAATTTTTGCATAAAACATGAAGACTTCCCACAAAACAGGTAAGAGCCTGAATTTTGGAAAAAGCAGCACTGGGGTTGGGAAGAGAGAAGAAATGAATGGAGCAGAAAATTAAAAACAAACAAAAACGCTAAACAAACAGCAACCAACCAAAAACCCAAAATATCTTGGAAGGCTATAGATTTATATCCTGCACCTCCTGGAGTCACTATCAAAGCTGTCTTGCTTGGAATAAGTGTTGTAGTCCATCTGAGTTGATTCTATTGTCTTGGAATGTATTTCTGTCTTAAATGTCATGTGGAAGGCAAGTCTAATGCAGTATGAGTGTCCATAGTGAGGATTAGTATTGTTCTGTTTTGTGCAGTTCCAGGCCCTGTAGGAAAGATGAAATTGTGACCAGCTATGCAGTTGTATATGGTAGCTTATTGGTGCCATAGTGACAAGGCAGAGCTAGTTATGAACATAGTTCTAGTACTTTTGCATCTGTTCTGGAGCTAATAGCTGGAGATCCAGAGGAAGTGAGAAGTAACTTCCCTAATGTAAGTTGCTAAAATGTTCTTGCTTACAGACACGTCTAACTTAAAAATGACCCTGGCCTGTACTTTGAGAAAACTTAGGTAAAAAAACCCCAAACAAATCCTGTTATTTATTTGTAGAAGTCCCTTAAGTCTTTTTTGGATCTGACAGAGTAGTTTTTGAGAAAGCTTAATACATAACATACTACCAGGTTACCACAGTGAATAAAAATTGAATGAGGAAAATGTGATATCTCTACATCTGAATTGTCAGCACCACTACCTGAAGTACAAGTGCTTTAGGAAGGACTTGTCAGTGTAGACGATGTGTTGGGAGCTCGTGATCCACAGCCCAAAAAAGGTAATGATTGCAGGGCACACTAGTGTTGTTTCCCAAAAAGTGGTCAGGCCAATCAAAGACACACCAAGGATGAAAGCTAGTTGGGAGTCTTTCCTGTATCTAATTGACTTATTTTGCAGCTTTACAGGCACAGTGAAACAGATTGTGCATAAGGCATTTTGGGATCATTTGGAATCGGAACTAAATGAAGACCCTCCAGAATACGAACATGCTATCAAGCTCTTTGAGGAAATTAAGGAGGTAATATTCCTCCTCACTATGCCCTGGTATTGGTTTGTCAGCATAGATCTGAGAGCCTTGTATTTCACTGAAGGGTTTGCTAAAACAGTGAAGCTAACACCTTAACATTCCTTTTTTTTTTTAAGATGAAATGGTGATTATTCAGAACTGGAAGTAGGTGTCTGTCTATGGTGTATTTATATTAAAAATAAATATGGCCACAAAAACAGTGGCATGTCCACTCAGCTTTCATTGCCCGATGGATAGTTGCAAGTCAGCCCTTCTCAAAGCTTCATCTCTCTACTAGACTCTTTCCAGCAACATACTGTGACCTAAGGGTATGAACAGGAGTCTGTGACTGCACCTGCCCACATAGTCTTGTTGTATGATCATTGCACAAGGGAGCATACCGGCCTTCAATCCTGGTGCAATACTAAGTCTTTCAAAATTTTAAATTAGTAAATGTTTGTCTTAACAGGGCAGCCTACCGGTTTTTGAAAGTCTTATGGTTCACATGCTTCCTGGTTTGCTGGCTTTGAGCATTTTTGCAGAACTGTACTGTGATTGTGTTAACTGCCATTTTTTTTACTGCTGCCTTAAATAATGTTCAGTCTTATATGTGTCTTGTTAGATCCAGTCAGCTAAATACACTGGACATTAGCGTTAAAATCTTACTTCATGTTTTCTAAGTGATTTGTTTTTTATTGGTAAGTTTTTCCCTTTTTTTACCCCCTCTACTTTAGATTCTTCTTTCCTTCCTGACTCCTGGAGCAAACAGGATTCAAAATCAAATTTGTGAAGTTCTGGATACAGATCTTATAAGACAGCAAGCAGAACATAATGCTGTTGATATTCATGGGCTAGCTAACTACATCATCAACACTATGGGAAAGTTATGTGCTCCAGTAAGAGACAACGATATAAAACAGTTAAAAGCAACTGACAATATCGTAGAACTACTGAGGTTGGTATTTGGGTGGGGTTTTAGAGGAAAAATCTTCTCTGAAAGGGTACTGGGCAGTGGAAGAAGGCTTAAATTGTGTCAGTTTACGTAACATTTGTTTTCAAACTAGGAAAACTTCATATAGAAGCATTAAAGGGGAGGAGCTATGACACACTGTGACCAGAATACATGCATCTTTTTAATTAAATGGGTAGAATGCCTAGATCAAATACTGCCAGCTCTGAATACGCCACTGAACAACAACAAAAAAAGTCTTGCAATAACCTGTTTCAGAGACTGCACTTTCAGTCTTGTTCATCCTTACAGAATTTAAGCTGCTCATTGGTACTGTTCTTGAACTGTTTATTGCATACTTCTGCTTGGAGGCCAAATTTTGGATTTAAAATAAAGTAGAGGTCTTATTACTTGAATTCGAGCAAAACCACTTGCAGTGAATTATTGCAGCTTTGTTTGTGCGTGGGGACCAAAGCAGTTGGGTCAGAAGGATTGTTTCTCTGGGTGCAGTTAGTATGACTGAAAAATTAAAAGTCTTGTTTATTTAGTCTGGAGTGTACCAAATGATGCAGTTCCTGAAACACCCTCTGTTTCAGGTGTAGAGTTGTAGCATTAGTGATGCTGTTTGTCCTGTTCTCTGTAACTTACACAAAACTAATACTTCCAAGTATCCTGGAAGATAGTAACATATCTGTCACAATGAAATAATCAGTGAAGGCATTTACTTCTACCAGAATTGAGACGAAAGTGCTAATGGAGGTGTGCCTCACATGTGCAGGTTATAGTCAATAGACTATTTTAATTGTCTAATTTTAAACTTCTCCTTTCAGACAAATATTTCATGTGTTGGACCTGATGAAAGTGGATATGGCTAATTACACAATTCAAAACCTTAGGCCGTATCTTCAGCGTAATTTGGTGGACTACGAAAGAACAAAATTCCAGGAAATTCTTGAAGAAACACCAAGTAGGTATCATGATATATTTAAACTTTTCTTTTAAAAGCAGACTATTTAAAGATATGCTATCAAAATCTCAATTGCAGTTAATTTGGAGGAAAACTTTGGTTTCTTGTTTGGGTCCAACTACTGCAAAAATTATTTGTCAAGCAAGCTACCACTGGGTACTTGTTTAAGTTGCTATAAAGTATGTTTATCTGTAATCTAGGGCACTTAGACCAATTTATATTTGCTAAATTGGTTGGTACCTTAAAAACAAAGTGGCTCTTCCTACCCTACATACTGAAAGATAAAAGTTGAGTCAAGGGAGATTCAGGCTGGAGATTAGGAAAAGGTTCTTCACCCAGAGGGTGTTTGGGATCTGGAACAGCCTCCCCAGGGACGTTGTCTCAGCACCATTCCTGACAGAGCTTAAGAAGCATCTAGATAACCCTCTCAGGCACACAGTGTGATTCTTGGAGTGTCCTCCATGGGTTTAAGAGCTGGACTTAAATGATCCTATTGGGTCCGTTCCAGCTCAGACAATACTATTATACTTTGAGACTTTATTGCTTTTGTATGCATCAAGGCTGTTAGTCTGAGGTAAGCAAGTAAAACAAGTTAGTGTGCCTGAAAGTTGGAAGGGACAAGGTTTTGGGTTTTTTTTAATAAAGAAAAGGCAGGCTCAGAGGTGATGCAAAGTCAACTTGATCCACTGTTACAGGTTTTGTGTAATATAGCTAAACAGCGTTCAGGAAAATATATTTTCCAAGAAGAAAAAGTAAACTTGCTATCATCTGGAGCAGGGGCTTCTAAAATGGGAACTCTGAACCACTGATGCAGCCCGCAGTGTTTATATATGTAGTCTGAGAAAGGACTTTAAAAGCGTTTCATTTACAGTTAATGCAGTTTATCTCCATTCACCTCTGCTTTACAGTTCTGTGGCTGAGGTACTAAATGGCCTCCTTGAAAAAGGTAAAAAATTCTTTTGAGAACTTTTAGGCCTTTTTTACCAAAGTTTTAGCTGAAGTCTAACAATGTTTGGTTTGTACAAGCTAGCTAGAGTATTAAGGTGATCAGTGGAAAAAAGTGAGGGAGAGAATTCACATGTGAAGAATCCACTATGTATGCTTAGTCTTCAGGAGTCTGATACTCTTGTTCATGTATACAACTCTTTCCCTCAAGCTAGTGCTTGTTTTAATGAAAGCATGCAGTAAACCTGTGATGGTTTGCAATGCTTAGGTGCCCTGGATCTCACAACAGAATGGATAAAGGAATCAATAGAAGATGAATTGTCATCTATTTCTGATGAATCTTCATCCCCTGGTGCTGATAATAGTTCTAAACCAATTATTAGTCCTACGCTGGTGCTAAACAATAGCTATTTGAAACTGTTGCAATGGGACTATCGCAAAACAATTCCAGAGGTAAGAAATGTATTTCAGTGTTTTCAGATTTCTAGTTGTATGAAAACATTGGTGTAGTATAATAACCCTGCTATAGATGACAACAGGTGACATATTCTTTTGCATTTCTAAAATTTTCAAATTCACTATTCAGAGAGTATATGCTAGTCTACTAGAAAAGAACAACATAAAGGTTGTATTCCCTTTATCCATCAAAGCTCACAGGCTCCACCATAAGAGCAGTCTTGGTCATGATCAAAGGCTGGGCCTTGTACTGACAACACTTGGCTCTCAGTATCTTTGAGAGAACTGACTGTAACATCCTGTTTTCCTAAGAGCAGCAGGAACTGGTGGAGTCACTTTTGCTTTAGAACAGAGCTGGTCAAAACATTAAGCCTTCTATAATTAGATGTTTGCACTTTCTTAGTGCATATAAATTGTTTCAAGATTCAGTCTTAATTATTTTTTTCTCTTCCAAGTTCTGTTTCCTGATCTCTGCAAGTTTCTGGAAAACAATGTAAAGCAAATTTGAAATTGTCCATCAGTCAGGACCAAAATTACCATCTGCAGTGATTGCCTTAGATATACTTAAGGTGGCCTGGCAGGGAGTTTGCTAAATACATTGGGATGCTCTTAGTGCTTTTGGTCAGTGGACTGAAGGGAAAACACATTATTCTTTCTTACCTTCCTTTGAACGCTTTTGAATAAGAGCTACACACAGGTATCTTCTAGTGGATCTAGTTTATTGTACAATGAAATTATGACTGAACAGTCAAATGTTAATGCCTCTGTGCTTCTCAGTGGAGGGGTTTGGTTAGGATGAACTTCTAACCTAAAGGAAGTCACTGCAGCTACATCTTGCTGTGGGAATTACTTATGTTCTTGGTATGATTGGCACTTTGCTTGTAGTAGGTTATGCATCACTTGCAGAACCTGCTGTAGTGGTTGAACTGGTGGTTGTCATGCACAGTTGTTGACCACTGTCCATCAGTTGCAGATTGACATTTTTTTAAAGGACAGATGAATCCAGAGGCTATTCTGTCTGCAACCTTGCTCGCAATGTCCTCTGGATACCCTGAGTGTTCTGCATTGTGGGCTGAACTGTTAGTTGCTGATTTGTGTCAGCGGTGATGAGGAATAAGATGCAGTGTCCTCAGTTTCCTTTGCACTGAAGGCATTACCTTTCCTCTCACCAGAGGCTTGCTTCCAGTACTTGTACATCCTGCCACTTTGTGCAATACTGTACATTCAGGGTATTTTGGCTTCTGTCTCTTCTGACTTTGCATATTTGTGATAATATTAATGCTTTGTGACTACATCCTGTTCCCCTGGATGACTGTCATTTCCCTGCCTCTCTCCTTCTGTATTCCTAAATTAGTATTATTGTTTCAATTCTAGACTCTAATAACAGATGAAGTTCGCCTTCAGGAGTTGAGAGAAAAGCTCAATCAATTAAAAATCATAGCCTGTGTTTGTCTCATAACAAACAATATGGTGGGTGCAGCAATTGTAGATGTGCCTGATTTTGCTGAGCAGCTGAAACGGATCTCTGTTCCTCTTCTTGAAGGCATGAACAAGAAGTAAGGCCTTGTTTTTATCACTTCTCATATTTTTTTTAACAGGAAATACCAGGTGGATCTGAAAATCCTTGGAAACAATTCAAATGTCACAATCAGTGCTTGTTAATAAGACAGCAAATTTTTAATCATCCATAGCTGTTACCTTTACAATATAAATCCACTGTATGTTAGGCACATGTTTTCAGAGTTATATTTTAGTGAAATCTTAATCTTGCTGTTAATCTACAGAACGTGGAGCCTAGTGTTACAGTTCGTTCATATGTTCATCTACTGGAGAGACTATGGCAATGCATTCGCTAAAATATCTTGCCAGTTGCTTCAAACTTGCTGTAGGCAGTTTAAGTTATTTGGCTACCTATTTCTGCTGCCACTTGTCCTACAAGCAAGTCTGTGATCTGAAAGAATGTAATATAAAATAGTTTTCCACACTGCTTTTTCCAGTGAAATGCTATGCATGTGGCCCAGGAAAACACCTGTGCATAAGAGCAAAATGAACTGGGGTCACTGCTCCATATTTGGAATTTTTTCCTGTTTGAATCCTAATTAGATCCTTATTATATCTTCCACATAGATATTTCTTTTATATATGTAATGTATGTAAATCTGCAAAAGATAACTTTGAGTTCTGTCATTGCAGAGAACAGATTGAAAATAAAAGAGAAAGGAGACAAGTGAGGTCACCTTACAACATATGCTACAGAAACGGCAAAAGTTAATGCGTTTCTATTTCTTCCTTCCAGAACTTTTGATTTGAAGGAAGCTCTGAATGCTATTGCTGTCCAGATTTGCAGCAAAGTGAACAGGTCTCTAACTGAGAGAGGTCTTCCAACTCTTAATGAAGAAATGCAGAGCAATTTAGTGGGTCAAATTGCTCATATTGTTGAGGAGAATAATCCCGTCAGTTCCTTGATTGGTTAGTAAGATAATACGTAATTGTCTTATTGTATGTGTCTGTATGCAAACTTAGTCCCACCAAGCTTAATCAGCTGTCTAATTTTTTCAAAAGCACTTTCTTAACTGCAGTAAAACACTGGGTCAGCTAAGAGTAAAGAAATGTGTTTTACCTATAGATGGTGTTCTTGGTATGATGCAGAACATGGTTAGCTGCCACTAGAAATAAGTTACAAGTCTGTACAAACAAGCCCAGACATGTTGGTTTTCTGAAGAAGAGTTTAGAAAAATGAGTGCTACTCAGCCTCCCTTCCCTCTGGGTTTAAACCTAGTGGGGTTTTCTGAGTCTAATTCAGCACCCACCCCTCCCTCCCTGGTGAGAAAGTTATAAACAGCTATGAGGTCTCCCCTAAGTCTCCTCTTCTCCGGGCTGAACAGACCAAGTGCTTTCAGCCTTTCCTCATAACACTTCCCCTCCATTCCCTTTACCATCCTTGTGGCCCTCCTCTGGACATTCTCTAACAACCTCGTGTCCTTCTTGTACTGTGGCGCCCAAAGCTGCACACAGTACTCCAGGTGAGGCTGCACCAGAGCCAAGTAGAGTGGGATCAGTACTTCCCTCGATCGGCTAGTAATGGAGTGCTTGATGCACCCCAGAATCCTATTGGCCCTTGTGGCTGCCAGTGCACATTGCTTGCTCATATTAAACCTATCATCTACCAAAATGCCCAGATCCCTCTCCACAGTACTATTCTCAAGCCTCACATTCCCCAGTTGGTAAGTTGGTTTTGGGTTGGCCCTACCCAAGTGCAGAACCCAGCACTTGTCCTTATTAAATTTCATACGGTCTAAGGCAGCCCAGTCCTCTACTCTATTAAGATCCCTCTGAAGTGCCTCTTCACCCTCGCTAGAGTCAACAGTACTTCCCAATTTAGCAGTGTCTGCAAATTTACTTATTATACCTTCCAGTCCTACATCCATGTCATTTATAAAGATATTAAACAGGACTGGCCCCAAGATGGTTCCCTGTGGGACCCCACTTGTCACCTGTCGCCACCCTGACATAGCTCCATTTACCAAAACCCTCTGAGCCTAACCCCTAAGCCAATTATTCACCCACCTCCTCATTCTCCCGACTAGTTGAATCCTTGACAATTTATCCATTAGGATGCTGTGGGAGACAGTATCAAAAGCCTTGCTCAAGTCCAGAAAGATGACATCAGCTGGTCTCCCTTGATCAGCTAGATGGGCGATTTTTATCGTAAAAGGAAATCAGGTTAGTAAACATGATTTCCCCTTCATAAACCCATGCTGGCTAGGACCAATGACAGCGTTATCTGTCAGATGCTTGTCTATAGCACCTAGAATAATCCTCTCCATAATTTTGCTGGGCACAGAAGTGAGACTGACCGGCCTATAGTTAGCAGGATCATTCCTGTTGCCCTTCTTGAAAATTGGAACATTTGCCTGCTTCCAGTCAGTTGGAACCTCCCCAGACTCCCAAGATTGTTGAAAAATCATCCAGATTTGAAAAATCATTGTTGGACTTTTTTTTTTTTTTTCTGTTCTGAGGTGCAGGATGCTTACAAAGCCAGTACAGCTTCATCTTGGATTTATATTTGTTCTGAGCATACTTTATATTCCCTTTCAGACAAACGAATCCAGTTCTTCATGAGAAGCTTGCTTGCTCTTCCGAGTTTTCAGAAGTGTATGCCTACCATGCCAGGAGGCCTCTCTGTGATTCAGACAGAGATGGAGTCTGTTGGATCTCAGTATGCAAGCATTGTAAACTTTAATAAACAAGTGTATGGACCATTCTATGCAAACATACTTAGAAAACTGCTTTTGCCTGAGGCACCAATGGGGAAAGCAGAAAGAGAAACAGCTACCAATTCAAAAATATGACTGACTGGCTTGCTTTTTTTTTTTACATTCAAAGACAGTGGTCTGACTTCCCTGCTAAGAACAGTCCACTTCTGTGACTATTGAGAGATTCTGTAAAATGTATGCAGATCATTTCTGAAATTAATTTCAAGGATGTGTGTATTTTAATAAACAGTTTAATGAATTGTCACTTGTAATAGCCAGAAAATTACTAGTTTTCAAGGCAAGCATTTATTGTGATTTGTAGTGGATAAGAGCTGCCAAAATATTTGCACTTTTGCCACCATTAAAACATATATGTAAGTTGAAAAATAACATTATTTAGCTATAGATGCAATTACAAAATGACAGAACAATTGTAGATAAAATGTACTATGCTTACATTGTATTTTTGTAGAGCATCATCTAATTAGAAGAATGTTTCTGTAAAGGCTTGGAAGCAAAAACAGTATAGCATAACTGCTTTTGTAACCAAAGCCAGGTTCATACCAGGCCGAGTTCTGCTACTCCTGCAATTACTGGAACCAGAACTTAGCTTCTGTTACATTAAGGAATGCCAGTATTATAAACTGTTGGGACTATAGCAGTTACAGAAGAAGTGTTCACCACTTCAAGTAGGAATCATTCAGAACTTCTCAACTGTAATTGAGATTACTGATAAATAACAAACATGATTGGGGGTGGGGGGGAAGTGGGATAAATTGCTGTATATAATGTTTGTAAGCATTTTGTTAATCCAGTGGAGGCCATACAGATCTTTAATCTCTAATATGTGTATGTACTGATCTTTGATCTTAATGGGTATTAAGTATTTTTCAGTTAGGTCTTTCTGACCTTTATTCCCAAAAGCACTTGAGTGACTTTAAAGAGTACCACAGAGCAACTTCCCCTTGTACATTCTGTTAAATGTGAGGGTGTAAGTTTTTCAAAACGTTTTTGAGCATGAAAGCAAGACCCCAAATGATTGGTCATTATTAAAAATGTGATTAGACTCACTCCTCACTGAGTTTGTGAGGAAATACTGCAGTTTTCTTTCAGTTTGTTTGGAATAAGCATCAAAACTTAGTTTCCATTTAGGGCATCAGGAATCTTGCATAGAGAAAGTGAACAGGCTGGAAACTGAGAAATGTGGAAGTAAATTTCTAGGTTTACATAGGCTTTGTCTTGCATATTTCAGATTACTTGGAATAAGTACTGCTGGAATAGGTATTATAGACATGTTCTTGTCTATGAAATTGAATCAATTTGCTTGAAAATATTTTAATATATTACCATATAGTCCTTTCAAATGTCATATATTTAAAAAGCCCATGTGATGCAAGCTGTGTAGCTTGGTTTTAATATTTTATATTAGAATCTATTTTTTATGAAGAGACAAAAAATTGCCTGTAAAAGCTTGATGTGTCTCAACTTGTGTATGTACATAATGTCTATCATAAAGGTCTAAAACATGGGCATTATTTAGCACTGTGGGTTTGTAGTCCATTTATAGAGATTTGTATACTCTATATTTAGTAAGGGAAATGACTTTGAGTCAGTTGTTCCTCAGTGTCCAAGGACTTTGGTCCCATACATGTAGTAGGAGAAACTTTCTTCAGAATGCCTTTCTAAAAAGAAATTTCTCTGGTTTACTTCTGCTCTATCCCTTGTAAAATCATTGCACAAAGAATACGTATTTTTAAAGGGAACTGTTTCCTGAAGCCTGAAAAACCTGACAGAAAGGAACTCTTGGAGTATGGTAATTATGCCACTAATTAGAACAGGCTTGCTCAGATTAATATGAAATATTGATGTGCAAATCAAAATCCCCAAGAGGAGAATGATTTTCAAAAGCGGTATTGGGAAATTAAATCTTAGTGATTTGCTACATCTTTAGAAATACCTAAATTATTTTGAGCTTCAGCCAAAGGAGGATTTTATGGACATTTTAAGATGATTTATAATATGATCATGAACTTTTTATCATAATACTTTATATGCATTCTCTTGTAAAAATGTCAAACATAAATCTTTAATGTACTGGGGAAAGTGTCATATTAGTTTTTACCAGTAAATACTGAAAAAATGAGGATTCATTGGGTTTTTTTGGTGATTAAGGAGACTTGGAAAGGGCATTTTATAGCATGGCCTATGTTTCAAGCAATTAATATATCTTAATTTTTATTTAATGTTTCAAACGTGGACATTACATCTATTTAATGTCATGTGTTGCATGCTGTTTATGCTACTGTGGCTGAAATGCACTTGCCAATTCTCTGAAGTTGTCCTTGTGAAACAAGATGCTTTCTGTAGCAGCCTTCTTTGTTGAAATACAGATATTTGAGGTTTTGTATGCATTAAACTGTTTGTGATAACTACTGGTGGTGAAAAGTCATTTATGGGAACTTTCTTTAGATGTATACTGGATTGTTAAATGCTGAAGATAAATGACTGAGTTAATAATGTGTGACTTTTTCCTCTAACTTGCTTGCAGCTGGAGTGCAGTGACTTTATTCCAGCTGCACAAATAATGTTCAAAATGGTCACTTGCTTAAATATGCGTCTTGGAAGAAGGTTGTATTGGGTGTGTGTGGCAAGGTTTTGGTATCAGGGAGGGGGCCGCAGGGGTGGCTTCTGTGTGAAGCTGCTAGAAGCATCCAAGGTGGATCTGCTGTTAGCCAAGGCTCAGCCTGTCAGTGACAGCAGTAGCACCTCTATGATAATATATTTAAGAAGGATAAAACCAACCCCCCCCAGCAAAACCCTGTTGACAGTGGATCAATAGCAGCTGGAAGCATGAGACGGTGGCTGCAGTTGTTCTTCTCACAAAGGGGGAGGACGTATTCCACTTGTTGAAGCAAAGATTCCCTTTGGACACTGGTGAAGACTGTGGTGTGGCAGGTTGTCCCCATGGAGGTTAACAGTGGAGCAGATATCCACCCGCAACCCTTCAGGGACTCCACAGGAGCCTCCAAAGGAGGATGTGGCCCCATGAGAAGGTTGTGCTGGAGCAGGTTCCTGGCAGGCCCTGTGGAGCCAGGGTGAGAAGAGCCCACCCTGGAGCAGGTTTGCTAGCAAGACTTGTTACTCGGGGGTGGGGTAGTCTGTTCCTGAAGAAGTGTTCTCTGTTATTTCTTATAACCCTATTCCGATTTGAGTGGCAATAAATTAATTTACCCAAGTCAAGTCTGGTTTGCCTGTGACAGTAATTGATGAGTGATCTCCCTGTCCTTATCTTGACCCACAAACTTTCTGTTAAATTTTCTCTCTCCTGTCTAGCTGAGGAGAGGAGTGATAAGAGCAGCTTTGCTAGGCACCCAGTGGCCAGCCAAGGTCAACCCATAAGCCTTCATGTCCAGGATGCACTGAGCTCAAACCAAACTCAGTGGACTTTATCCATACAGAATCTGCAGCAGAGCAGATACATGTACAGAAGTGCTGTTTTCATGCTCAGCTTTTGAAACATACTTAGCAGTTGTATGTGAATGGGCAAAAATGTACTGCCATGGGAATTTTCAAAGATCACTAACGTTTCTTGTTTAATCTTACACCAGGAAAAATGAGTAGTCCCCTATCTGACTGGGATTTTGATGTCTTTATAACACCGACACTTGAAAAAAAAAATTACTAGTAAAGTCAGTTTGCAGGTGATCCAGTTATAGTATTCAACACTAAGGTTGGAAAAAGATGCAAGTAGTGCTACAAGCTTATGCTTTGCATACTAAAACCTGTAAAGTATGAGTTTGTACCCTAACAGTTATGTGCCATCCTCAGTCATCTATGCTTGCCTGATCCTGGCATTCAGCTGTCGGCAGGGCTGGGTGATGGTGGCAGAGGGGTAACCAGCGCAAGGATTCAGGGGGGAAACATCCAAATGCTGAAAGCTGTTAAAGTCCTCTACGAGGTGCCAGAGTATTGCGAGGGGGTGATCGGGAAAGCCCTGACAGGCTTGCACAGGCCTGACGGCCTTAGCAAAGCGCCCAGCTTTCGCCCTATTTCCGTATAGGGGTGTGTGTGTTTGTCTCTGCACTCTCCCTCACCAGGCCTACGTGTGCCCGGAACCTTCGGGAGCTACGCTGGTGCGGGGGGGGAGGACACGTTTGGCTGCTACACCGACAGTCCCTCGCCGCCATAGTCCGTTGTGGCTTTGCCGTTAGGCTAGTGATGGAGGCGCTGGCCACGGAGCTGGGCGCCCTGACTCACGAGCAAGCAGCGGCTCCTGTGAATACCGTGGAGGTTAGCGGAGGTCTGGGGCGGGCAGCAGCGGGGACCCACCGGCCAGTTGCTGGGGAAGGAGCGACACGCGTCAGGCTCTCGCGGAGGGGGGGCGGGGCTGGGCTGGGCTGGGGTGAGGTGAGGTGAGGTGAGGTGGAAGACCACCTCTCCACGCCTGCGCAGAGTGTCTCACCTGTCCGCGCAGGTGGGCGCCGGGAGGGTCTAGAGCACATGTGCGGCGCCTCTTGCGGGGTGAAGTGGGGGGGGCGGTTCTTCCTCATGAAGCTGGGCTCGGTCTGCTGAGGTGTGGTGTTGTGTCTGTTTTCTTCCTTTGTACTGCCTGTGTCCTGCAAACGTGAGTCCACATGTTTCTGCTCTCAATGGCAGTTCCTTTAAAATTTGCTAATTGCCTCGCGTGGACAAAGGGAGGAGATGAAGGAGGTGAAGGCGGTGAAAGGCTGTGTCTCGGGCCCCTTTGGCTCGTCTGGGCTTTTTGTGTAGGTAGAGCATGTCAGAAATGGAGCCCAAAAGCTTCATCCTGTGTTGTGCTATGAATTCCTCTACGTGCTACTGCACTGTGAGAGACAACGTTGCATCACAGCTACAGCATTGCCATGTGCTGCTAAATCTTGGATGTCTGTCGAGGGTCGAGGCTGGGCTGACCACCAACCCAATGACAGACGCTCCCTGTTAACCGCCTCTTCCCCCACCCACGGGAAGGGAAAGGGGGTAAAAGAGAGGCAGAGAAAGAAACTTGGGGATTGGAAAATAAAGCTGCTTTAATAATAATAATGATAAATAAAATACATAAAAATATGTACAGAACCCAATACCGAACCCAACCCCCCCTTGATGGTTGCTACAGCAGTAGGCCTCAGCAGCACCGAAGCGCAGGAGAAGAAGGAACCGAGAAGGGAGAATAATCTCGGAAGGGAGAACAATCTAGCAATCCCACAAGGGGGAACTGACCCCCAGTTCATATATCGAATATGATGTATATGGGATGGAATACTTTAGTTGGTCAATTTGGGGTCACCTGTCCTGTCTGCTCCTCCCTGAAGGTGCAGCCTTTACCCTGCACCCCCCATCATGAGACACAAGATTTAGCAGTGACCTTGCTTTGCATACCAGTCCCTAGTAGTAAATCTAAACATTAGGTCTTATCACTGTTAGAAGCTGGCAGTGTCTATGAAAACATGCTATTAGTTTCAGAAAGCGCAGTTTCTCAGGGTAGCTTCAACTAAAAAGTAAAATCACTGAACAGAATTAGTTCTGTTCTAACCCAAACCAGGACAATGTCAAACTGAAATTATGAGGTATTGATGCTTTGTCAGTGCTATAGTATGCTGCCTTCTGGAGCAAAGTGGTGCAGTCTCATTCTGTACTGTCTGTTCCTCCTCACCTTTGGCTTCCATGTGCATCTTTCGTCCCAAACCTGAGATGGGCTTGTCATGCCATGAGGAGAGAAGGTGGGGTTGATATAAGGTGGTGTTCCCAGTGATCATCAAAGAAGAGAAATGGGGAAAAGTTTGTAGGGACCTTGGTATGCTTACACTTGTCAGCAGTTTGTTTAGATAGTTCTGCTAAATCTTTCTAAGAGGTAGGGTACTGGTGGGCTTTACAGAGGCTGATGTCTGCAAGTGCTGCTCCTAGGACTGAGATTCTTGTATGTATTTCCTACAGTAAAACTGTAGCAAGTCTTCCCTTGCTAGGAATGTAATTTACAGTGTTAAGAGGGGAAAAAGAAAGTTAGTTGTTCTTAAGTGAGGATATAGTAGTAAGAAAATTTCCTAGAAATATGTATTTTCACATAAGTTGCTTTTAGAAAAGACAGTGTCCCATTGCATCCTGAGTAAGTATTGCATAGCACATGTGACTTACTAAGTTGATCCAGGTTATCTCCCTGTTCTGTTTTTACTTTTCTAGGTTGGCTTTGGACAGTTTTGTTGTTTTTTTTTTTTCCTAAATAGATCTGATTTAAAATACTACTACTGTTTTAAAACAATATTTAAAATAAAAACTCATGCTTCTGAAATGTTTGGTCACTCTTTGGAAAGATATTTCAAACTATTTTTTTGGTTTCAGGAAAAATGGAGACTTCTTCCAGCATTTCTAAAGGTTAGTGTTATGCACTCATTTAATAGCATGAATACTTTGTCTCCTTTCTCTTCCCCTCTTCTAGCTTTTGCTTTCTCAGAATACCTATCCTACCCCTCTGTGTGGATTTTGCAATTGTTTTTTATTTCAGCTGTTGATAAACTTTTTACATAGATTGGTTTCTTGATTAATTTACAGATTAATTTGTGGAGGCATCCTTTTAGAGGTTTGCTATGTTTACCATTTTCAATGAACAATGTACATAGGTAACATTTCCAGGTTATTTTTACTGTTTTACTGATGCTCAGAGACCCTATTCATGATCTTTATGTAAGACTGTGGTATTAGATTTGTAGCTGTGTTTGTCATAGGAAGCATATAATCACAAATCTGGATTCTATAAAGACTTGAATATATGTTTATCTTCCCACTTGAAGTCAGAGCTTGACTGAACTCAGAGATTACTGTTTTTATTTCAGTATGACTCTCATAATCTGATATTAGTTGAAGGCTCAATTCTATATAAAATGCCATGGATGTAATAATAGGACTAACAAGCAATTGGAAGTGAGGAAGGAGAAAGGCAGTAAAGAAAATTGTATCATAAAGACTGCAGGTGAAGTCTGTGATGTGCATGGGTACCTTCAGGGAATTGCAGCTGGTCCTCAGTCCTCGGAAATACTGCCCACTTTACCAAGGTCCTTTTCAGCCTCACTTTAGCTCCTTTCCTTCCCAGTTTTCAGTGTCTGCACTTCTCTTTTTGTTGCACCCTTGAGTGTTTGATCCTGTCAGGAAAATGAAGTTCAAAAGTCAGTTACAGATTGAGTATGTTTTCCACTTCAGTTCAGGGCTGTGAAGATGCTTCAGAGTTCTCATAAATCCAGTGTCTATGTCTCTCCAAGCAACCATGTGCACTCCCATCATTAGCTCGAGCTGGTGATATTGTCTGAATTCTTGAGACTGTGAAAAAGGGAGGACTGCTGAATGTGAGGTGCAGTTTACTTTGTGCTTTAGCCAAGTGTATCCATCCCACATTATTTCCAGCCAGTGAGCCCTTTACTCTAGGGCTGCTGATGGTGGTCTGGCCTTTCTGATGCATGTTGGTTTATTTATGCTGTTGGGGCTAGAGTTACACAAAGCTGATATTGTGAATTAGTTTCTATAATGGGATTTTCTTTCAATAAAGCTACTGATATTGCCTCATAAGAAAATGGAAAGGACTACCAGCCTGATTTCTAGATACTAATAATAAATCCATAATATTTTCTTACCTTTATCATATGATGTACAATGTTTTTTTCAGTTAGGGAAACACTTATCTAAAGAATTTTGCCCTGGAGTCATTCCTCTTTTGTTCTACACATGGAGGCTTCTCTAAGCAGCTGGATTTGTCATTCTAAGCTTCCCATTTCTTTATTATTTCTAATAATTTCAGAACAACTGTTGGCCTATCATGTGAACTGTGTAAATATGTCTGTTTTCTGTAGGAAGTTTTAAGTCCTGTCAGGTGTTAGTTGTCATGGGTTGTTTCAAAGCTTAAAGCCCCCTGTGAGCATGTAAGCCTGTATCTCAATATCAGCTAACACTCTTTCCTTTTCAAGGCTGGATTTTGCACTATTTTTAGCATAGTTACACCTTTTA
The DNA here is from genome assembly GCA_013399015.1 of Galbula dea. Taxonomy (NCBI): domain Eukaryota; kingdom Metazoa; phylum Chordata; class Aves; order Piciformes; family Galbulidae; genus Galbula; species Galbula dea. Next base: position 136,010 of record VWZX01010410.1, read on the forward strand.
TTTCTGCAAAGGCCAATCTAGTAACAAAATGAATGCTTCTCTTAGTATTCCTTCAAGTCAAAATTTATTTTCTTTTAATCCCAGATCATTTTACTTGGTATAATCCCCCTTCTTTTGAGTGCTCTAAATGCCTTAAACTTAAATCCTTGAAATGTACTACATCAACTCATTACCTGGGGGAATGGGATACTGTTTATTCTGTGGGATACTACCCCTGAGCATGTTCTCTGTTGTCCTGCCTACAAATCAAACTCAGATTTCTTTTGAGTGTCCTGCCCTCATATGACTGTTTCCTTGTTTGTTGACTTCTCTCTTTCACACCCCACTTCTGTTCCATCTCCACTGTCTCATTAGCCCTCCTTCTTGTTCTTCTTTGTGCCAGCTGCTCTTGTTAGGGTGCAGGCAACTTATTTCTCAAGCAGCACACGTGGTTATTCATACTATAAATGATTAAAATGATTTCAAAGTAATGTCCAACTGGTAAAATATTTTGAATTGCAGTGGCTCTTACTAGTTTACATGAATTTCAAAGTCTTTGGGTGTTTACTTTTTACAGTTACCAAATCACTTCTATGACTCAAAGAGCAGTGACGGTTCTCGTGTGAACTTTCAAATGTACACTGTAGAACCAAACTGATTGTCCAGGCACTTCTCAGAAGTTTGTAAACTTGAAAGAGTTCAGCAGATCCAAAGCACCTATAAATGCTTATATCTTGATTTCTGCCTTGTACAATTAATGTTATCGAAGCATAGTTTATTTACTGCATGCATCTGTTTTCCAGGTGAAAGGACTTGTGAAGCAGCACATAGACTCCTTCAACTACTTCATCAATGTGGAGGTATGCTTTCATGGTGGGAAGAGAGTGACTCTTAGTACTCAGAAAAGGCAAATGATTCTATTCTATTTATTTTTTTTCCCCTCCAGATAAAGAAAATCATGAAGGCCAATGAAAAAGTTACAAGTGATGCTGACCCAATGTGGTATTTGAAGTAAGCATGAAATTATTTCCATATCAGTAGTAGAATGTGTACTGTGTCATGGGTTTGTTTTTGGCTACAAAATGTAGGTACCTGGGTAGACATAAATCAAGAAAGTATTTTCCATTGTTTCTCTCTTATTTGGAACCTTGAATGGTGGGAAGACTTAAAGAATAATCATGTGAGGAAGATCTAATAGCCAGCTTTTAGCAATACCTTCTGTCACTGTTTTTCTGTTAGTCAGTAATCTCAGATGACAGATGAGAGGATTTTTTTATGTCTGTTTGAAAAGGTAACTTGGGGTTTATTGGAGGTGCATTTTAAATTTAACTAGCTGGAACACAGCTCAAATACAGTTGAGTTACTTTGGTAAGAATCATTGATGAATGTAGGTTGATTAATAATGAGCAAAGTAACTTCATTTTTCAGTGTATGTAGAATTCTTCTTTCAGGTCACCTGAAAAATGTTTGTCTCATTCCTCACTTTGGAACCATTTGTATTACAGATACCTCAATATCTATGTGGGTACTCCAGATGTGGAAGAAAGCTTCAATGTGACACGACCTGTATCACCTCATGAGGTATTAATGTTTGAATCTGTCTTGTTTGTTTGATCTTGGGAATGTCTTGGATACTAGCTGCATATAACTTTTAAGTATTTGCATGCTACATTTGGTGATAGAGTGCATGCTACCATCACTGTCAGAAGTAATAATTTTCTTCATTTTTTTTCTGACTTGTGAATAACCACATTCAGTGTTTTGTGGTAGCTGTGTTTGAGTGGATTTCCATGAAAGTAGTAGAAAACTCTTTTCTTGCTTAATCTTGTGACTCTTCTTATGGCAGAGCTGAAGTCCTCATACTACACTCTAGTGTTCTTTGGTGTTTTTATTAACTTCTTTTTAATATTAGCCTTGCTACTGTCTGCACCATAGGTCACTTCAGTCTCCTTTTGCCTCCCAGTGTTCTTTTGAAATATGTCTCTCATGTTTGTGCTCATAATTTTTAAGTCTCAGTTAGAGAGAAAACATGGAAACTTTGAGCAGAAACAGATGAAAGTTAATAAAATTATAAGAAACTACAGAAGAACATTTGCCTTGTGGGGAGTGTATTTAAATTCTTTGCACTGCTGTAAATACATAGGTTAACAAATGGATTGTGTACTTCTGGAATAAAGATGCATGTTGGAGAACAAATGCTGCTGTGACTGAAATCAGAAAGTCTGTTGCTTTTGGCAGGATATTATGTAGCTGCTGTACATATAAGAAAGCCATACACTTCCAGGTATCTGAAGGCATTCAGTTTCCTTCAGATATTGCTAAGGATCAAAGTATTCTTCTACTGCTGCTGTGCTTTGGGATTTATACCACTGCAACAGAGGCACTAACGACCTCTTTTTGGTCTTAGAACACGAAATGAGCTCGGAACTTGCACTTATTTACCTTCATACAGCCTGTTGTCAACCTAATAAATTAGTTCATGTATCAGATTTTTTTAATTTGCTATAGACACTTGATACTTGAAGTTGGATTTTCTTTTTCTTCATGTAGTGTATGTGGCATGCTTTAGACTGTCTCATGAAATACATTCTGTGCTTTGGATAAATTCTGTTAAAAAAAAAAAAAAAAGCCATCTAGTGGCTGCCTCTTCTGCATAGCTGCTTTTTTGTCTCTCGTGACCTGACTCAAATCTCATTTAGTGCAATTGAATGATTTTCAGTAAGACAAATAACTCAGCCATCAACAATGCAATTAGATGCAATACAGGGCAGCTCGTGCATCTCACAAACATGGAGCTAATGTTAAATCAGAAGATAGGAGTGGTGCACAAAATACAACAGGAAAGATTTTTTTTATGTATGAGTGAAATTGCATGCAAGAAATTGTTTGTGGCCAACAGCATATGTCCAAGAATCCAGGTATTAAAATGCTTGCTTACTTTATAACTGAAGTGACTATAACTGCAGAAGAGAGAGTAAAATAAATTCTTCACAGAGCATATTTACCTTAAATTCAGAATAACTTATCCTTGCATCTCACATATGTCCTCACTGATGCTTAATGCAAGTGTATTGTTTCTCTGGTTTTGGTGTGCTATACACTTGAAGCCCAGTAGTTATTTTCTTAAATAGGATGTGGATGAAGCCAAACCAGAGTGCAATTTAAAACCAAACAGAGCAAAAAGCTTGGATACTTCAGAGTACGTCATTACATTTCTCTGTTAGACACTTATAAAATTCCTTCCCAAAGACACCTAAAATGTTCAGATTTTCATAAGAGTATGAGTATTTTGCCAATTTTCAACCAAATTTGGGAGGTTTTGTGTCCTTGGTTTCCCTGAAGATAAAGTCATGCCTGTTTTTTGTGTCTAGGTGCCTAATGTAAAGGGAAGTCACCTCAATGAAGGTGATGCAAAAATACAACAGCTGGAATATTACACTGTGTCGTTCTTATTTGGTACCTGCCTTTTACGTGGACAGAGCACACACAAAGAATCCCAAAGCCTTTTTTTCCCCAAGTTACACTAATGAAGCTGTCTAACTCCTTCTCACACAGTTCTTACCTGTTTCGTGAACTACTTGTACAGATGAATTTAAAGTAATTAGAACAGGGAAATATTCTCAATTACTTTTAGCTGTGAGCACAATGTGACCTAATTTCCAGCAAGTAACAGCCTGCAAACTGCTGATGTACATCAATATTTTATTTATAGAGAAGTGATTTAGTTTTTAATGTGGAGAGAAGGAGCACCCAGTTTCCAGTGATTCTTGAGGCATATTTTTTTCCATACAGTTGTGTCTTCAGTGCACAGCACAATCTTAATTTCCTTTTATTAATGCATAATCAATACACTGAAAGACTGCTGAACAATAAATGTACATGTTTGAATACTGACAAGCCTATAATCCTGGAGCTCAAAGGTGTAGAATGCTCCATGAGGCCATGAATGACCTGCTGTGAGTTGCTCTGTTGTATTCAGCAAATGCAGTAAACCTTATCTTGCATGAAGATATGCAATGCCTTAAGGCCTAGTAACAAGAGTCAGAGTAAGGCTGGAGAGAGCAGACCATAAATATTGGTTTAGAAATGGTTGAGCCTTGAGCTTTACAGTGTCCTAGATCTGTATATCCTGCTTCTCTCAATATCTGAGGAATTTGCAAACAAATTCTGGAACTCTTTAGAGGAAGTGATACTGTAGAGAGCCTTCTGTAAGTCATCTTTAGAAACGGTACTGGAGGGTGAGATTTGCTCATTCTATTAATAAGGTAGCACAGTGTCTCTCTTACCCTCGTGTGTTTCCCTTCTATCAAACTTCCTGTGACAGTACAACTCTTCAGCTGTTGAGAGTCTTCATATGGAAATGTACCCAAGCTAAGTGCTGCTCTCAGAGCCTGTGGCATAGTATGGTCTTTGTGTCAGCTCTGCTGATTAGGCCTCTTTGTTTAATTAAAGACCTTAGAAGTTATGCCTTGCAGTGCTGTCCTCTGAAGACACAGATCCATTGGCTGCTTCTGAAACATCACAAGAATTGTATCTGTTGTTTTGTTTTGTTTAAACACGAGAGTCTGTCAAGCATAGTCTAGGTACCATGAAGAGCATGATCAAGCTTAGCTTTGCTTAATTTCTTTGTGAGGAGTTACAGGAGATAGGGCAAAGACAGTGTGTTTTAAGAGAGACTCTTCAGCCTGTAAGCCAACATCTAACCACATGACTGTTCTCCTTTTAGTGCCGCCTGAGAGACATGACTTACTCTGCCCCGATTACAGTGGACATTGAATATACACGAGGTAGCCAGAGGATCATACGCAATGCATTACCTATTGGCAGGTAAGATACCATAGGTCAAGCCTCTGGTATTAGTTTTAATTTGCTTCTGCACTGGGGAGAGTTTTTACTGCAAAATAGATGTAGGCTAGCCTTGCTTCTTTGTCAAAAGAAATAGGAAGAGGCAAATCTTGGTCAGCTGTACAGGTTGTGATTGTTAGGTTCTGGTATAAGATTTTTGTTTCGCAAAGGCTCCTGAAAATTTGTTTCCTTTTAAAGAAGGATGGGTATAAGGATGGTTGTTGTCTATGTTTTTATTGGTATCAAATCCAAGATAGAAATGTATGAAAGAATACTGGAGCTGCAAGTTGTATTATTGCGAAATGAATATAATCATGTTTGCTCTGCAGCCATATGATTCAGTCTTTTACGTAATATGTGGAGATATATCTGTGGAAGGTAGCTGCAAAATATTGTATTGTTTACAAGTGACATAAAGAATAGGTACTTGATGACATCTGTTTCACTGGAGTTTTCAGTGATGGCATTTACATAATCCATTTTGAGTTTCCTTAGGCCAGCTGGTTACTCTTTCTGATATAAATAGCCAATGCATTAGGCTTATTGTATGTGTGATACAAGATTATGATTGTCACGTAGAGCTTCTTATCTCTAGGAAACACTTTCTCATGAAATGACTGAAGCAAGTACATTATCTGTATAGAGCACTGTAGTGACAAGGTAGCTTTTTATCCTCTTCAAAATACAGAATGTAAAGTTCATTAGTTTTTGGGATGCAAGAATATGAAAGTGGCCAAGAAATTAAAATAGTTGATAAGATTTGAATAAAATAAATATGACTTTGTTAGCAAGAGCTGCCTAATCTTAACTTTTTTGGGGAGTAATTTTGCATAAAACCTCTCCAGTTGCATAGTAGAATTCATAGATAAATTTTGTCAAAATGTGTCTTAGCAAACACCTGGAACTTAGATCTTACAAAGGCTGTCCACTAAAGGCTGTCCAGGAGTGAAATTCTGTAAGCTAGATTGAAAATCTACTCTTTTGTATAAGAGACTAAAGGGCAATGATAGTTTTTGGTAGATGGAGTGAAAAGCTGTTTTTATCTTGTGCAAAATGCAGCATTTTCTTTTGGAAGGAAAATATGATATCTTTCAAAAGTTTTAATGAAAAATCTGAGAGTGGAAAGGTATGTTATGAAGCTGACTAAAAAAGTACTCTTCTTAATAATAACTGCAAAATCATTGCTAGTTAGTTGTTGAATAAGCCAAATTCCTAGTAAGACTGCAGTATAAACACAAAAAAGCAAATAAATATGAAAATTCCCTGACTTCATGTCCTGGTTTGAGTTAGAACAGAACTATTTCTGTTCAATGATTTTACTTTTTAAAGTATTCCATCCCATATACATCATATTCAATATAACTGGGGGCCAGTCCCCTTTTACAGGGTGATAGAATAATTCAGGTTAGAAGAGACCTCATTAAGTCTCTAGTACAACCTTCTGCTCAAACTGGGGTCAGCTCTATGGTCAAACTGGGTTGTTCAGTGCTTTATCCTGCCAGGTCTTTAAGACCTCCATGGATGGAAATTGCCCAGCTTCTCTATGCAGCTTGTTCCACTGCTTGACTGTCATGGTGAAGAAGTTTTGCCTTATAACAAGTCTGTTTAGTTTCTCTTTTTTAGGTCTCTAAGCATAATATTTGTTTTTTAATTTCTTGGAGTATTTTTCCACCTCTTCATGTTGCTTCACAAAATGCTTGCAGCAGACTTTTGTGCTAAGACACCAGAGAAATTAAGAGCCAGTACTGGGGAAACGTCATGCCTAGGTTGTGTATTAGAAGCACTGACTGCCTGCAGCTGTAAGGTGTGATTGCTGTGTGGGAAAATGAGATGTGAACTAACTTTTTGTAATTAAAACCTGTAACAGTGGAACTGCAATGGCATGGTCTTCAGTGCAGGCTGTACTGTTTTGAGGCAGTCTCATTGGCCTAGGTGACTGTGCTTGTCATGGATGGCTGTAGTAGCTATATAAAAATTGGAAGTCTACAGTTTCTGCCAGTAGATGGCCAATTTCAGGTCTGTCTTTTAAAACTACGTGGTCAGTGAAATAAAGTGGGTTTAAAGGAAAAAATACATAGCTTGCATATGTTCTAATTACCTTGCATGTGTTTTCTCCAGTTTGTTCAGCATGGATTTTATTCTGGATTTCACTATTCACATGATTCTCTATTTCTTGCAGAATGCCTATAATGCTGCGTAGCTCCAATTGTGTTCTTACTGGGAAAACTCCAGCAGAATTTGCCAAACTTAATGAGTGTCCTTTAGATCCAGGTACATTTGCACTCATATTCTTTTTTTTCCCATCTGTGCTTTTAAATCTTTTTCAGCAAAGAAATACTTCATTGGTATGTTTCCTGACACTGTGAAGTTGTGGGAACTCTGTGCTTTTTGTGTATGAAGTGGGTGCTTGCTATCAGCAGGCTTTTGAAAATAGTAAGAAATGATTGACAGCATGGGATTGTTTGTATTTTCAAACAGAATTTTCAACTACAGAAACAACTCACCAAGATTTTGAAAAAGTTGAGAAGTGTGTATAATGCTATACAGTATATAGGTACAGAGATGGAGTTCATTCATGAAAATGAAGTGTATCAAGGGAGAGTGGGGTACAGTGGTGTCCTCCAGAGCAGGAACTGTCATTTGCTGCCTTTTGTAAAGCAAGAATAAAGTGTTTCATGATAATATTTGAAACGTAGAGAGGAGATGAAGTGTTTTAACAAGCAACTTCTTTGGTTTTTATCTGCTGCCTTTGAAGCAAGCACTGTGCTTTCTTGTGGTGGGATTATACAGAGACATGATGTGCTGTGCTGGAGGAGAATTAATAGATAGGTACAATTTAAGAGAGAAATCTAACAGTGCATTTGCAGATTCATTATACTGTCTTAGATACAACAAGGAGAACATTAAAATACATTTTTAAAAGTAATACAACATAAATTTCTCCCAAGAGCCCTGGAGAGACCAAGTCAGTAATTACAGAGGACTTACTCTCTTGATTTGATACCCACCATCTGAAATGACCATTTCTTTGATGTCCTTATGATACACTCTTCTGCCAGGCAATATTTTTACCTGATTTATAGTGTGGTTACTTGACAGGTTTCTGGGTTTCTTTACAGCTTTGCAGTTTTTGGTCTACCTGTGAGTTCTTGCTGTGCGAGTTCTTTCCAGATAAAGTCGTAGATCCAGAATACTATGTGTTAGCCTAGCAAAGGTTCTGTTCAGTCTAGTGGAGCACTTTGTAATTATCATAGGTTCCACATAGTTTGCTCTTAACTCTTTTAAGGGAGAATTTACTTTCCTGTTTTATCCTTTGTGTACTTACTGTTTACTTTGTAACAACTTCTGTCCAAAGGCATATTGAAGGAGGGGAGTAAGACTTAAGGGTACTGACATGCAAACGCCTTCTTTTCTCTTGACTAGGTGGCTATTTCATTGTTAAGGGCGTAGAGAAAGTCATTCTTATTCAAGAGCAGTTATCCAAAAACAGAATCATTGTGGAAGCTGACAGAAAAGGCACAGTTGGTGCCTCTGTTACCAGGTACAGTAAATGGCTGCAATTACATACAGGAGATAAACCCAAAGTGTTAAAAATTCATTGTAGTTGTTAAGTAGCTGGGAGGGGAAAAAGCTGTAGACATTCAATGGTTCTCTCTTGCTACTGTAATTTTGTACCAATCCCAAAATCTGTTAGTACAGTGTTCCCACAAAAAGCAATGGGAGTTGCTTATATGCTTCAAGATTCATTCCAAACTAGGAAAAGCAAGTTCTACATTTTAATATAATGAAGCTCACTTCCTAGTTGATGGTGTTTAGTCTCATGTTGCAGCAAGTGGCATGAAGATACTGCAGTGGTAATTGAATGTAACTTTTGTCTGACTCTCTGAAGTAAATGAAATTTATGTAAAAGCTTTTCAAGACAGTGGAGAAGGAAACAAAAATACTTTTGTACTACACAGTTCTTGAAAACTGCAGGGTAGTTTAAATTTGGCCTTTCCTTCTTGATTTTTATTTATATTTTGTTTGCCTTTTGAGTTTTGTTTTTAAGCCGCAAGCTGATATAATACCATACTTGTCACTATTCTGTGTGACAAGCCTTTTTTTCTTCCCCAGAGGCCTCTCACACATCTCTCCTAGTTCCTTTACTGTTCCACAGGAAGCCTAGGTGAGGTTAAACATACAACACAAAGTACCTGTTTTTGCTGCAGTACTTGTGCACACTTTGACCTTACTGGTTACATCCACATGGATGGTAAAAACTTGCAGAGATGATTTTGAAAACTACAGTCTTCTACTTGCTTAAGTTGAATATTGACCTTCCCCATCACAGGTGCTAATACCCTGTTACCATGGAGTTATGAGGTGATGTTTGGCTGTTTTAGTGTTAATTTTTTAAAGAGGAGAGAGTGGGATTAACTCAGCTGAAAGATTGCTCAAGCTTGATAAGTTTCATACAGAAGGTATTTTTTTTTTTAACTTCAGTTCCACTCATGAGAAGAAGAGCAGAACAAATCTGGTTGTGAAACAAGGAAGATTTTACCTGAGGCACAACACTCTGTCAGAAGATATTCCCATTGCTATTATATTTAAGGTAATGCAACTGTTGCTTTGGAAAAAAAGAAAAGTTAAAAAAAACCCCCTGTGCAGTAGCTGAAAAATGAAAATGAGAGCTGCAGCTCTCAGAAGTTAATACTTACAGAAGGACTTGGCAGGGCATAGAGAGTGCAAGCTTTTTCCCCTGGGAAGTCATCCTTACTGTACAGCAAAAAGGAGAAGCAGCGCTGTGTTTTTCCTGCAAGGAGAATATTGCTGTGCCAACACAAATGCCTGCTACCCCAGTAAGGGGTAGGTCCCTCTGCACTGCTGCCTGTGCTCCTGTTGGTACAGAAAGTCAGAAGGTTTTGGTTTCTTGTGTTAGAAGCTATGTTGCCAGCTTGTGTTAAGGGTCTCTTTTTCTGGTTTTGGTCCCCCCAGCACACACCTCTGACTTGTGGACTGTGGAGTAGCTCAACACCCTTTGTTTCAGACCTGGGGACATGACATAGCCATGAGCTCATTATTCATGACTTCCAGTCATAACTGATAGCCTTCAGGGAAGCCTTGCAACTCTTAGGCCTATTCCAAATCCTTTAAGGTTACTGGTGACTTGCATTTCTTGGCAGTTTATATCCTTCCCCTGTGAGTGAGCTCTGCCTCAGTCAGAATACTTCAGAACCCCTGCCTGATTTGGAAATGCTCACCAGTATCTTCAGTGCAGTGAATGCATGGACAGGCATCATAGCTTTGAAGCAATCTCCACCAAGCCTTGCAAAAGGCTGTGAGAGCCATCCATCCCTGGATGCCATTCTAGGCATGAGCTGGGGAGTATTTGCCCTGCCACATGAGCTGGTGACAGTGTTGTGCCTTAGCTGACATTGCCTGTGAAACTGCCAGAACTGCTTTCTTTCACCATTTCCATCTCTCTTTCATTTTAATTCATTAAGGGTGCACACAACTGAAGGCATAGTGATAACTACTCCCTAACTGCCCAACAGGACTGGAAGCTGGCTGGTAACCCATCTGTCTGTGGTGTCAAATGCATGGCCTACAGCCAGTAAAAGTGATGGATATTCATGGGCTACCTGGCAGCTGGAGAAGACAGCAGGACATGGCCAGGCATTAGGCTAGGACCTGTCCTTCCAGCAGCTGGGAGGTCCTTTCTGTCCTTTAAGTTTTGCTGCTGCTGCCTGTGGGTTTGCAGCCTGGCGCACTGTGTGTAGAATGAAATTGGGCTGCAGTCTTGGAGGCACTGTTCACAGGGATGGATGGTGGCTTAGAGCACAAAAATGCCTCTAACTGAATCTAGTAACTGGTAGAAGTAAATCCTATAGCTCCCTTTTCATCTTCACTGTAATGGTTTACAGCACACAAGGTTTGAGGCGTGATAGTCGCTCGGTGAAATAAATTGCCAGGAGAGGGCAGCACGTGCTTACAGCATCCAAACCATTTCTGCCAACAGTGCTGGTTTGTTGGTGTTGGCAACAACAGAGTTCTCTGTGTTAGTGCAGCTCTTTGGCTGATTGAGAGTTGTAAGAATCGTTTTTCTTGTTGGAAGTGCTTTGGGTTTGGTACTAGACAATATTATAATAATTGGATTTAGAGTTGAGAAACAAATGTCTGTTATCTCTGATTAAGCTAATCTCATCAAGTAGTTGGAGGAAGTCATCTGGTTTTAGTGACCAATATTAAAGGAGGTTGAGAAATTATTTGTGGTCAGAAATGCACGTAAAATTGTCAGGCTTAAGATTACAAATTTTCTGTTGCAGGAAAGTGTTAATGTGGCTATTAATCCATTTGCTGGAGTACCAAACAGCTGGATTCCACCTTCACTTACAGGCTTTCATTTCATTTTGTCACCCCCTGCTGGTGTAGATAAATACCTGCTCACAGAAGAGTAACTGCTCTGGGTTATTAAGTCTGAGGAGGTGGTTGTTGTGGGTTGTGGTTTTGGGGCTTTTTTTGAGCAGGATTGTACTGACTATTTGATCATTTTCTAACAGTCTTTACTATAGTTATGCCTGTGCCTGTATGGATGTTTTATATTGTAGATAATGCAAAATTTTTCATTTATTTATTGACTAAGGGGTTACAGTTGTGAGAAGCTCTTGGCCATACTGCTTTTCAAAGGATTATATTGATTTAATCTAGTAGCAAATAAGCTGCAATCATTTTAACTATTCGTGACTGCACTTAACTGTAATAATGAGCGGTCACTTTCCTTTAATGACAAGTGAACTTCAGGGATCTTCGCTCCACTTTTGATGAGTCTCCAGCTGGAAACTAAAAATCACGGATTGTCTCTTAGGCAGGCACTGGCCTCTGATCTTTCTTGAGCATTGCTGTTATATGGTGTTATTTTGTTGTATTTAACTACTAGAAGCAATGTTACAAATGCTGTAGCCCTGAAACTGGAAAATCCACAACTTAGGGATCCCTGCGTAGCCTCAGCTCTCTCACGTGGCAGAATTATACCTAGGAAATTTGGAAAAGCAAGGAGAATGGAGCATGAGTCTTCCCTCTTACCAATAAGTGTTCTGCTTTTTGTAATGTAGAGATACACATCTGCAAGGGGAAAAGTTAAGCTGTACAGACAGTCTAAGGTCTGAAGTTTTGGTTGCCTTTGCATCCTTAACTTTTACTGTAGCTATAATTTCCAACTAAACAATAAACTTTCATTCTGAAAGCATGCTCTGCATTTGCTCCCAGACCAGCATCCAGGCTGCAACCACATTCCACAGAGCTCTGTGTTTTGACTAAGCAAATGACCTGTAATTGGTAGAGGGCTGCTATCCAGTGCACGGGCCAGCTAGAGGGGATGGGTTTGTCAGGGACTACATAAGACTCAATTTTGAATTGTCTTTCTAGTCCCAATAGCTTTAAATGGCCCAGTGCTCCTGCAGATGACTTAAGACTTAGATTAGGTACAGAAAATAATTGTAACTTTATAGAAAGGAAAGCAGGTATTGGAGATTTGTGATCTGATGTGGATTGAAAGCTACTGCAACTGTAAAGTTGAGATATCCTGATATGCCTTAGACATCTTCGTCAAAAAGAAAGGACTTTGAAGTAGAGAGCATTACAAACACCACCTGCTGATAGAGGTGAGGCCCAAGATTCATAAACAACTCTCTTTAACTAGGATCTAAGAGCATTTTCATGATTCTGAATCACAGACACATCTTAGCTTTGTCCTAGGTCAAGAGAAGGAAACCCGGGTGAATGGGCCGTGGAGAGGGGTGGAAGTAGTGTGGATCTATAAGTCCTTTGGTCTGGATAGGTGGGGGACTGGACTGCAGAGGGTCACCCTGGAGAGCGTCTTCCTTGCAGTTCATCCTTATCCATAGTCACTTCTAAACTGGATGACCTTGTTCTGTGGCTTTGCTTTTCTGCCATCCAGACCTGTAAGGATCTTTGTGGTTGGCATAGTTGGAGATTTAACACCTAGTTGTGCCAAATAACATGTGAATGATGACTTTGTGAAGTTTAGCACACTGACCACGGCTAACTGAAATTTGACAGGCTACAAAAGGCGTGGCCCTGGGACTATGCTAGGACAGAACTGAAGTGTCTGCTCTCCAGATGTGGGGGAGTTAGTGCGTTATTGCTGTGCTAGCTTAAATGCATTTCCCCTAACCTTTCTTCTTGACAGTGATTGAAGCATCTGTGCAGCCCCTATATAGGTAAATGCAGGTTTTGATTTGAAGTAGTGATAAACATTGGACAGTTTTGGCCCCAAATTATGTATTTGTTCAGGTTCTTAAAGGGCTGCAAACAGCCTTATAATGGGTAAAAGACACAACTGATTTGCTTCCTGCTTACTATGTAACACTGCTTAATTAGTTAACACGCACATGCAGCCTGAATGGTATTTAGGATGACCTGAGTTGACTTGCAACCCCAAGAGACCTTTGTCTTAGCTGTGTGTCACTGTGCACAGATCATAGGGCTATGTGAACTGTACATAATGGGTTTCTTGAATATGTCAGGCTGTGAGCTTTGTGTACTTTACCTTGGGGGCGCAGTTAGTTTTAGGTAGGAATAGATGTTAGAGGAGATGTGAAATATTTCTGTAATACTTGAGGATGTTTCTATCCTGAAAAACATCAGCATTACAGATGAGATGGTGCTGCTGCTTTTGCATGGAGCTCCCTACATTGTAGGGAGTTAGAGATGTTTTAAGATAAGTCCTATGTTTCTTCTGAGTTTGTGAGCTGGAATCCGGGAGACCTGAGTGAGTCATGGAAGCTGACCGGTGCATGCTGCACCTTCGTGCATCAAGTTTGTTTGCACGCTGCATCAGAACTAGTTGTGGAAGAAAGAGAATTGTAAGTAACCTAGAGGGACTTAAAATTGGATTTTAGGACCTAAATTGTGAAATGAAGTAGTCTTAGTATGTGGGAGCTATAAGGTGCTACTGTAGGACCTGCAACAGAAGATTCGAACAGCAGGTAGAGTTTCATTTTTACAGACTTGTGTTAGACATGAAGCTGTTAAAATGCAACTCTAGAGGAGCAGCTGAATGGTGGTCTTACTGGATCTGCAGAAATATGGGTTCCCATGGCTGCAGTTTCATACCTCATATCTTCTGAATTATGCAAACTCCAGACCAATTCTGTCTGTGATGTCAACCTTGAACTTCCCTGACATCTTTTTAATCCAGTCATCTGCTTGTCTCCATTCTGTAATTTAGCCTGATGGACTGCAGAACTGCATTCTAGGGAAGTGCCATGGAAACGCCTAGACATTATCATTAAGGCACGGGCTGGGGGAGGAGGAGCTGGCCTTGCACTCTCTCGTGCACGCTCTCTCAAATGTACATGTTTGTGTGGACATACATTCAAGCATATACACAAGTTTTGGGCAGCAGGAACTCCCCAGTCCTAGGAAGTGGTTGACCCCAGTTGGACCACTTTCTCCCACTTGAACTCAGGATGATGTGAATATTCTGGATGTTTGCTTTGACTTGTCTGCCTTTTGTCCGTTGACTACTAGCCTTCTGGCCTTCCATGCTGCTGTCCCCTTTTTTATCCTTTCACTGCTACTGTTAAGTAATCGGTTTGCAATACCTCTGTTCCCTCCACATCCCTGTAAAATTATCCCTTTGTGACATTGTCCTCCGATCAAAAATAAACATATCTTGTCTCCTGCTTTGCTTTATGTTAATTCCTTTTCCCATGGGTCTTGGGATCATGACTACTTTAAGCATAGGATGCATTCCTATTTTGCACGTTCTTAGTGTCTATGTAACCCATGCAGCAGCTCAGTAGTGTTTTGTTACTGTCCTAGTGATGTTACAGGCTAGTTCTGGAGTATTTTTCTGGGTTTGTGGTTTTGTTTGTTTGTGTTTTGTAGAAGTGCCACATCAGGGCCAAATTTACTAAGAAAAGGAAATGTTAAGATTACAAATCTATCTGATACCAGCTTGGACCTGTTGCTTGCCCTGTTAGTGTTGCATGTTGGTGTGTTCGTGTGTGCAGCTCTGCCCATGTTTGTTGAGAGTACAGAGGATAATAAATGGATATTTTAGGCAATTGTAGCACATCTTCTTGAGCTTTTTGCATAAGATTTTTTTGTCATTACTCAAATTAATTTGCACTTACCTAACAATACAACATCTATTTTGTGGCAGATCCCAGCCTTTCCCACAAATAAAACCAGAATTCTCAAGTGAGTTTGCTGCTGCAAAATTCAACTAGAAAATCTACACAGGCATAATGATATGTCCTATTCTCATCTTGTCAGACTTTGATCAATCAGAGAATTGTTCAAGTTAGAAGAAACCATTAATTCTCTTTAATTTACTGTGTTTCTGGACAAAAGAGCAGAGTACTACTAGAGGCTGACTCTTCCCCACTTGTTTTGTTTACTTTTTACATAACTCTTACAATCTGATTGCCAACCTGAAATTAACCTGGTGGGCAGAAGTAGGGTGGTATCTATCAGCTTGCAGTCCATGTGCTTGAGATAAATATATTCGTGGTATGCGTATGTAAAATGGCATGAAGTTTCCCTTAACAATATTTCGTCCTTCTGCAGGATAAGTGCTATATTTGTATGAATTCAGTTATGGTTCCTAAACTAGTTTGCTGGTCAGCTATTAAGTCCTAGACACATGGAAAATGGCAACTGTGAGGCTTTCATGCTTTTGTAGACTTTTTAAATAAGTCTAGCTCTCAGGTCATGAGGGATTTCATAGAATCATAGAATTTTCAGAGTTGGAAGGGACCTTAAAGATCATCTAGTTCCAACCCCCTTGCCTGGCAGGGGCACCATCCACTAGATTAGGTTGCCCAGAGCCCCATCCAGCCTGGTCTTAAAAGCTTCCAGGGATGAGGCTTCCACAAACTCTCTGGGCAACCTGTTCCGGTGTCTCACCACCCCCAGTAAAAAAACTTCCTCCTAATACCTAATCTGAATCTTCTCTAGTTTGCATGCATTTCCCCTGGTTCTATCACTACCTA
The DNA here is from genome assembly GCA_013399015.1 of Galbula dea. Taxonomy (NCBI): domain Eukaryota; kingdom Metazoa; phylum Chordata; class Aves; order Piciformes; family Galbulidae; genus Galbula; species Galbula dea. The sequence continues at coordinate 151,834 of VWZX01010410.1, forward strand.
TCACTACCTGACATACTAAAAAGTCCCTCACCAGCTTTCTTGTAGGCCCCCCTCAGATACTGGAAGGCCACAATAAGGTCTCCTCAGAGCCTTCTCTTCTCCAGACTGAATAACCCCAACTCTCTCAGCCTGTCCTCATAGGAGAGATGCTACAGTCCTCTGATCATTCTCATGGCCCTTCTCTGAACTCGCTCCAGCACATCCATATCCCTTAACTTCTCTGCTGAGATTTTTTAAATACTGTGTTATCGTATTAAAAATGGTGAGAAAGCATAATAATATTTGAAAAGCAGAGATCAGAACTACAGTAACATCACATGGGCAAATTCTGGTTCTGAAAAGAGCCTTCAGATCAGAGAGGTGACTACCTAGCAGAAGCAAACTTTGGTGAAACACTGTTACTTGGTAGAGTAACTGTGTCCTTTTTTGACACTCAAGTCTTCCAAGACGGTGTAATTGTGATCCAGGCTTTGCACTAAAACAGGAATGTTCTCACACTGTTATGGGTGTGTGCTACTTTTGCACTGCTTTTAATTTCTAATAAACTACAAAGCAAAGGGACAGAGTTTTAACTTAAAGGAACTACAACCACTTTTTTGTTGAAAAAGAAAAATGAAATGAAAGGTAAAATGAGCTGAATACTTCACAATTAGAGCAATAGTTATGCAAGGGGATAACATTAGCTAGGAGTTAAGCAAAGTGATACCCAGTGAAGGCAATAAGAAGGGAAGGTATCTGTGCATTTCTGAGGAAAATGTGAGGTTTTGGGGCACCGCCAGGTTTTAATAAGAACCAGGATACTAGGGTCTACATGGGCCGTTATTTACAATGGTCTTTTTGACAGGCAGTTTGAAGAATAATATGAGTGCAAACGTAACTTCCTCACGAAGCTCTAAGAAACATGTTATAACTCAGCCAGAAGAGGTTTAGTGGGATTATTCCATTTCTTGATATGGCAGAGCTCCAGGCAAATGTGTGAAGTAAGGAGCTTTAGCACCATCTGGAATCCACCAAGGCCTTCACTGCTGGCTGCCATCTTGAAACACTTACCGAGAGAGAGACTTTTCTAAATCTGTTAAACACTTTCTTAGTGTATTAAGGTTTTTCCTCAGTATAAAGTCTAACAAGGTGTTCAAGGATCAGTGAAATAATAGAATGTCTTTCAAGTGGAATTGTGTAGTGAAGTCATCTTCTACATGCAGAGAGTTGCAAAGGAGGTAAATGGTAAACATTTCTCAAATAGGATGTGCTGCATCCCAGTCAGCTGAGTTTCGAAATTACTTGTGGTAAGAGACGGTGTGTAATCTTTAAAGAAATTTCACCTTCCTTTATTTGTTGTAGATTCTGACTTGGATTTCATTGTTACACATGTAGGGTTGTTACTACCTGATATTTATTGTTTTTCTTCACAAGACCCACAGAATTTAAGTCCTGTCAGTGGAGAAGAAAAGGCTCTCCAAAAAGTGTGTGTTCCTGCTGCTTGTCCAGTTTTCCATTTAACGTTCTTCCATAGCTAGAATATGTGCTGCCAGTGCCAGATGGCACAGTTTCTTAAAGAAGAACTAGCTCTTTCCTAGTAGTAATGCAAACAAGCAATACCAAATTAGCATAAGCAAATGTCACTGAGTTAACATAAAGCCTGTACTACTTCTGTCTTTTCTTCTTTTCCTAGGCCATGGGTGTTGAGAGTGACCAAGAGATTGTGCAAATGATTGGCACAGAGGAACATGTGATGGCTGCATTTGCTCCTAGTCTGGAAGAATGCCAAAAAGCTCAGATTTTTACACAGATGCAGGTGTGTGTTTTCACATGGCCAGAGGCCATAAAAATCTAAAAGATGGTGGGTATTGACCACTTTGCTGTGTCAGCAATCACCATACACTTTGTGTTTTGAGGCTTGTTTTGTTTTAATTTTAAGCTGAGAGTTTTTGTGGGGACAGGACTTGTCAAAAGTGAGGCTTTGCTCTCATTGCCTAATTTCAAAAAAAAACAAGTCAAAAAATGCTTTCTCTTCAGAATCTGAGTTATGTTTTATGTATGTAACAAGTACAGATGTCTGTAAGATTAGAGATTTTTATTGAGGTCAATTCCCATTTTTTTTGAAATGGAATTGCATGCCCCATTTTGCAGAAGCCCTATTGATGTGGATGTAACCATTTCATCATGACTAGATGTTCTCCAATTCTAATCTCTTCTATAAAGCCACCCTCCATCCTGCTAAAGACTCACCAGAATTCTCTTCAGCTCATGTGCACTTCTTAAATTAGCCAGAACCCAGGCCATTTTTCTGGCAACATTGCCATCATATTAATCTGCTAGAAGAAACTTTTGAAGATTAGTCTTATTTCTGCTATTTCATTGTAAATCTTGTTGAATATTTCCACGTGTGATGTTGAGTTGAAAATTGAATGTCTTTCTAGTTTGCATCTTCTGGGGATTTTCAAGGCTAGAGGTAGCATGAAGGCCTCCTACTTTAATCAGAAGAGTAAAATGGTGATGCTGGAGAAACATAGACAAATGTGAAGTATCCAGGAAGGTAGATAAACAAATGCAGTAGTTAGTTTGTGCAAGAAATGTCAAATGAAAAGAAAGTGAGCTATTTGGGGAAGAAGGTAACAGATGGAAAGGAGAGCCTGTCATTTAGTGGACAGGGTAATTCTTTGACATAGGGGACATGACTTCATCTTCAAGCAGGAGCTTCATGCATGGACCTGTATAGTTTCTATGACTCATTCTGCAGATTCTATTTCTTGGACAACTGGTAAGAAGGTAAGAATCCACTAATCAAGGTGCTCTTGGAGACAGATGTGGATGCCACACAGTAGCTTTTGTGCCTAGTAAACAGTGAGTGCCACCTCACAGTTTAATATCTGAATGAAACTTAGCAAGTACACAAAAGAACTGGAAGTGAAAAGTCTCGTTAAATAAACTAGATATCTTTAGAATTTGTATAATCCTTTTTCCTGTATCTCTGCAATCCCCTTTTAATGTTATAGTAATCATGCTGTTACACCACTTTCCACTCCAAATGATATCAACATATGTTAAACAGCAGGTTGTATATTTGATAATAATGAGTTATGTCTATTTTCATGATTTTTTTTTTTTATTAGCATCACTTAGGTATTTGGTGATTTGCACTTGTTATATCATCTCTGGTCTTGCAATTGCACTGACTGAGGAATACATGTGGATCTCTGTGTGTGTATAATTGTATAGGTTACAGTTCTGATATTAAGTTAATTCCCCCTCCTTGACAGGCATTGAAGTACATTGGAAACAAAGTACGAAGGCAAAGGATGTGGGGAGGCCCAAAGAAAACAAAGATGGAAGAAGCACGAGAGCTGCTAGCATCGACTATTCTGACCCATGTTCTTGTATGTAATGTTGGGGATTTTCAAACTGGAGTAAATTTGTGTGGTTGCTTATGGTGTGAGCTTTGTTAGCAGGGAAAAATGTCTTTGATTGTTTTGTAGCTGAGATAAAGTAGATCATCCTCAAAATGAAGAGGAAGATTTGGACTTGATGAAGTGCTGTACCATTGAACTATATATCATACTGTGAATGTTTTCAGCATAGCCAGGCAGTATCAGCTGTTAGTTTGGGACCTTACTCTCATGACCTATACCTTTATTCTGATTTGTTTTCATTTACTATTTGCTTCAATGTCACTAATGTTTATTACTTTTAGCACTTTTTAAGAAGGTAGGTAAAGGGCACAAATCCATTTTGTAACTCCCAGATTACACATTGACTTAAATGGATGTATTTGGCTGAGTAAGAACTAAGGGACTGATCCTGAAGTATCAGTATTTTTTCTTTTGTTTACAGGTGAAGGAGTTCAATTTTCGTGCCAAGTGCATATATACAGCAGTGATGGTGCGCAGAGTAATTTTGGCTCAAGGAGAAAATAAAGTAGATGACAGAGACTACTATGGAAACAAACGTCTGGAGTTGGCAGGGCAGGTGAGCTTTTTCTTCATAGCAAAGTGCTTTTTTGAGTTTTTTTTCTTACCTGCTTTTTAAAAGATAATAAGGAGCTTCCCTGTCTTCTCAATTGAAGTGTTTTTCCCCTCATTTTTGTTGGCCTCATTTTTGTTGGCTTTTCTGTGTTGACTCTGAGATATACTTCCTTTGTTGAGACTAATGAATTATATCCTCACTTCTATGTTGCCCCTTTATACTACATAAAAAGACAGAGCAATGTAAATACAGCATCAGTTCTAGAGTTCTAGTTCCATTATAACACTTAGTGCCAAGAAGGCAGCAGTAAGATCCATCTTCTAGTGTCCCCCGCTAAGCAACTGGGTGAAGGAATAAACTGGGACCAAGTAGGTGCCTGCATGTCAGATCCAGGCTGTCCCAGTATGGAGAAGCCAGCTTGTGTAGCAGCTTCCAGAACAGCCACTCAAGCCTCTTGTAATTTTGGAGAAGCCATAAGATTGCTTATTTATTTGTTGTCAGCTGCCTTTCTAGCCTGTGGAGTTGCACAAACTAAGTAGCACAAACCACAAAGTAAGTGGTTTAAAGTTAACTTGAGCAACTAATGAAAGTGGATCGCTTGGACTTCTCTGCTTGCAGAATTTTGGCACTGAAGGTGGAAGCAGTAACAAAAAGTTGTGAAGAAGGAAATAGTTTGGGGTGTCTGACTGGCATTGTTCTTTTGCAGAGGAGTTGGCATTTCACAGCTGTTGGCCAAACTGTGTTCTCCTAATGCAGTGAGAATTTTCTTACCAGCTGAAGGAACTGCTTAGTTACCATGGCGTGGATTTTTCCTTGCCATATTATTTGGTTAACCAGTTAGATTAGAATTGGACTTCTTTGCTGTGCTTGTATTAACTTAAACTAGAGTTTGGCAGTCAGTATCATCTCTGGTTATTGATCATGCGACAGAAATGAAGACAAGTATACTTAATGCACCAGGTTGGAGAAACTATGCATCTCTTGTCTCCCCATCATTTCTGTTGTGGTGCAAATAACAATAGCCATTCTTTTTTTTTTGTTTGTATCCCATGGAACTTCTCATCATATTGTACTTTTTAAGATGTGCTTGTGTATTTTCTCACTCTGTTCTTCCCACCCTCCCCCATCTTGCATGCACAGATGTAAACACACAGAAAGCACGCGGTTGTTTCCAAGTAAAAAAATGTGCTTTGCTTCCTAGTTTTCTGAAGAAACTAAGATCATAGAATGACAGAATTACCACATTTGGAAGGGACCTTCAAGATCATCTAGTCCAGCTGATAGCCCTACACATCTATTACCTCTAAACTGTCTCCTGAAGTTCCCCATCTACCTGTCTTTTGAAAACCTCCAGGGATGGTGACTCCACCACTTCCCTGGGCAGCCTATTCCAATATCTCACCACTCTTTCAGTAAAGAAATTCTTGCTAATATCCAATCTAAACCTGCCCTGGCACAACGTGATCCCATTCCCTCTAGTCCTGTCAGTAGTCACAAGGGAGAAGAGGCCGACACCCACCTCCCTAGAATGGCCTTTCAAGTAGCTGAAGAGAGCGATAAGGTCTCCCCTCAGCCTCCTCTTCTCCAAGCTAAATGATGACACTCTTGAACATACCCTAAGCACAAATATAAAGAAAAAAGGCTCTTAACCTGTTAGGGGGAAAAAAAAAAGTCCTTTCTTTAAATGAATATATTGACTGTTCATCAAATTTTTGTGCTGAAGCAGAACATATTTCTAAAGTGTAAGGAGTAGAAAGAGGCCATTAATGTAGTACTCTATTGGGGCAAAAATTTGAAACTGTAGTGGATTTATTTGGTTTCTACTGGGATTTTTTTGCTATAGTTCACTATAACTGTAATCAGTAAGATTAGTTGCTGTTTTCTCATAGGATACTCTGAGCTGGCAGGAACTCAAAGGGATCATGTAGTCCAACTTCCAACCCTGCACAGGATACCCCAAGAATCACACCATATGCCTGAGAACAATGTCCAATTGCCTCTTGAACCCCACCAGGCTTGGAGCTGTGACTACCTCCCTGGGGAGGTTGTTCCAGAGCCCAGCCACCCTCTGGGTGAAAAACCTCTTCCTGATGTCTAACCTAAATCTCCTGTGACTCAACTTCATGCCATTACCTCTAGTCCTGTCACTATCCACAAGACTTAAGAAATCAGTGCCTGCCCCTCTGCAGCCCCTTGTGGGGATGTTGAACACAGCAGTAAAGTCTCCCCTCAACCTCCTCTTTTCCAGACTGAACAAACCAAGTGACCTCAGCCACTCTTAATAAGGCTTCCCCTCCAGACCCTTCACCATCTTCGTAGCCCTCCTCTGGACAATTATCATATTGTTCTTATTTAGCTGGATTGAAGGAGTGGGTTTTTTTCCTAATATTTTTATAGGCAGAAAGTAGAGATAGTAAAAAGTTTTCTACAAGCTGTAAGAAAAAAGCCTCTGCTCACACATATGTGAACAACCAAAGTAGCTTTAAATTAACTGCAAAGAGGTTTTAAATGTAGAGGATCATTGTAACAAAGCCAATGCATATTTTTTTCTACATCAAGGAAAGCTATTTGGGGAGGGGGGTGTAACATTTGGTTAAGAGCGCACCCTTGGCTGGATTAAAAACTGGTTGGATGGCCGAGTCCAGAGGGTTGTGCTCAATGGAGTCAAGTCTGGTTGTCGGCCGGTCACGAGTGGTGTCCCTCAGGGGTCAGTGCTGGGGCCTCTCCTGTTCAACATCTTTATTGATGACTTGGATGAGGGGATAGAGTGCACCCTTAGTAAGTTTGCAGATGACACTAAGCTGGGTGGGAGTGTTGATCTGCTTAAGGGTAGGCAGGCTCTGCAGAGGGACCTAGATAGGCTGGATAGATGGGCAGAGACCAATGGGATGAGTTTTAATAAGGGTAAATGTAGAGTCCTGCATTTTGGGCGTAACAACCCCCAGCAGCGCTACAGGCTTGGGAAGGTGTGGCTGGAGAGCTCCCCATCAGAGAAGGACCTGGGGGTGCTGATCGATGGCCGGCTGAACATGAGTCAGCAGTGTGCCCAGGTGGCTAAGAAGGCCAATGGCATCCTGGCTTGCATCAGGAATAGTGTGACCAGCAGGAGCAGGGAGGTGATCTTGCCACTGTACTCGGCACTGGTGAGGCCACANGGTGGAGTCACCGTCCCTGGAGGTTTTTAAGAAGAGGATGGATGTGTTTCTTCAGGGGATGATTTAGGGGTGAGAGTAGTGTAGGGCTATCGGTTGGACTAGATGATCCTGAGGGTCCTTTCCAACCGTAATGATTCTGTGATTCTGAGTAGTTGTGGCTTCCTTCTCTGGTATTTTAAAAGCTCATTTCAAGCTGATCATGTGAAAATCTTTATGCTACATTATTGGTGCAATATTAATTTGATTGGATTGCAGACTCAAAAGCATAGAGATTTTTCTGCCAGTTTCTAAATGTTTATGTTTAGCTGCAGTTTCTGTGGATAAAATGGTCGGTGTTCATTTTAATGCCAGCATGTTCCTGGGATAAAAATCCTGATGATTTCAAATTTGAATGAAGAAAAAAAAGGAAAAGATTCCCATGTGAGGAGAAAAACATAGCAGTCTAAACAATGTAAAGACATAAAAGACATTGTGTTTATAAAAATGTGTGAAAACAATAACTGCTAATTTCACACCCCATGGGACAAGAGTACAAAATGTGCTTTAGCTTTAGATAACAGAGTTGTATCCTCTAGCCAAGCTGGTTTACAGAGCTTTCTCTTAGTCTTTCTGCCACTAGAGGCTGGGTAGGCCAGGTGCCAGCTGAGGTGTTAGCAAAACCTACCGATTTCAGGCTTAATCTTTTCACCTACCTTTTCTCTTTCCTTAATGTGTTCATTATTTGCTAAGCATTACTCTGTTCTTTGTCCTCATCTTTTTTTTTTTTTGGTTTCTAATGCAGCTTGCTTTGTATGAGTGAGATATGGAACAGCACCAAAATCCGGCACCCTGGAAAGCAAGGGATTTCTACCCTGTGACAAAAGAATAGCGCCTTGACTTCAGAGATTGCCTAATCCCAGCTGTTCTGATAATATAATTAAGGCTGCCTAATGTCTTTAATTTTGCAACCAGTTTGTGTGAAAGGGAGAATTTGGCACTCTAAAGGCTTAAACACTAAATAGCAATCTCAAGGCACCTAATTAGAATTCTCTGACATTAAGCTAATTGGTGAAACTGTATTTCAGCAGCTTAACTTCTTTATTAATTTTTCTTAGGATTTTCAATGAAAATCAATTGATGAGCTGTCAGGATTTTTTTTTTTTTTCTTAAATATAATTTCCTCTTTAGTGCTCCTGTCAGAAGCAGGCTGAAAGGCCCTGGACTAACTAGGAAATCCATTGAATATTATCACTGGCATTCCATCCTTTTTCTTTAATCTCTTGCTCTTGACCTAAATAATGTGGTTATTGTGAGATTCTGCTTTGCCATATAGTCAGAGCTCTTACAGACCCTGTGAGTGAAATTAGCAAAGTATGAGCTTTTCATGCTGACAAATAGTAAGTAGCAAGCTGGAGAACTTGGGGTATAACTTTCTTTATTAGTTCAGAGAAGAAGGATGCTGTGTCTTGATAATCCCTATGGTATGTGGAATTAGGAGATTTTTGCAATTTTGTGGCCAAGAAATCAAATATAAAAACATTTTCTCATTGATTTTTTTAAGTGTTCTGTTAAATTTTTTTGTTAAATGTTTTGTTCAGATCAAATGTATACCATGGATTTCAAGAGTCTAGTTCAATTTGACAAGACTATCGGACATCTTAAAACCATGCATATTGCTTCCTTCTGGTTTTTATCTGCTTTTGAAATACTTCCCTCACTATCTAGTTTTTGGAGACTCCAGTGGATTCTCCTTCTTAATATGATGCTTCATAAAAGATGCTTTTATTTCTGATGGAAATCTGATTTAAATGAGCTGTGACATCACAGGTGAGTTGCAGGTGGCTAGATTTCTTTTGACAGTTATGAGAGGGTATCACATTGTAAATATTAACAGTACTACAAGCATCAGGGAAGGAAAGAGGGTCTACACCACCTTCCTCTTGTGCCAAGGCCAGGTCTAAAAAAACCCCACAGTTTTCAACAAAAACTCTCTGTCCAGAGTGAAAATAGGATTCCTTTTTTGTGAAGGGTTAGCATACAGTGTGTATTATCACTGGTTTTACAATTTAATAACTGAACACTAAATGTTCCTTATATTCTGTGTGATTCTGTGATTATGTCTTGTGGAGTAGACTGTCAAAGATAATCCAGTCTTGCTCTCCATGAAGGCCAGTGGCAGGATTTCATTGTAAATCAAGCACCTATCTTGAATTTTGAAATGTTGTTTGTTATTTTTTTATTCTTAAATGCATTTGTGATGCCAGTGGAAAGGGTGGTTTATAATTTATTTAGCTGCTTTACAGTGTCATTTGCCAAATGCTTTGGTCAGCCCAGCTGGTGCATATAGGTAGAAGAAAACAAATGAAAGCTAGTGGCCTATCCCAGTGATAGAGGAGTGAGTGGTTTGCCCTCTTTCTAGAAGGTGAGGAAAAGCTGAGGCTGTTTCTGATGGAGACAGTTCAAATTCAATTTAAATCTGCACATATAGAAATTAAATAGTACAGCTGACTCCAGAATGCCTTAGCTTGTGGTTATTGAATACCTAGCTTGTTCAGCCCTATTTTGCTTTGTACACTGGGAACTGCTATTTCTGGCATTGGTAGCTGGTGGAGTTTTAATTTTTCTGACTTTTGGAGCTGCTGTAAAATAGAGTCTCAGGACAGGACTCTTGGTCTTTAGAATTTACACTTGCTTGCAAAGCTAATAATTGTGAATACTTAAAATGTATCCTGTAATGCAGATTTAAGTGTTTTGGGAAACTGCTAGTGTCTGCAGGAGAGGTTGAACAAACTGCAGAAGCAAAGCAGACTGGAGAGCAAAAAAAAAAAAACCACAAACTTTGGTAGCCTTTTCCTTTTATGGCTGTTTTATGAACTAGAAGTAATTAGTGTACATAAACAGGAAAATAATTGGCTTAAAGTGCAGTGCTTTTGAAGGGTTGTGTTGCTGGTTTTTTTCAGTTCAGCTGTGTTACATAGCTTTGTTGCTTAAACTGTAGGTTTGTTGGGTATTTTTGTTTATTTGTTTGTTTTCTAAAGGAGAAATGTGGGAGAGCATTGCTCTTTCCAGATAGTAACACTTCCAGGAAGGGATGGCAGGTGGTGGACCAGGTGGATTCTCTGTGTGTATAATTGATTTTCCATTGATTGTGATTGACAGAAAGTAGCAGGATAAAAGTGTAGCTGAATGAGGAGGCTGCCTATGTAACCTGAGATATCTCCTGCCAGCAGGCAAGACCAGAGGTTCCTTCAGGGCCCCCCCAAAAAAGTCTCTTTGTTCTGCTTGTCTAGAAGCAATGGTAACTGTGCACCTTCTGTGCTTCAGTCTGCTCTTGCAAACTGTGTGCTGCTTCCAGACTATGGGCTGCTCAATTGCTTCCCCTAAGGGACCCTTATAGTCAGTTGGGTGTCTGTCTTGTCCATTTCGAGTAGTTCCTGGGAAGGGGCCCTTTAAACAACCTTTTGCACTTTTGATAGTAGAATACCTCAAAATGATTCTTCACTTACTGCTTTACTGCAGTTATTCCATCCAGCATTAGAATAAAAGCTGGTCTTGCCTCTAAATCTTGTGTGTAATCCAGGGTTATGTATTTAGGGTACTAAATCTTTAAAAGGGTTTATGACTTTAGGAAGGAAGAGGTAGATCAGCTGGTTTGTAGTGTAGAAGATTAGGAAAAACAGTAAATGGATAGTGTAGATGGATGGATATGCTAAGATATTGTGAAGGAAGGATTAAAGCAAACCAAAAAGGGATAAATACATAGGCTTAGACCATTCTTGCATTTAATTTGCTTTCTATTGTGAGGTAATCTCTCTAATACTGTGCTTTAACTTAACACGACAAAAAAACTTGTCAGAAAAATATAGAGTATATTGAAAAGTATATTGAAAACACAAAGAAGTATAAAAGCAGAAATATTAAACGTGTCGTTTCCCCACCCCTCCCCACTTCCCAGACCTGGAGAGGTATTATTTTTCCCTCTAATCCAACTGTGTTATATTTCCAGCTTCTTTCTCTTCTATTTGAAGACTTGTTCAAAAAATTTAACTCTGAACTGAAAAAAATTGCAGATCAGGTGATCCCCAAGCAACGTGCAGCTCAGTTTGATGTAGTGAAGCATATGCGTCAAGACCAAATCACCAATGGCATGGTCAATGCCATCTCCACAGTAAGTCTGTTTGGATTTTTCACCATAGCAAGTGATGAAAATGTGTAAATTTTGTTCTGATGATTCTGCTATCTCTGATCCTAAAAGCAAATCGAAGTCACATTCTTTATGGATTGAAATTGCAAAACTTTGTCATGGATAGGAGTTCTGGAATTCACTGAAGAATCATTAATCATCAAGGCACTTTTTATTTTACCATTTATTTCAAAGTGGTGGTTTAGTATTTGTGAAGGAATGATATAAACAAGCATATATAGCTATCTATAACTTCCTCACCAGAGAGGGAGGGGTGCGTGCTGACCTCTTCTCTCTGGTGGCTGGTGACAGGACCTGGGGAACAGCATGAAGCTGTGCCGGGGGAGATTTAGATTGAATATTCGTGGGAGCTTCTTTACCCAGAGGGTAGTGGAGCGTTGGAACAGGCTCCCCAGGGAGGCTGTCATGGCCCCTACCCTCACGGAATTTAAGAAGCAATTGGACAAGGCACTTAGGCACATGGTGTGACTGTGGAGTTGTCCTGTGCCTAAACATGAGTTGGACTAGATGATCCTAATGGGTCCCTTCCAACTCTGGCTGTTCTGTGATTCTGAAATTTAAAGAGCAGTTGTCTTTGTATTTATCCAACTTGCTGTCTTCTACTTTCTGCTTGACTATGTGATGCATGGAATTTTTTATTTTCTGGATTTAGCCAGGGTCAAGTTCCATCTTGTGTTTAAAAGATAGTTGAAAACCAGCAGGAAAACATCAACAGAAGACACTTGGAGGGGGGATGTCTAGAAGGCAAAGCCCCCCTCAAATCGGAATTTTGTGCTTTTAAGGGTAGTGCCTTTTTATTCCTATAAAGTTGCTAATATGAGCAAATTTGGAGCATCGAAATTTGTACTTCTCTGCTAATCATAGTGAACTGTTTAACAGGGAAAACTGCTACATGCTGTATTACTGAAAAAAAAACCCCAAGCATAACTGAGCCTTTAAATATTTGTCTTGGTTAGATTATAGCCTGTGTCTGCCTTCTAGGAGAATGGATGCTTTCATTCATGCCAGTGGTGAAAAAAGAAAATACAATTACTAACTTTCATCTCTTACCTCACACATCAGCAAGAGCAATTTGTGAGATAGTTCCTGAAATCTAGCTACTAGCTTGTAAATGACTTTGAAATCATGATTTTAAAAAAATTAGATGAGTCTTCCAGTATCTGATAAAAACTGTGCACGATAATTTTTAATCTTTCCAACTTTTGAGAGGGCTCTTCTGCCTAGCATGAAACTCAGGTTTTTCATCAGTTCTTGTAAACAAAATTAACACCACAAATTGCATCCAAACCCACCAATAGTCTGTTACTTACAGACTGCTAAAGCTTATCACTATTTAATTTTGAGTACCCCGAATGTAGTTAAATCTCTACAGTGCACATAACCAAAGCAATTGACAGATTTGTTTCTCTAAATGCTAGTGCTTCCTTCTAGCCAGTGCCAGTTTTTCCATTTGGACTGACAGAGATAAATCTGTAAACTATTCAGTACACATTGTAAAGTCTTCCTTCTTCCACTATCTTTGGACATTTTTTTAGTTTGTTTTTTACTGCCACATAAGCAGTTAAACACCATCTGCTCTTAAGCATTGAAAATAATTTCTCAGGAGCAATGCCCAGTGCATACTATTCAAGAGATTAAGCAAATACCGTAAAAATCATTCTTGGAAACAACAATCTCCAGTCTCTCCAGAATGCTTCAGTGATAGTCTCAAAGAGCATGAAATAACTCAGCAGATTCATAATTACACCAGTAGCATGCAGAAGAATGTACAGCACTGCTGCATTGTGTAGTGGTGTTCAGTGATATTTGCTATAGGTCTTCCTTTTACCCTGGAAAATACTAGAAGACAGGGTAGGTCAGGCAGTAATGCCACAGGCCTAATAGACCTTTTCACATCTGCAGAATTGCCCGATGCCACTGAGGGGCAACTTTCAGTTCATAGGAATTTTCAGTAGGAAGTTCTCTACTGAAGATGGTCTCACAACAACCCTGACCCTATTTTGGATTTTTTGGACAGCTTTTGAAAGAGTCAGTCTGTCAATTCCAAAGCACAAAGAATTTTTCACATTGTTTCTTCAGGCAGTGTTTTTACCTCTGCTTTTCTCCTGCCTTTGAGATTTCACTTTTCTTTGCGGCAAAGAAGAAACCACATGCTAGTTTAGACTACAATCAGTTCTAGTGTAAGGAAAAACTACTCATTTATTGTATTCTGTCACATTCTGATAACTCTCAGTCCTTCAAGAATGAAATGGTCGCTGAATGCACCCTTCCCAAGAAGTTTGAACAAGGGGGCAGGTTTGTTTTGACTGACTTAGCATTGGGCATTATGTCTTTCCATGTTCTGTAACAAGGAAAAAGGGAGATTCTGCAGACTTATTTGTAGTCTCTCCAGTGGAAGCAAATAGCAAATTCATTTGAATGAGTGGTGGGTTTATTGCTGTTCATCACAAAATGGGATTGTGCTGTTAATGTACAAATACAGAAGCCAAGCAAATCACCCTCTAAAAGAATTTCACTGTAGTACAGCAAGTGAGCTTCAAGTGGTTTTAGTATGAGTTTATCAAAAAGGCTACAGGAACTAGTGGAAGGCTAGCTGGAAAAGTGTTACCTTTGGCATCTTCATTGCCTTTGGTCTGACCAGTCATGTGGTGGCTGGAGTGTAGAGTAGTAATTGAAACAGAGATTTGCTGTATCCCCTGACTCAGGTGCTGAGAACTGTATATGAAGTAGATGTCATGAAGTCAATAATTGTAGCACTGAATTTCAGGATCTTACAGTAGAGATTATTAAATCTGCTTGGAAACATAATTGTGTTCTAGAACATTCTCTGAACTCCTCTATTCTCCTAATAAAAATCACAAGTGATACTGCCTGTGACAGTCCTGAAACATGAAACATCTGACATATGCGTGGATCTTGCATTTCATATCTGGTGTAAACCTACCAGGGAGGTTTGATAGACCACTCTTCTCCTGTGAGAAGACACATCAGTGAGTCTTCTTCCTCTGGATTCTAAAACCAGAAAGCTTCGAGAAAATACTGAAGGCTTTGATGTTGGACTTCTACAAGATAAATGTCTCTCCTCTACAAAAATAACAAATCACAACGAAGGCAGAATTGAAAGTTTGTGGGATCTATTGTAAAAGTGTATTTCACTCCAAATACCTTTTTTTAAAATACTCTAAAAAAATGTATAAAGGCAGAACAGAGGTCTGCTAAATTTAGCTAAATTTGAGTATTGATTTACCTGTGAGGGACAGAAAATAAAGAATCTTTATGTGATTGAATATATAATAGCTAAAGTATCTTAAAGAGCAGTTCTTTTGTCTCAACTTTTTTTACTATGTTATTGCCTGTGTATAAACTACTAGTTATTAGAAAGTTGCTTAATATATATGGGCAACATTTGCTGGGCAAAGCTAGATATCATTCTGTCTAGATACTGAAAAAAAGACATGTAGCATTGAGACAAGGATAAACTGCAGTAACATTCATTTTACTCAACAGGGAAACTGGTCTCTGAAGAGATTCAAAATGGACCGCCAAGGTGTGACGCAAGTATTGTCCCGTTTGTCTTATATATCTGCCCTGGGAATGATGACTAGAATCTCTTCTCAGTTTGAAAAGACAAGGAAAGTGAGTGGTCCTCGGTCACTACAACCATCTCAGTGGGGGATGCTCTGCCCATCTGACACTCCTGAAGGAGAGGTGAGGAACTATTTTACTTTTGGCGTTTCTTGTCCTGAGGAATCATAGAATCATAGAGTTATTATGGTTACAAAAGACCTTTGAGATCATTGAGTCCAACTGTCCACCCAACACTACCATGCTCACCACTAAACCATGTCTCTAGGCACCACATCTACATGTTATATGAACACATCCATGGTGATTCCACCACCTCCCTAGGCAGCCTGTTCCAATGCTTGTTAACCCTCTTGGTGAAGAAATTCTCCCTAATTTCATGTAGTTGTAGAGAGTGAGAAGGTCCCCCTAAGCCTCCTCTTCTCCAGACTAAACAACCCAAGTTACCTCAGCTGCTCCTTGTAACATTTGTGTTCTAGACCCTTCACCAGCTTTGTTGCCTTTCTCTGGACATGGTCCAGTAACTCAGTGTCTTTCTTATAGTGAGGGGCCCAAAACTGAACATAGTGTTTGAGGTATGGCCTCACCAATGGCCAATACAGGGGAATGACCACCTCTCTAGTGCTGCTGGCCACACTATTGCTAATCCAAGCCAGGATGCTGTTGGTCTTCTTGGCCACCTGGCCACGCTGCTGGCTCATGTTCAGCAGCTGTTGACCAATACCCCCAGGGTCCTTTTCTGCCAGGCAGCTTTCCAGCCACTCTGGAATGTTGCATGGGATTGTTGTGGCCAAAGTGTAGGACGTGGCACTTGGTCTTGTTGAATCTCAACCCACTGACCTTAGTCTGTTGATCCAGTCTGTCCAGATCTCTCTGTAGAGCCTTCCTACCCTCAAGAAGATCAGCAGTTCCTCCTAACTTGATGTCATCTGCAAACTTAACTGAGGGTGCACTCAATCTCCTGCATCAAGATCCTCAATAAAGATATTAAATGGACTGGCCCCAGTATTGAGCCCCAGGGACACCACTTGTGGCTGTCCAGCAGTTGGATTTAACTCCATTCACCACCACTGTTTGAGCTTGGCCATCCAGCCAGTTTTCAATCCAGCACAGAGTATGCCCATCCAAGCCATGTGCAGTGAGTCTCTCCAGGACAGTGCTGTGGAAACTGAGGAGTGGAGACATTTGCTTTTTTTTGAAGCAGGTGGCTCTCCGTCAGAGGAAGAATTGTAATGAGGAGGTTTCTAGGAAGATAAATTATCCTCAGTCTTGTTACTATCACACAACTTGTGTGTCTTCTTGTATCCCACCTATTTACATCCTAGTCGTCCCTACTCTGCCTTTTTTCTGCTACCTGAGTGGACTGACTGGGAACTGTTTAGAAATCATTTGGCTGTATCACAATGACATGAGGCTGACCATTTCTTCAGCCTTGCTTTTAATCAGAGCAGAGAGGAATCCTAACCTCTTATCCCTTTGTGCTGTAATAGATGTTCTGTTTTGATGTTGCAGCATCAACCTGCAGTTTTTCTAGAAACATGTAATGTTATTACAGAAACAGCTTTAGCCTTTATCTGGAGGAAGAAAAACACCTTTGTTTTACTTTAAGGACATCATCCAGCTATTTCAGCCAAATGATTGATGCTGTCAGTCTTTTTGTTTTTCCTTTTTTTTTTTTGCCTCCCTGGAGGAACTCTGAACTTCCTGGCATAAATCTGTAGTCAATACAAGCTAGTTCCATTAAGCAGCTGAAGTAAAATTGCACTGTATAAGATACTTGGTTATTTTTCATTTTAAAATTTTGAAATTTATGTTTGAGTATACAAGATATCTGGCAAATTGATAGACTGATTTTTGTATTCCCCTTATGCTTCTAAGTAGCTGTTTCTTTGAAGAGAGACATGTATAGGATTATATGTGGTTAGATAACTTAGAAATACTACTTAATTGGCTCTATTTTTTTATTGGTTTGTAAATGCTAAAACATTAAATTTCAGTGTGATATAGACTATTATTTCTTTCTTCCCTCCTCATTTTCAGTAGTTAATTTGTTTTGTTTCTTTTACTTTATAATATAATTTTTTTTTTTTGGTAAGTACAATTTTGGAAGAAAAAGGTATGTATAGTATTATGTTGTGGAGTAAAATGCATAAAAGTGTTGGTTTCTTTTATTTTAGGCTTGTGGTTTGGTTAAAAACCTTGCCCTCATGACTCACATTACTACAGATATGGAAGATGGCCCAATTATTAAATTAGCCAGTAATCTTGGAGTCGAAGATGTCAACTTGCTCTGTGGGGAAGAACTTTCATATCCAAATGTGTTCCTTGTTTTCCTTAATGGTAGGTAGCTTTTCAGCAGTCAGACTCTTAATTTGTTGCTGATGGAAAGTTAGGCTTTAGAAACCCTCCAGCAATTGTTGGAGCACACTGAAGATGCCACTTAGCACTTGTAGATACTTTCATCTGTAAGTATAGGGTTAGGCAGAGTAGACAGGCCAGATGATGGCACTTGGTTGTCTGAGGTTGTGTCCTCAGAACTCTTGACTGCAGATGTGTGTAGCTGGGAAATTGAAGCTTTTTTAAGTTTCACTGCTGTTTTCATGCACACTTGAATAAGTAGGCACAAAAATATATGTATGTTCTATTTGTTGTTTGGTTTTTCATGTGTTCACCAAGTGGGGTGCCATTCAGGAAATACTTTAGAAAGTGAATAATACTGCTAAATTTGTAATAACTTAAATTTACAAATTCAGAACTTCATTCACAGAAAGTATTTAATGCTACTGTAATATTTATCTATTTCTATACATATTCATTAGCATTAAATTACCTTTTGAAGGGCAGGTTGTTCTGTAAATGGTTAGAAGAAACGAGGACTTTTAAAACAAGCCTCTCTTCTTTGGTAAAGGAATGATTTGGCGTATGTGTTTTGCATCTCCTTTCATAACTGATCTTTTGTAATTCCTAAATCAGCATATATCATGATGTCAGATTTCAAAATACTGACATTTTAAATACAACTATGATTTTAAAATGGCCCTTTGTCAACAGCATCCACTGCCAGGGACTAGTATTTACTATCTGTCACCATGAATAAATTCTACATTTACCTTTGAATTAAACAGCAGTTGTTCTTCAATCCTGCTTTTTCTGAATAACATAAAATCAACACATGCACTCTTTTCTGTCTTATTTTATGGTCTAAAGGGGAGTGCAGAGCAGAAATATTGGACTTTTCCTTCACAGGCTCAGTCTGTGGCATGGAACAAGGTAGTTATATTCCCAAACATAGATGATCTAGTACTAAGTAAGGCAAAACAATTTACTGTTCAATCTACTAGTTTGTGGGTTTAATCCATAAAAAAAAAATCAGGCTTGTAGGTGGCTTACTTGATTCTAATCTGAACTTGTGACCAAAGAGGGCAGAAAATCTGTTAAATACAAAGGATTAGGATAGTTTATATCCCATAGCTATAGCTTAAAGGATCAACTATAAAGACCATTGTATTGCTTTATAAACTCCATAAACTGTCATGTTTTGTCTCCTACTTTAAAGTTGTGTTTAAAATGACACCACACTGATTTTTATTTTACATAAGATGACTTTGGTCAGGTGACTAAATAAATTTTACTCTCATTTCTTCATCATACATCAGAATACTTAATATGTGCTAGAGTGCACTGCTAAGATAGCAGTGCCTCCTTGAGCTAAGTCCCTGAAGAAGGAAATCCGGTGCTGTGGTGAGTGATCACATCTGTCAAAAATATCAGGTCTTTCTAAAATTTCTGCCAAGGCAGCAGAACAGTTCCTTAGTGTGTTCTTGGAAACATTGGATCCATTTTAATACAGGTGAAATTGCAGGTTTCAGAAGTGTTGTTTGCTTGTACACTAAGCAGTGACTGGGCACCTGGGCAGAAATAGATTTGAAGCAAGCAGGATGAAGCACACCATTTGGTTTCTGAAGCCATTTGGAGGCAGACAGATCACCTGTGAAATTCTGACACTCTGTTTACTGAGAGGAAGAAAAAAAAGTCAATTCTTAATGTCAGAAAAATTTTATGACAGTTTATTATTTGCAGCAAGTATCTATCCATGCTAAGTGTGATCCTAATTTGTAAGTAGAGTTTTGGATATGCTAAGAATGCACCATGAATTTACTCTCTTTCTGAACAGGTAACATCCTCGGTGTCATACGTGATCATCAGAAGTTAGTCAACACATTTCGGCTAATGCGTCGAGCAGGTTATATCAACGAATTCGTTTCCATCTCTACAAATCTTTCTGACAGATGTGTCTACATTTCCTCTGATGGAGGGAGATTGTGCAGGTAAACATCTCATCAGAATTATCTCAGTAGTGAATTTAGTATAAACACTGTTTTGTGCACTGTAAATACACGAGGCTAAGACTTTGAGTACAGATTTAAGCAAATTCAGCAGGACTTGAGTATCTCTTCTCCTTTTCTCTCTTATCTCCTCATTCAAAACAGACAGATCTCAGAAACATACTATATGGTCAAGCAACTTAAAGCCCAAATAAATCAGTTTTATCTGTAAATAGAAGTTGAAACAAAATGTCTCTTCTTTTTTTTGAAAAAAAAAAAAAAAAAGGAGAGGGGATTAAGATCAACCTGATTGGCAATGTAGTAGTGTCCAATGTCCTTGGAGGGGCTTTTCACTTCCTGTGAAGTGAAAAACAAGCAGCCACTCACCTGATATCCCACTGGAGTGATATCTCATTTTAGAATGAGAATCTACTCTTTATCTTCGAGGACCTTCTGTGCAAAACTTCCTCAGGTGTGTATACCTGTTTGCCATAATACCAAGAAACATGTCTCTCAATTTTGGTTTATTTCATTGCTTACTCTTAGGTAGGTGGAGAATTCAATAAACCTATAAGAAAGGTCTCCACCTTGAGATGCTTATGTTCTTTGTTAGACAGAAAGAATGCCTGAATAACAGTCATATCACAGGAGAAAACAAAAAGAAATTGTGTGGCCAGAATGAGAGAGTAGAACATAGCATTATTTTGAGGCATAAAATCAGGCTGCTTTATAGTAAAGGCTGAAGACTACAGTCAGATTATAGCAGCACTGTGCTAGGTTATTTACAAGTAAAACCTCTCCAGGCCCAAGTAATTAGCTTACAGAGCAAGGCATAAAAAAGGAACAAAACAGAGATGGGGAGACGCGGAATGAGTAAATATATGCATATGTTGACATTGACTAGCTGTGTGCATATTCTGTGCATACTGTAAAGCTGCAGCAGTCACAACTACAGCTGGCATTTTACCTTATTGATTAATAACATATCAGAGCATGCTGAATGCAGTTTGAGGCACGCTTGAGGCTCCACAATAGTACAGCTACAACCCATCAGTTAATCATACCTGATCGAGAGATCCAAAGTAGGGACATATTCCGTGGCAGAGAAATTACTTTTCCAGTCAGGGCTAATGTAGGCCATTTTGCAGGTTTGGAGATGCAACAAAGCTTCCAGTTAGTAAATTAAAAGACAAGTGAAATTATGTGGATTCCCAAGAGTTTACCAAGTTTACCTTGTGGTGCCCCACACCCTGCAATTGTTCAGATACCTCTATTAACCACTGAAAAGTGCTGACTAGTCTTCAAACAGTTACTTAGACTTCAGAGTGAACTCTACAAGTATCTTGTACCTGTTTGCTGCTCTTTATAAGAGCAACTTGTCCAAATAGCAACAGCCCTTGATGTTTCACTCTTGCATGCCATCCTTTGTGTCAGTGTTTTCTTGCGGTAAGGAAGCCTTCAGAGATCCATGTGCTGTTGAAATTTATGGATTCATGTGAGGTCACCCATAGTGAATGCCTGTACTTTACATTATGGAAGTAACAGCAAAATGCATTCTTGCATGTGGACACTTGAGCACAAACTATCAGTGTTGTATGAAGTCACTGCAATATCCATAGAACTTAATGCTGTTCTTTGCTTTGTAGGTTGGGAACACTTAAATCTTTTAAAGCATCAACAACATGTGTTGGTAAAACTTAAAATGATAGTTTAAAGATGTAGCGGGGAAGAAAAAAGGCTTCCTTCTAAAAACTGAAATCTTAATTTTTCTTGTACACTTTTTAAAGTATTTGTTATGGTAATATTTTTTTTAATTAATTATAGACCCTACATAATTGTCAAGAAGCAAAAACCCGCAGTTACAAACAAGCATATGGAAGAACTGGCTCAGGGATACAGGTACCCAGTTCAAGCATACCATATTCATCTTCACTAATGAAATAATGTGTGGAAGTACTTCAGTCAGTTGGTCTTTCATGATCCTGGGCTTAGCCATGTAGAGAATTCTACTCTGCTATATGAATTAATAATTGGCATGTTGGAAGTTTTTTGTTTAAAGACAAATTTAGTCTGGTCTTATTTTGTTACTGCAATGAAAGTTGGTGATTACACAGAAAAAATACATCTCAGAGTCTCATTTTTCTGCAAGTGCAAGTCCTGAAGCAGTGTTATCCTTCTCCTGACTGAAAAACCAAGCACTTCAAAGGAATATCAACTTGGCTGCCCGAGGCACATTTGGAATTAGTTTTGAAACTTCTTGCAAATTTTTAGTTTGAGTGTTTAAAAAAACACACAAAAAAGTGTTTAAATTTAGTTTTAACTAAATTTTGCAAAAAGCATCACAAAAACTTACTGGAGTACCCTTATGTTTGTCTACATTTGCTGTGATGATGAGTACTTACAGGACGATTTTTGGTTAGTTGTTCAAATCAGTAGCATTGGTCAATTGGACAGTGTGAAGCAGTAAATGGACAAGGGGATTAATTTTCAAAAATACAGTTTTCTTTAAATATGTAAAAGGCATGAGCTTTTAATGTAAAAGTATTTCTCTGGTTCAACTTCTACACATTACATTTCTCCATTATACATATTGTGTAGTTTTATTTTTGCAGAAATAGAAGAAAAGACAATACTTGTAGTGTAATTTTTTAATTTAACTGTAGGAACTTTGAAGACTTCTTACACGAAGGCCTTGTTGAATATTTGGATGTCAATGAAGAAAATGACTGCAACATTGCACTGTATGAACATACAATTAATAAGTAAGTATGCATTGTGGCTAAACACCAGTGCAGGGAAAATGTTTGTAGGGTGACTCTGAAATGCAAGCGTATTAATAATGATACTGTTTTCATACATGCACACTGCTCCCTTTCTAATGGTTGAAACAACTCTAGGTGAAAGCTAAAGAAAGAAACTGGTTTACACATATCCTAAATTATTTTTGAAATGGTACAAAATATAGTTTAGTTTTTGGGCTTTGAGAGTTCTGTTCCTGCTTCTAACTTTGAAAACTGTGAGATACTTAAAGATATATCTTCTGTTTCCCTGGATGTGGCTTTTTTGGTTCTAATCATTGGGCTGCTCATCATAAGTAATTTTATAAACCCAAAAGGCATATGGTTCCACATATTAAATTATAATCTTACCACATCATGATTGTAATTTGGAAAAATTTCTCTCTCTTATGGCTGTAGAGGGACCCTAGACACCCAGCTTACACTAAATGTCTGAAGTATTGGAATGAGACCTTCCCTTTGATTTTTGGATGTATGATAGGCCTTGGTAAAATTATCTGTGTCGTTCAGTGTATTCTTTACCACATATGTTAAACCTATTCCTGGTATGTGATTTTCATTTAGAAAGATTTCCATGTTTTTTGGGTTTTCCTCATACATGAAGGACCTAGTCCTTTTTCTTTTTAGCTCTGTCTTGTGACCGGTTAAAGAGTCCACATTAAAAGAAGGATTCCTACAAATTTTTAAGCCCTCCTATCTTTTTACTTCTTTCTAATGTTCCTTTGACAATATCAGGTCAACTGAAGGCTGCATATAAGATGTTAGAAGTTATCTCCATTAAAAGTTTGATTAGTAGATTTTTGCAGAAAATGCATTTTCTAAATATCCTGTCCTAGTCAAGTACTTATGGAAGCCAATAGAAATGCATCACTGATTGCAGTGGCACTGGATGAGACCTTCAGTTATCTTTAATCTTTGCCAGATGAAATGCATTGACTTTGCTAATTAAAAGCTATTGCTCCTGCCCAGGCTTCTGAAGACTTTATCACTTAAGAAATTACTTTTTAGTGCTCTTGGCTGGCTTCATTATACACGAGCAACGAAGAGCATACACAATTGCTATCATTTGTGCCAAAATTAAATAACTTCCACAAAACACCAGAGCTGAAGAGTTTTAAGTTACAGGACACTTGCCTTAACTAGACTGGTTAATGGGAGCATATCACATGAAATCACAATTCAGTCAAAACCAGGAGGAGACAGTGAAGTTCCAGTGGACTAGCATGAGGAAATGAATACACAGTAACTGCCAAAAAGTTTGGGGGATTCTTGTGTTGTCCATCAACTTGTTTTGAGTTTAGCTTCAATGCTGGTAGCTAATAGTGGCATAAGTATCTGAGCTTGCACCATATGGGCACGTTGCTCCCTGTGTTTTGTAATGCTGTTCCCTACATCCTGAATAGTTGATTTATGTACTCCCTTCCCCCACCTGATTGTCTTGCATTTTAAATGGTGTGACCATGTTGATACAACTTGTTCTGGTAATGCAACTGATACAATCACTATTGTGAAGTATTTCATTAACATTCCTGCTTTTGTAATGTAGGCTTCTTTTAGCTACAGTGTCATCTCTTTACCTTCACAATCCAATTAGGGCTGTTTTTCTTCAGAGGATTTGACTCTATTTAATGTGTTCGAGTTCTTCCTTACTCACTTGTAACTCTGATTTTCAGACTTACAAGGTTGCCTACTTTTCCTGGGCCCACTTCTAGCAGTGCCATTTTGACTTGCAAAAATGGAACTGCTCTGTAAAGTTTGATGGTCTCTCATTAGCGCTACAGAATACTTCATAAGATACTAGGAACCACATATGTTGCATTTTCTTTGATTGAAATAGGATTAACCTCAGTCGAAAAATACTTGAATACTCTATCTGAAAATGTATATGTAGTTCCATGCACTAGTACCTCCTGAAGAAATTCACTAACTTCACTGTCAGTAAGTCTTAAGCTTCTTGTTTTGTTGTTTGAGAAGTGTCAGCAGTTCTATGAAGTTCTACAGAATGGGGGAGCAGTCTGTGCTTTGAGTTTGCTACTGGCTCTTGAGACCGTTTTGCAGATGACTTGACTGCAATTGGGATTCTACCATTTGTATTTTCTTAAGACAGGCTTCAGTTGCCATAGCTGCTTTTTATCAAGTGGAGAAAAATAGCAGCTTTCCATTGGCCAGCAGGTAATTTTTAGGTTGCTCAAGCATATTTGTGATTGATAAAGATTTCTGGGACTGGTAGATAATTTCACTAGGCTTACTCCTCAGGGTTTCCACATTTTTCCATTTTCATATTTCTTTTTTTCAGTGGTATATACATAGTTTACATCAGTGCCTGCTGGTCCTTGTCTTCAGTCTGTATGTACCTGTGGATAATTACTCAGCCTTTTTGAGCTTGGGATGTTTTGCCATCTTTTGAGTGTTGTCATAATGAAGATTTTTCCCAGTCACTTATTTCCTCTGCAAGGTCTTAAACTTGTTACTTTTCTGATTTAAAAAAATTATCTACTTCAGCCAAGCTTTATTGTATATCCCATCCTTACTTACATCCCAATGCATGCTATGATGTAATTGTCTATTGAGTGTGGACTTTCTCCTCTGAATTTCATGTTAGGTAAAACATGTTATCTCTGTCTTTACTCCTTGTCTCTGTCTTTTTACTTCTCATCAGCACTGCCTGTTGACAACACAGTCACAAAATATTCGCAGAGCTTTTCAAATAGAGTTTTATTATGCCATTATGGCACTGGATTGGGTTTGGACACAAATGTTTTCCCTCTAACTGGATATTATATAACTGACCTTGGAAAACTGAAAGTATGTTTTTATTTTTTTCAATACCTCAGTCTCTCTTGTTCTTCCTTCCTCTGCCTCCTCAGTGAATTTCTAGATCTCTGAGATTGGTAATTTGATGTGGAGGATTCTCATTACATAAGAAGATATGCCTTAAGGCATTTTGGGTCTCACTGTATAAAGTGATGGAAAATTCCTAATCCATGAAAATTCATAAACCCTCATTTATTTCTCCTTCATTTCTTTGCATGTGTAAACGCTTAAAACCAAAAGGTCTTTTTAAATAAAAAATAAAAATCCCAAAGTGCATCCATATTTTGAGGTCCTGACTCACATTTTCCTGAACATTCTAAATGAAATAAATTCTTGTTAAGTCGTTTGTTCACAAGGCTGCTATAATTGTCACTCTACTCTTTCTTTTAAGAGATACAACACATTTGGAGATTGAGCCTTTCACGCTTCTTGGTGTCTGTGCTGGGCTGATTCCATATCCTCACCACAACCAGTCTCCCAGAAACACTTACCAGTGTGCCATGGGGAAACAAGCAATGGGTAAGACTTTTTGTTTTTTTAGAACTTTTTGGAGTGTTATGTACTTTTTGAAGCTATGTAGCAAAAGTGACAAAACAGAAAAATTCTTTCTTTGCTAGTTCACGTAAAACCTCTGGAAGGGGAAAAGAGCACTTCTTCAGCTTTGAGGAATAAAGAATTGACCTCTGAAAGTTGGAAAAATTAAAAGGGAAAAAATAAAAGTCAGTATTACTTAATGGAGACTGTATCTGCAGGAATTAAAAACTGGAGCACTGTTGCTTTTAAGTTGGGTTTGTTTTTGGTAATAGTCATGCCTTTTAAGTGTTCAATGTGGCTGCAGGATTGGCAGAGTGCTGGGTTTTTTTCTCTTTATGCTGTGATGTGCTGTGGGTTTCCACACAACAAGAGTTTAAAAGTGTTCTCATAAAGAGACAGAGCAAGGAGAGAGGAGAATTTTCCTGAATAGTTGAATAGGTGCCCTAAAAATGAATAAATAGTTACAATGACAGTAGAGAATAAGGGAAATCAGCATATGAACAAGAGTGCTTTAGTTACTTGAACATTTGCTGCAGCTGTAGTTTAGATTTTGGGCTTATTTTGTTTTGGATGAAGAGGAAAAGTAACAGCCTCTCGGCAAAACAACTGCACACAATTAATTTTCTGATCACTTAATAGTTCTTTTTACAAATGTGGTGACTGGTCATCAAAAAACAACCATTTTGTAAATATGCTGCTGTTGTGGTGTAGTTGAGAGTAGTAAGTTCTAATCCTTCCTTTAATACACAGCTAAACTAGCATTAAAGCATCGAAGTCATAGGCCAGTGATTAAACCAGAATGAGTCCCAAGAAGAACCTGACCAACAGTACATCAATTCAGACAGCAGTATTCAGGCTTGTGCTGTACATGCCAGTTTTATGTCTTGTATTGATGGCTTGCTTGCAAGTTGAGAGCTACAGCAGAGCAGTTCTGTGCCATGAAAAAACTACCACTTCTGTTAGGTTTACAGAATCATTTGTTACGTTCTGTGTGTTTGAAACTGAAACACTGCACCTTTTGTGAGACTTCTCCAGCAGAATTAATAGCAGTGTAACTGCCTTGTGCTGAACTGTCCTGTTCAGTTCATCGAAATGGCAGAAAATAGCAACAGAGGCATGTCTTCCCTTTAAATATTGGGGAGGAAAAAGACAAAAAAAAAGAAAAAAGGAGCAATGCCATCTTTTCCCTTACAGTTCTCCCCCATCCCATTATCTTTCCCCAACCCCTGAGTCTCTATTTTATGACTATTAGTCTCAGAAGGTTTGGTTAGTTACCACACACAGTTAAGCAGGATCAGTGTGTACAGAAAGCCAATTCAGTATCTGTGGAGTTCTTTTGTAGTTTGCTGTGTGAAGGTTTTTTTCCCGTTTTGTTTTGAGTGTCATTTGCAATTCATTGTCTGTGTTTTCTGAGGTTGGTGTATTCAGCTGCTTTGACCCTAGGTCTTGCACATTTAGCTCCTTGGATACAATCCTCTGACGTTCCTGCTGACGCTAGGAACACAAAAGCCATTGAATATCTTGAGCAATAAAAAAAAGCCTTTGTTTCAGTTTGTTATGACAAAACACCTGACTGAAAGAATAAGCAAGCAGCTAGATAAAAGTACATTTTTAAAGTTGGCACATGACCTGAGCTGTATTTTCCTCTGTCTGAAGTATCTGCAAACACCTGAAACTTTTTGTAATAACTGCTTTAAAAAAAGCAACTGTAAGTGGCAATATGTAGGGGCAGAGGAGATTTTTCTCTGCATTTATTGATGAAAAGGGATTTAGAGGATATTCCTGAAACATTACATGTACTTATTTTCTGTATTTATGAAGAGATGTGGTGTAATGCTTCAAACCCCCACCTTTGAGTAACCATCCACCCTTCATTCTTGCTTTCTCCATCCTGAAATTGCAGCTCAGGGTCCAGCATAGCTATGTGGAAAGTCTGATGTTCGACTCTACTGTGTCACTCCCTCCACTGTCAAAACCTGGAGACATGGAGGGAGCCCTGGGGCTCAGGCTGGGAAATGAGACCCTTGTGCTACTCAACACTGACCCCCTCTGACCATATCACAGAGCTGTGCCAGCAGCTTTGGACAGTCTTTGCTCTGTTTTTAAGCCACTTCAAGCTAGGGAAAGGTAACAAGGCAGGAGCAAAGGGTGGAAAAGGAAGGGCACAAGTGAATGGTGGATGGACGTCGAAGCTTGCAGAGGGGTCTGTAATCCAGTATCCTTGGCAAGAATCGGGTATTCAAATATTAGTGTTTCTGCAGGATAACATTAAATGTCCTGAAGAATGCCTCCTTTTCATGGGCAGAATGAGTTACCTTGTTGAAAGACTAGGGCCATGCTTAGTAAGCAAACTGAATTTCAGTGAAATTAAATTGAAATGAAATCCCTCTGTTTTGGCATAGATAATTTACCATGTTTCAGGTTGAACTGTGAGGCTGAGAGGAAGTTATAATTAGGTAGCAAATAACAACTGTAGCTGCAAGGACCTCAGCCGAATGTTGACATTTCAGTGCAAAGTTGACAGTTGTAGCTTAAAATCTTGGAAGTATTTATGATTAAAATACAGGAGTCTGTACTGTGTTGCTAAAATAATGTTTCAGAGGATCAAAGGCTCCTACAATTAGGGAAATAATTTTAAATGGAGCTTTTCAATTCCACTAAGACACAGAAAATCAGTTTAACACACTGCACCTCTAGAACTGTCAAGTGTTGTATAAAAGCCTAACGTAAGAAATGAAATCATACACATTTTCCCAAACAAGCATCTATGGAAGTGGCAGTGTGGGGACACAAAGCAAGCTGTACATTCTCATAGCCCAACTGGGCACTGCTGTTTCAACCCAAATGTCAAAACACAAGTCTTGAGCAAGGAAAGGAGGGTCTGGGTGTTAGTTATTACTTTAACCTGTGAAAGAGCAGAAAGTATTTGAGGTGACTGGTAGGTAGGTGAGACTTCTGTTGAAGCAAAGATAATAATAGCAAAGAAGGTTTATGTTGAAGCAACTTCTTTGCTGTTACACAAAATACCCTCTTGTTTTATCATGTACATTCTGCTTTGCTCTGTGAAATACCAAAGCTGCTGCTTTGCCTTGTGCTGTAACCATCTGAATGTGTTAAAATTGAGTTGAGAAGACAAATGTGCTTCATGAACCAACTGCTAGGGGTTGTTGGTTTTTGACAGCTCTGAAAGGCTTGTTGGTGAGCTGAGAGCTTAAGTGCTACAAAATTTTGTATGGCTAGCTTTTTAGCAGAAAAATGAAACAAGTGTCAAAGGAAAATCAGCTGTTGCTGGTCATCACAGCTGGACCTGGATTTCTGGTCATCACAGAAGGACCTGGGTGCTTTGTGGCCAGGGCTCAGTTCTGCTGCTGGTCTTTGAGGAGTAGTGTTTGTGCTCTGCAATGTGGTCTCTTTTTTCCTGCTTCTTTCTTTTCCAGCTCTTCTTTCCCTGGTAGCAGCCACAGAAGTGCTAAGACAGAAATAAGCCAGACTACTCCCTCAGTTTACCCATAATCTTTTTAGATTGCTTAATATATGTACTGTGAAAGTCTCTGAACTGAGTTGGAGGCCCCTCTACAAGGTTCAGTGTACTGTTTAAAATCTGTACTCCTTTTTCTGTTGGTTTGTGCTTATACAGAAGGACAGAATAGTAGAAAATCCATTATGAAATGGGGAAATACAGAATTACAACAGTTCTTTTCTTCCCATGTGCAATAATAGCCCTTTTGACTCGTATCTTAAGCAGATTTATTACTGTATCCTTGTTAATTTTGATTTTACAGTTTAATGTTGCTGTAAGCTAGAGAATTGGATAAATGCTTGTTTTAGCTGGCTGTTTGTTCTAATGAGTTCTAAAACCTTTCTGCATCAGAATAACAATATTCCATCTGCTAAATATCACAGAATCATTACAGTTGGAAAGGAGCCTCAAGATCAACAGATACCTTTTTTTAAGTGATTACTTCACACTGAATAGTGATCAAATGATACCTGAAAAGAGAAAGAAAAACTTAATCAGGACATAGAAAAAACAGGAATGAATGCACACATGCATCCACAATATACCAAGCACTGGGAAAAGCAAGAAAATTATCTATGTTGTATCTAGATCAACCTTGTGTATTTTTCTCTAAAAGAGCTAATTACTAATGAAAAAAATGGATTTATTTATTGGAATAAATATAAATGTGGGTCATTGTGACCAAGGTTTGTTATAGCGAACTTTAAGCCAGCACACACTTTTGCTTGACTGTTTGGCTGAAGCAAACAAGGACTGTTCTTTTAGAGAGAAAGCAGAAATAACAGCTAGTGACTTCCTTCATTTCAGTGCCCACACAGAAGTCTCATCTCAACACACCAGTCCTCAGAATAAGAGAGCTACTTCTTAATTTTAAATAAGCAGATTGCAGTTTAAGATTGTGGTTTGTTAGACCAGTCTAGAGATGGCATTGTTTTTATAACCGTTACATTGTAGCAATTGGCTAGTTCATTTCACTGTGCTCTTGAATGATTTTTAAACTACTTCTTTCCTGCTACAATATCTATCAGTGATATATATGTGTAAGTTTTCAATTTGATACCATACAGCATTCAATTCCTGAAGAACTGACTGAATGTAGTTTATTATTGAGGCTCAAAATCTCAACAATGTCAGTCATTCCTGGATCCTGGTCAGATCCAAGCAGTAACAGGCTCTATTAGGCTTATCTGAACCTCTGATAAAAATGCCAGCTTTGAAATATGTGAAGTGTCTGAGAGATAAATAATTTGCATTGTCTGAAATATGTTAAAGTATCAGCTGTAGTCCTTGATATGAAGGAGATTTTCACAGATTCTTACTGGGGTATGAAATTGAAGGGTAGACCTGTGGTGGTTTAGGAGAGAGAGCTTAGTGCCATGGACAGGATAGGTCTTTGGAAGTGCCTGTGATGCTGTCTGGTTTTAGATACTTGATTTTCTAGACATTTTATTTAAATGCAGACATTTGGCAATGGAAAGTAGATGCATGTAAAATGTATAACTGGCCACCCCAAAGCAGATTTGTGTTCAGCTATATTGTATTCTTTCTACATGAAGTCTTCATTACATAGTGGCTGCTTTGACTGCTCCTTGAAAGCAGCCAGGCTCTGGAATTGCAGGAGAAAACGGAAAGGTTTTGAAAGACTTACCTCCTAAGCACAAGTACTGTACAATATTTAGCACTTAAAACTTTAAAAGTTTAGCTTTTCAGACTATAATTTCTGAATTGCTTAGAGACATAGCATAGTCCTGATACAGCACACACTAATAACATACGATTACCTTAACTTTTGTTCTGCTGCACGACAGTTTATGTTTCCCTGCTGGGTGTTAATTATTTTTTCACCAGAATTCAGAAGACACTTTGGCAGTCTTATGGGACAGGGCCAAAAATTTCAGTTTCAAGCTGGGAGGTCTATACAAAGGCTTGAACTCTGAGCTGTAAATTTAAAATTAATTTCATGTAAAAAGACAAATATATTGTGAGTGAACTTCTACTGTAGCCTTTCTAGCAATGACACCTCTAATTTCAGGAAGTAAATCAGTCTTGGCTGCTGCTAGCTGTATGCTTTGTTCATGCTTTGTGACATTCTAACACAGGCTGCTGTTGAACTAATTATTGCTCAGAAAAGGAAGGAAATATGATGTGCAAGACACAGAACTTGATCCACAGCTCCTCTTGAACTTAATGGGAGTCTTTCTATTGATTCTTGTGAAATTTTGGATCAGGTCTATGAAACACAAGTTCAGCACTCCAAAAAAAGCCTATGGCTATTAGAACAATAAAAGCAAACTTCACACTTGCAGTTTTATTGCAGTGTCATGGTTAGAAAAAGAAATCTTATTTACATTCAAACATATAGGACATGATTTTGATTTCTTCCCTTGTTGTTCTTTTTGTCTTGATGCTTAGGTTTTCTGTGTTTAAGAAAAAATAAATAATTCTTTCTGGGAGCCTAAATAAAGAAGCCACTTACATCATTAAAAATAATGTAAGGTTACAGTTTGGTCTCTTTTATGATTTTTTTCCCCTTCTTTTCTTGAAGAATTTCTATTATTAGATGAAATTCCTCAGTTTGTGGTTTTAGTTAATTTGCATTTTGGTAATTTTTTAGCCAAAACATTTCTAGGAAACTCACTGATGTTCACACACTTGCTTTTCTTTTATATACAGGTACTATTGGATACAATCAAAGAAACAGGATAGATACTCTTATGTATCTTTTAGCTTATCCACAAAAGCCAATGGTAAAAACAAAAACAATTGAACTGATAGATTTTGAGAAACTGCCTGCTGGACAGAATGCCACAGTCGCTGTGATGAGCTACAGTGGTTACGATATTGAAGATGCTCTTGTCTTAAACAAGGCATCTTTGGACAGAGGTAAGAACCATCAGTACTTTTCTACTCTGTGTTCTAATACATATTGTAGTAAAATTGTTGTCTTGTGGTGCCATCCTGTAATAACTTATTGCAGTTATGAACAGTACATCTCCAATCAAGAAATTGAATTCCAAAATGGCTTTGAATGCTTTTGTTGTTTTCTGCATAGTTAGCAATTGTAATTCCATGCTTGCAATAGTGCAGTGAATTTTGTCAATATGTGAATAAATTTCTGAGTGTGGATATTATAAGAAAAAATGACTAACTTCTGACCTGAAGAAAAAAAGTGTAAATAGTCCATTTTGAAAATATTTAGTTTACCAAACTTGTAAGGTAGATAATCTGTTTTGTTGGACTTGCTTTTTAGACGGTTACCTGACCCTTGTTCATTACTAACAGAAGGGTCTCATCATCTTCATCAGTAACAAATGCAATAGATTAAATTAGACTCTGAATGTATTTGGGAAAGGAATGAAACACGTGGCAGTTTGTGTCATTGTGAAGCTGGTGCTCTCAGGGAGTGATAGCACTATTGCCTATTTTCTGAGAGAAATTGGTAGTATTGTCTAAAGTAAAATAAATTAAGGGTTTATTCAGAGATAAACTAATGACCCACTTCCTTAAAAAATAAAATCTCTGTAGTGGATTTTAAGTAGAAGTACATAAGCACCAAATAGAAGGTAATTAAGTGAAACCTGTGCTGGTCTAGCCTGTCTTCCTCTCTCCATAGTTCTTCATTGCTTGATAGTAATGCTGCAGGGGGTTGGAGGAGAGTTGCCTGAAAACTTAGTCTCTCTTCTCTCTCTTTGCTAAATAAATTCTATTGATAGAAGACGTAGTGCAGCGTGATCAAATTTGTTTTAGTTTTGGATGGCCAAAATTAGATTCTTCTATCACTTTATTCCTCCTCCTCACACTCCCATCCCTTCTAGTTGCTAGGCAGCAATAATAGTATTCCTAGACATGTATCTTTGGCATTAATGTCTGCCACATTTAATTTATGCCTCCTTTTCTGAAACAACAGGCATGATTTAAAATTGAATGTTTTCTGGTAGACTGGTAGCATTTACAGGGAGAGCTGTGGTGCCTCTTAGGAGTTACTTGACAATCTAAAGATAGAGATGTACTGTATGTGTCTGCAGCCACCTTTTAAATGAACTAAAATGATGTTGGATTATTAGAAAGCCTTGCTTTTGTTTGTCTGTAATTCTAAATGTGATGAAACTGATTAATATTGTGGTACTTGGAGAGAAATTCCAGAGATGCTACTTTTCTCATCTAAAAGCTAAACCAAACCTGTTTGATAACAATATATATCAGTCAGAATTCTTTCAGCTGGAAAAGAAGAGAGAAATGGTGTGGCTGTATGAAACACTCAGTTGGTACCTTCCTGGTAGGCTAGCTTGTGTCAGTCACAAACATGAGTACAAATTCAGGTTTCTTAGATCTCACAAAAGGAAGAGATGCTGTTCTTATCCTCTTACTGTCTCTTTTCCTGTGTTATGTCTCTCTGTGGACCACCAAAGGTAAGAGAAGCGATGAATGCGTGTGTGTGCAGAGGTATTGAAGTGGATGAACACAACTTCAGAATTGAACCATAGTCCAATGTCTAAGTGTGCATGATCTGATTTTTAAATTGTGGTGTGCTCGGGATCCATGTACAATGTTCTGCATATTCAAGACAATGAATAATCTAACTAAGAAAAGAATATTTTATATTTTGTAGCTGTCACGTTAAGAAGCTAAGGAGGTAGATTAGCGTTCTTGTTTTTTTCTGATAGTATGTTATAAAGAATCTTCTAACTGAAGATTCTGATCAGCTGATGACTTTGTTACATTTTAGGTTTTGGAAGGTGTCTTGTATATAAGAATGCCAAGTGTACACTGAAGCGTTACACAAACCAGACATTTGATAAAGTTATGGGTCCGATGTTGGACGCAGCTACTCGCAAACCAATCTGGCGCCATGAAATTTTAGATGCTGATGGTATCTGCTCTCCAGGTATGTCAGACTACATGGTCAATCATGACATGTTCATAATCTGAGGAAGAAATTACTGTTCTATTAGTATTTCTTGTGCATCTTGTTTTATACTTAGTGTAATTATTTTTTTTTGTCTTGAAGGTGACAGTATAATAAAAAAAATTAAAACTGTTAGTTTCTGAAAGCAGCATGGTACCAGTCATTAGGTTAGGATTTTTTTGTGTATGAGAAAAGGGAGCATTATATTTAAATAGAAGAGTGAGTCTTTAACAGTGTGAATCTATTGAAGCATTAGAACTTGTATTCTTCTTATATCCCCAAACTGGCAATCTTTTAATACTGCATTTTTTTTTTTAGTTTGTCTCTTATATTTTCTGTCATTATTTTTGAAGGGTGGATTCCTTATTATTTTGACTCCAATGTGTCAAAACCTCTAGCACACTTCCGGTTGCTGAAGTCATTTAAGGAAGTAAACCCTTGTGGTTTTAGCACTTTAGAAACATTTTGGGGGGAGATAAGAAAATAAATACAGCTATATTTAGTTGCAAGGATAGGTGTATGTCTTTCCAATGGAAATAAATTTGAGAAAGATTCCTCCCATACTATCAGCCTTCAATTAGGAAACAGTTCAATAGATCTGTTGAGATCTAATAAGAAAGGTGTTGTAAAAGGCACTAAACTTAATTCCATTATAGCAACACAATCGTGTCCCTTTTGCTCTTTACCATATCACAATGGAGCTTTCAAAGTCAATTAAAAACCAAAGACAAGGATCCTCTGAAGTATTAGGATAGATCAGATTGGGGCAGACTCCAGACTGAGGCTTTTCTCAGCGTTTAGGTAAAAACCTCTCTGAAACAGTTTATGCGGACAGAAAACGGACATAAGCTGAAGTTCAGTGTAATTTGTGGAGGTTGGAGGTAGGTACTTGATGTGCACTAGTATCATTGGGCATGCTGCTCATCTGGTTTTCTATGCAAAGGGCAAGATAAAGGAACAGAGGGGAAAATAGCTGATGTAGGAGACCTGGTGCAATAGGAAAAATTAATTGCAAGGAGAAGCTGAAAGTAGTCTTGGACAAATCACTGTGGAAATAATGTGATGTCCTCAAGTCAGGTGTGAATTTCTAAAATTTGTCAGTTAGAATGTTGCTCATTAATTTTCTCCCTACTTAACAACAGAGGATTTCAGATGCTTTTGTGTGTTCTTTAGACCCAGGGTATGTTGCTTAGCTGTTTTTATAGTACACTCAGCATGCAAGCTTTTCTGATTTACCAAAAAAAAAAAGCTGGTTTAGTAATTCCCTTACCATGCAATATTTAATAAAATAACATGGCATCCTTCCTGGATGTGTTCCTCCCAGTTTGTCTTCCAGCTTACCTTTTTTTAAGGATTAAAATGTATTTCTAACATAGGTAGCCAGATATGTTTTCATGGTGCTTTTTTTTCTTGTTCTTTGTAGGTGAAAAAGTAGAAAATAAGCAAGTCCTTGTGAACAAGTCCATGCCAACTGTGACCCAGACACCTCTGGAAGGAAGCAGTGTGCCTCAGCAGCCACAGTACAAAGACGTGCCAGTAACGTATGTTGCATCATAACTTTATAGTTGGGGAAGGCACATGAAGGAAGGGTATCTGAGAAAATGTTGAATTCTAGAAAAGTCAAAGGAGTACTCTAACCTCTGCAAAGCAGACCTGGTTTTCTAGGTCCTGATTTTTCACAGGATTTTTCAGAGCTTAGGTTATTTACAGAAGTGCCTAGCCACTTAATCACTAATAAGTTAGATTCTGATATCTGAAAGGCTGGAATTTCAAAGAGGTGG
The DNA here is from genome assembly GCA_013399015.1 of Galbula dea. Classification (NCBI taxonomy): domain Eukaryota; kingdom Metazoa; phylum Chordata; class Aves; order Piciformes; family Galbulidae; genus Galbula; species Galbula dea. The sequence continues at coordinate 187,398 of VWZX01010410.1, forward strand.
AGGAAACCTCATGAAGATGTATGTATAGAGAAAAATTACTGAGTAGGTTTCCAGGAGAAACCAAGGAGAGAGCTAAGATAGTGGAAGAGGCCAGAGGTGTCACTCATGGATGAAGTGATGGAGAAACAGCACAAAAGCAGGATGAGTGGGAGGATGGAAATGTGTACTTTGGAGGGCAAGTGCCCCCTCACTCACTGGCTTGCATGGAAAATGACCAGTTCTGGCTGGTGCTCAGCCTTCACTTTGCCAGGCAGGAGCCCAGGAGATGGTGGCTTTCCTGTCTCAGAGACTGACAGTCAGCTCATTCTGGCCACTCCTATTGGACATCCTTTACCAAGGCACCAGTGAATGGGAAAGGACAGTCAGTAAGAGTTTTTCCCATCCTGTCTTGAAAGAACAGTAGGGGGCTTCTCAGGTGAGAGATGAAAATTTTGCAGTAAATGTATAAAAAATAAAAAACATTAAAAAATAAATAAGGAGGGAGTTTTCACTGTTTTGGCATGAGTAGTGTTGACAGTTTGGCAAATGAGCAGGGATCAAAGCAAGCAATTGGTGCACAGATCAGAAATGCAGAATTAGCTTGCTGCATTTCTGTGTATTTCATACTTAGTAGGAAGCTGTAGGTTTACTTCTACAAGAGAATAATAAAGTGAGGCAACAGTATAGTTATCAAGGGGAAAGAAGTGTTCCTGCCAGATAAAGACATGGATCCAGGGCTCTGAGTTTAGGTGTCATAGTTTGACCACCTCAGCTACCTAAACTGTGAGAAAAAATAATCTCCTGAATAAGGTATTAAAATCTGCTTTACCCTGACTCATTTTGCAGTGTATAGAAAAAAAAAAGCTGATAAAAGAATTAATTTCCTGCTCTGTCATGCCTATCTTTTTTTTTTATCCTCTCCTTCCAAAATCTCTGCATCTCAGACTCTAGAGTTCATCTGTGTCTGTACTTCATAGTATGTTCTGCCATTCGTTCATTTCCACACCTGGACCTGATGCAGTGTCAGTCAGGATGTTATGCCTTGATTTTGTTGTTAAATACTCATGGTATATTCCTTAAACTTCCTTCTTCAACTATAACTCTACTCAGCTTTTGTTTGTTTAACTGAAGATCCAAAAATTTCCAGTATGCTAGGGAGCTTTTTTCCATCAAGAAGAGCCCATGGGACAAAAAATATAACTTGTTCTTTGCAAATTCAGCTTAATTCTCTCTTTGTTTCTATTGTATCTCTTCACCCTTTTGTTTTCCAGAAACATACCGTACTCTAGTACTTTATACATATATATAATCTTTGCTCCATTGGCCTCCCATGTATAAGTTCCATGAAGACTACAGTTTGGCCAGAAGCTTAGCAATACACAGATGTTTGTTTGTGACTTGTATTTGATTCATAAATGTAAATCTCATTTTTTGTCTTCTTGTGCTAGCTACAAAGGTGCAACTGATTCATATATTGAAAAAGTAATGATTTCATCAAATGCAGAGGATGCTTTCTTGATCAAAATGTTGTTGAGGCAAACTAGACGCCCAGAAATTGGAGATAAATTTAGCAGTCGTCATGGGCAGAAAGGTAAGACACATTTAATAAAAATAAATGCATACTGGATATGCCTACTATACATACATAACATCATCAGATGTGTTTCCACTGATTGGTTCAGATTTTTTATGAATGCAATGGTACAAGACCATATCCCTTTTCTTGGTTAAGTTCACCTAAGTTAGCAATGATGTTTCTGGAGCTGAGGAGAAGAGTTGGGAAACAGAACTGTCTGTTGACTTATCAATCTGAAAAAGACAGTAGTTCCCCATTTTTAATAAGAAGAGGATTTTGACATTTGGTTATTTGTTTTTGGGGTTTTTTCCAAATGTGAATTTGGTTTTAGGTGATAGCTTGTCAATGGGTTATCAAACGAGAGATTGGAGGAAATAATGAAAATGTCTTTCCTTAAACCCATAAAATGGGTCTTGAAACTGTGTTCTAAAGAAATCCTTCCATTGTTCCTGATGTCATGAAGAAATAGAAACTGTTCTGATAAGCATTGAAATAATTTTTTTTAATCTCAGACACAATGACAATGTGCAGTACTTTTAAGCCTATGACCACTTTTACTGCAAAGCCCATTTCTTCATATATTTTGGGCTTCGTCTAATTAATCCTTTCTCCTTATAAGTGGCAGGCAGCATTTTAGCTGCAAGTTATTATATAACAATATAATCACCATTGTACAGGACTCTACAAATTATATTAAAGAAGCTGCTTGGTTAATCATGTTAAATATTTATGGACATTTGCATGAAAAATTTAAGCAGGTAAGATTTTTCTCCTAGTTTGGGCTGTTGATGTAGTTGAACAGTATTTAAATGAAACTAGTTTTCATATGTCTCCAAAAGTCAAGGAAAAGGGTGCTTCACAAATCTAGAACCATCAGAAGAGACAAGGTGGAAGTGAAAGAACGACAGAAGGAAAGAAAACTATCAGGCAAGCTGCAATATGTCTTAGGGAACAGAGAGGCATCCATACCAATAAATGCACATAAAGCACCTCACTGTCTAGAGCAGGCTCATTCTAGAGATCTTGAAGGGCAGACATCTCATGAGTACTTTTGCTGCTCATCAAACTCTAATATTCATGGTCAAAAGCAGAAATCCCAGAAGCCAGAATGTTAGTAATGTATTTTTTCCAAAGTAAAATAGCTGTGGAAATCCTGTGGTAATGAAAAACAACGTGCTAAAATGCCATAGGGAGCTTTCAAGGTACCCATAATTATGCCTGGCATTGCATCAGGTTATAATGACTGATCCTCCATGTATCTGTGCTTTGGACCTATGGTAATAATAATAAGCCCAAACAATTAATTATTCAGAATAGTAAATATCCCTTTCAGCTTGGTTTTGGAGATATGAGTGGAAACATTGCAACAGTTGTGTTACAGAGTTTGCAGACATGTGCTTGTTAGCTGTCTGGTACATCAATCTTAGAAATCTCTTGTGATCAAGGGAGTCATCGTATTCTCAATTATTAGATTCTTTTGGGATATGTAGCCTTCCTGGTAGTAAACCTCTCAGTCCACTGGCCTGTCGTACACTATGGGAAAAGATGTTACAATAAATGGGAGAAAGGAGAAATGTGCTTAGTGGAGAAGATACATGTGTTACATATGAAAAATCATGGAAAAAGTACTGACAAGAACAGTGATGGTCACTGTTTGCAACTTCAGTATACAGCGAAGAACCAGATAATATTAGATTACAGGCAATGACAGAACTGGAGAAAAAGCATGAAAAGGAAAGGGAAAATCTTTGCTAGCTGTTTAAAAAATACAGCTGGTATCATCCTTCTCTGATATGAGATCAGGGAAGGATCAGAATATATGAGAGGAATATAGATAATTGTGAAAGAGAAATCAATACTGACAGTTTAACATTTTCCATGGAGAGAATTTTTAATTAGCGCTGAATTTATTCATTCATCTTCATCTGAATGCAGGCAATTACCACTTTGAGTTTAATTTGTGAATGTTAGCTTTAAGCCCATTATAGGGTCATTTAAACCTGTGATGAGCTTAAACTATTAAGTACCTTGATTCAATAAGAAGAGAAAGGATATTTCTCTCTGTATTATCCATCTTTTTTGTGAAATATTTTTGTTTTCTAGAAGGAATGCAGGAACATGAGGTTTGATTTCACAGAATTGTAGTAGTAGTTTCTAAGTAGTTAAATATGTGCAAAATAGTACCATGTGCAGTCTTGGGCAGCAGAATATAGGAGAGATATGAAGCTGTTGAAGAGTTCCCAGAGGAGAGCCACAAAGATGGTGAAGGGTCTAGAGAGGAAGTCATAAGGAGATATGGCTTAAGTCACACTTGGTTTGTTCAGCCTGGAGAAGAGGCAATTGAGGGGAGACCTCATCGTGGTCTGTAACTTCCTCATGAGCAAAAGTGGAGGGACAGGAGCTGATCTCTTCTCTGTGGTGGCCAGCAACAGGATCCAAGGAAACGACATGAAGCTCTGCCAGGGCAAGTATAAGTTGGCTATTAGGAAAAAGTTCTTTACCCAGAGGGCAGTGAAGCACTGGAACAGGCTCCCTAGGGAACTAGTCACGGCGCCAATCCTGACAGAATTCAAGAAGCATTTGGACAACACTCTCAGGCGCACATACTCTAAGTTTTGGGGTTGTCCTGTGCATAGACAGCAGTTGGACTCGATGATCCATATAGGTCCCTTCCAACTCAGGACATTCTGTGGTTCTATGAAGATAAGAAATTGAACAAACCACATTTCTCAAGATTTTTTTCATGGGATTTTTCCCATATTCCAAATTAATTTGTGTTTCAAGGCCCTACTTTGTCGCTGGGGCAGAAGGAAGCAGAATACGACAATTGAAGATGTCTGGGATATGACAGATTAAATCTCGCAAACCAACTTTAGCCTTTTGTTACAGAATAGCCTTTTCTTAAATATGTAGGTAGATTTTGTAGGTCTCTGTAATAATATAGATCTATGCCTTTGTGTATTTGCTACCTTCTGTGTGTCCTCTCATGTGTCAACACAGTCTTGGCAAGGGTCACCACTTCTGGCCTGTCCACCACCCTCTCCTTTCATGCAAGTCCGTGTTTTAAGTACACTTCTTCCAAACTGCCTGTAAAAGCTAGCCTTTCCGTCAAGACCTGTCAACAAAGAGGTGTACAGGGAGAATAAAAAAACCCCAAACAACAAATGAGGCCATCATGTTGTGTTCTGAAATGCAAATATTTTGCCCTGTTTCAATATTCACCTTCAAACTGGACATTGCAGTAAGATCTTTTGGACTGGGACTGTCCCTTTAGTCTGCAAAGCCTTTAAGCTTCTACTGTTCACAAATAAACATCTGCTTCCCAGAGAAGATTTATCCTGAGCTGTAGAAATTTATTTTAAAGATATTGCATCATATATTTTCCAGAAGGATAAATAAACTTTTTTGGTTAGTTGTTTTGTTTTTTTAATCTTTCATTCTTCAAGCAAAGTCACTTTTCGAAGCACAGAAGACTAAAGGATTGTTAAGCTAAAGAAGCTTCGTCTGAATTCCATACAAACTAAATTATTATATTTCCAGATTTCCTCTTGCTTTGCTGCAAGTCACAATGAGGAAAAAGTTGGGCTCCTTTGATGTGAAAAAAAGCAATATATCACTTCTCTGAAAGAACATTTCTCAGTCTCTCATGTGAAAAAGGATTAACACCTCCAACAAAGGTCCTGTGGATCACAGAACTAAGCAATACTGAACAGTATTCCTGAGGAGTGGAAAAACTGTATTTAAGCAAGAGATTGTTTGAACTGGCAAACAGAAGCTTTTTAATAGCTGAAGATCTAAGATAAAGGATTAAACCTTTCTGAAGTATCTGCACTTAAACAACTCTAAAGACAAGGAAGCGAGTTTAAATTCATGAAAGATGGTCTTTGTTTTCCTAAATGAACCATGTTCTTTACTGTCAAAATAAAATCCATTCACAGCATTGTCAACTACATAAACTTCATGGCAATGCTGCTTACCTTCCAAAGTCTGACCTTGCTTACTTCTAAAAATTTTTACTGGTGTGAGCATCTGCCTTCTGCTTGTCTAACTTCATAGTTGAGAACAAGTCATCTCTCTCTTTTTAATGTGCGCTTGTGCAGTACGTATAAGCAGAACATGTAAAGTGAGATGTTAGTTTTAAATGGCTACATAGGTAATTTTCCCCCATGTTACAAGTCAGACTTAGTATTTTATTTCTAATAAAATATCAGTGGGTTTATAGGAATTAAATGGTTGAAGTGGCATTAAAAAGAGTTTGCTGTTCCAGACTGGAGGAATGTGGGGTGATTAGCAGTTATTAGGTGTCACGAAAGGTAGGAATTTTCTACCTTATTTTATCTTCAGAAGTTAAGCATGAGAAAACGAGATGTTAGAATGCCATTAAAACTTCTCATACTGTTTTTTTTTCCCATTTATTTTTAACAAAACTGCTGCTTAGCTTGCTGTCTTCTAGAAGAAAATTACAGCATTTTTTATCTTGAGCAGCAAACAGGTAACCTTCTGACCTTTTCAGTAAATCCTCAACTGAACCTTTGAAATTAGGGTGATTTAGCATTTTATGGCACAGAATAAAAATCTCTAATTCTGTTTCCAAATAGTGTATCCTGAACACCCATTTTATTAAGCTCTTGACTCATTCAGCCATGTGTATTTTGTAAAGTTCCTATGGTTATTGTTTTACAATAGCTGCTTCCAGAAGCTTTGTAAGGGTTTCAATTAATCAGCTCTTTGTGTGCTTCAGACTATGCAAATTTATCACATCAGACCATTCAGCAGCTCATGGGAAAGCAATGTACAAACTGTATTGTCTTCTAGCACCTCCTCTCATTTAGTGTGATGTTTTTAATAAGAAAACTAATCAAGTTTACTTATGCATTATTTATCTGTTAATTTTAATTCTGTTCTTTACCTCTTATGTCAAATGGGATGTAGCAAGTGATATGATAGATCAGTGAATGATTCAATACTGAACAAAGCTTATATGATGCAGCACTTTTTTCCTTCTTGACTTGTTTTATGCTTAGTTAGCCAAAACAGTATGTAATTAGAGAGTTTTGAAGGAGATGTACATTTTTCTTTAACCTTACTAGTTTTTGCAAATCTCTTTGTCACTTGTCCACAATATGTGGTGCTGAGTTATAGCTACAACTCTTTCATTATGTAACCTAGTCTTATTTCTTGGGAGTATTTCCAAATTCTGGCAAATCTGGTAAATCTAAAAGAGATGCCTTTCAAGTTAGTTTTAGCTCTTTTAGCACCATATAATTAGAATAAATAAACAAGCACATTTAGTAATGCACTTTTTTTTATCTTGGTGATAGAAACTGGTATTACTGCTGCTTCTATTCACTTAGTGTCCTTTGCTCTCTAAAGTCCCTCCTGCTGGTAGTAATTAGTTTTCTATATTAGGTTGTTTTGACTTATTTGATGATTTTTTTTCATTTGGCATGTGTGTGTATAGAAGGCATCTTATCGTAGCTGGTGAAAAACTTTCCCATACTGTCGTGTTTTGTCCCTGCCCCTCCCTGCTGCCCCCCTTCCTCCTCTCTGCTGAACTGCTGTTTTACAAGTCTGTGTATGTTCATGTTTGTCAGCAAACTGCAAAAGCAACCATATAAAATACAGCAATTCTGGAAACCTGAATTGCTCCTGATCAGAAACCCAAACCTCTTAAAGGACAAAAGTACAGGGGTGAAGAGATCTTCATGCTCTATCAGGGCCCTATGGAGGTACATGGGTGTTGAGCTGCTGTTGGGATTGATGCAGATGGCATGTGTGAGGATGGGAGCTATCATGCATAGTCAGAGGGCTGTCATTTATTGGCTGGTGTACAATAGCATTGAAAAACACTGCCTATGGCTGTTTTACACGGGTGTGTTAAACCACTGTAGATGTCTGATTTAAGTTTATTCTAATGTAAACTGTTATCCTTGCAGTAAACTGCCATGCTTACTAATCCACTTATTTTTTTGAGAGGGATGTCTTAGAAGAATTTGTTTAGCATTTTCACTAATTTTTCATCTAAGCTGACATTATGAAATTGATATACAAAAGTTTTTTGCTAGGATTCAGTCTGGTTTTCAATTGAAAAGAGATGAGATCTAGTAAGCTGCTGGATGCTTTCTTGCTCAAACATACAACCTTCTTGCTAATCCACATTAAAAAAACTTTTTGTTTTCTGTGTTGTCTGTAGCCTTTTCTGGGTGTTAATGTTTGATTCTGGTCCTAGATGAGAACTCAAGAATGTATAGGTGAGAGGAGATTCATGCCCATCACAGTACAGCTTTTAATCTGAAATTGTATTGCTAAATTTTAGATGCAACATATAAAAATTGTGAAGGGAACATAAGTGTATAAAACTGAATTGTTTTGTATCTTCTGTATGAACGCTGGGGATCAATTTTCATGTGATGTCTAAATCAGTAACAATTAGGAAATCTTAATAGTGTGTAGTAAGAGCCACAGAGCGAAGTTACCTACTAGTTTGAGCGTGTCCTGTTTATAAATATTACATTGGGAGTAGTTGGGCAGTTCAGTTTTGAAATGCAGTTCATACTTGGACAGGGCAACATTTGGAACTCAGGGCTGTCTTAAATCCAGTCTTTTTTTTTTTTTTTCCTTCTTTACTGTTTTATTAGCCAGTTGCAAATGGTAATTCCACTTACATGGATTAATTCACTTGATCACTTTTTTGCAGCTGCTTGGAAATGCAGGACTGCTAGGCTTGCCTTCTACTGCCCTGCTGCATACCCTGCTCAGTGATGAGGAATGAAAAAGAGTAGCAAATTCGCGAGCTGAGGCTGCAGACCCACAAGTGTTTGTCTCTTAAAGAGCTTTTGAAGGCAAGTAACTGCAAAATAAAAATCAGGTTTACATATTGTAGTGAATTGCAGTTACTTGCCTTTAGAAGTAGTGTTGTGTATAGGAAAGATGTCTTTCAGCTTTTTTAACCATTTTTTATAAGAAAGAACTTTCTTAAAACATAGGGGAGGAAGAAGCTTCTTTCTGTCCCTTTCCCTGAATAAACATGGTCATGCTATACATCTGTTATAAACTCAGTGACTTCTTAAAATACAGAAGCTTAGAGTGAGTTTTTATAGCTTTTCCTTTTTTTTTTTTGCCTCTGTAAAATAGAAACTTTATAAATGACCTAGTGAGCTTCACATTGCTGGATTCTGTCTAAATATTTTGTTTTTAACTTCTAAGCTCATTATGCTGTCTTTGTGTTAACTTGTATTAAAATCTGTCAGCTATGACTGGTCTCATAACCACAGTCAGCGGACCAGAATAAGTTAATTATTTACTTGTGTCACTAGTGCTCTTCATCTAATGAAATGCACAGCTGTGTTAGATCTGCAGTTGGGTGTGTAGGTCCCATTGTTATACAAGTCAGCGGAGGGTAGAAGCCGCTATGATGGAGAGCCCTCAGTTCTTTCTGCTGTTCTGCCTTTCTGTGTCGATTTCATGGATCTTTTATCATTCACTTTCACACAAAACAAACAACACAGTGGCTGTCTGCTATGGGAACCAGCTCAGCATATAAAAGGTTTTCAGAGCCTAAAGTAATTTTAAGTTAGCTAAGATTTAATTTTTGGCTTACAGGTGGCACAAAGTCCAGATGCAACCTAATGCTTAGAAGTAAATGTGAATAAGGCAAAATGTATGTGCTGGAATACATACATAATGAAGTATTTATGTATACAATTTGAGGTTAAAAAAACCTTGTGCACACAAGAGCTACTTTTTTATTATTATTATTTTCAACAAATGATTGCTACTTGGTGAGGAGAGTTAGAAGGATGTTATTGAATTATCCTGATAGAACAATGAAAATTAGTTTTTGATAGGTTTAAGAACTAAATATAACACACACCCTTGTCCCAAATGCGCCAATCTTCTTTTTGTTTTGTTTTGTTTTGTTTTGTTTTTCCTTCTGCTCCCTTCCCCCTTACTTACCATTCTCATCCTATTAACTACTGTCCCATACACCTATCCCTGTCTTGCTTGGACAGTAGAAGAAGAGCTCCCTCCTGAGCAGACGCCAATATCCCCCTGTGAACTGGCTAGTCAGAGGATGCCTTTTTAGGGATGTAACCAGCACCCTCAGTCTTCAGGAGCCCTCTCCACTCCAGAACCATTCCCAAAGCATGCTCTGGCAGTTGCAGCAGGCTGGTCTCAAATAGCTTGCAGACTTTCAACTCTAAGGAGTTCTGGAAGAAATTGTCCAAATGAAACAGTAGCTTTAGTTCAAAGGAATGTGGGCTTAAGCAGCTGCATTTTAGCACCTGAATTTGAATGTTAGACCTCTTGATCATTTATAGCTGCAGTATTTTGATTACAGAATTCACTGTAGAAATAGTTGTAAGGATTGGAAGGAAGATTTTGTGATATGTGATAGACTAGTTTAAATGAGTTTTCATGTTTCTGTTTAATCTTTCCTAAATAGTTCTAGACTGTGGGGGGTTTTCTTTGTTTTACTGATGGGAAAGCTAAACAAAGCTTCCAAAACTTTTAAAGGTACAGTTTATGTTCATACACTGACAAAATGTTTAGCAGGCTAGGGAGTGGATTGTACTTTGTAATTCACTGAAAGCAGTCGTTGCACAACAAATGAATGCTACCTGGAAAAGTCTTTGAGGGTTGTGATGTTTTTCTCCCTGCTTATCCCCTCTCAGTCCCTGTCAAAGTCCTGACTTATTTGTTTTTATTCACAGTATTTAGTAAATATAATAAATTTCAAATCAATAATATTTTTTAATGTGCAAAGAGACGCTGTTAAAGGCCTGATTTTTTTCATCTTTTTGCAGGAAGTTACAACATGAGCTTTAAAAACTAGGTCTTCCTTGAGATGTTCCAGTCTGACTAGTCAGAAGTTTCTGATTGCTTCTGAAAACTGTATCTAAAGCTTTCTTCCCCAATTTGCTAACTCACAAATCACTGGGAGCATTATGCAAGGGTATGCTAATTTTGCCAGTCCTGTCACAAGGGCTGTCTTCTAGCCTGCAGGTTGTGAGCACTGGTCATGGTAATGAATCTGGGTGGAAAGTGATCCATGAGAAAGAGAGGAGGAGGAAAACACTAAAGAAAATCTGGTGATGAGCGTCAGCCCTGCTGGTGGTTTGCTGTTTGTGAATTGAAATGTTTTCTCTTCTGCAGGGGTGTGTGGACTGATTGTTCCTCAGGAAGACATGCCATTTTGTGATACAGGAATCTGTCCAGATATCATAATGAACCCTCATGGCTTCCCATCGCGCATGACGGTTAGTGGTTATGTTGTGATTAAAGAGACAGTGTCCTCTGATAGGGAAAGTGAAGTAGATAAGCTGGAAGAAACAAAACAAAACAAAAAACCAGTTTGAAACATGGTTTCACTGAGAATATTCCCCAGTCATCACGCCACTTGCTTGCCTTCCTGTAAGTATTCAGCCCTCTGTTAGCGCGTTCTGAAACATCCTGCTGTAAAAGGAGTAGGGATGTGGGCTGTTTGTGCATCATTTTCATTTTATTCTGTATCATGCTAATAGGAAAGCAACTGAATACCTCACTTGCACCCTTTCTGTTTCAAAATGTCTTGCTCTCCCTTTTACTTTCCGCTTGCCTATGCCCAGTAAACCAGTTAGGGAAGACTGTGAAGTAAAAGCTGGAGAGGAGTTTCAATAATAGTTGTACATCTATCTAACTTAAATTACACACACCTGCCTGGAACTGATGCAAGTCTTGCACCTATGCTGCAGGGTCACACTAAATACCTAACAACCTGGCCTTTGTATGAGACCTCCACTGATTGCTTCGTACAGTCTCTATCTTTCTTAATTTGTTAGTGTCTTCCCTTCTCTTCCCCATGCTGCAACGTAGCATGTCAGTCTCTGAGGCTGCTTCCTAGAGCAGAAGGCCACATTGGATCCTGCTCATTTTCCAGACAACTGGAAAAAATGAAGTTGCCAGACTCTTCACCTTAAAGGTGTTCACAGACCTTGCAGTGAGTCTGGTGTTCCGCCTTTGCGCAGGAGCACTCTCTGTTCTTGGGCTTCATCTGCTCCCCCCATTGCATGCAATAACCTAGGCTGCCACCTCACACACTTTGCCTGGCTAACTTATGCTGAGAGTAATCTAGCAATGTGCCTGTGTAATGAGCAAGCTGTTAACTCTGCTTTTCTTTGCACAGGTAGGAAAGTTAATTGAGCTCCTGGCTGGGAAGGCAGGGGTCCTTGATGGCAGATTTCACTATGGAACAGCTTTTGGAGGCAGTAAAGTTAAAGATGTGTGTGAAGATCTTATTTGCCATGGTTATAACTACCTAGGGAAGGACTACGTAACATCTGGTATCACTGGGTAAGAATCTGCTGTATAGATTTAGATGTTCCAAGGGAGTGTAGAAATCCTGTTGAAACACCTCTGAAAAATCTTATGTCTCAGAGCTCAGGAGCTTTCTCTTATTTGCAAATCACTGTTTGAAATGGAGGGAAGATGCTGAAGGATGGTGCACTTTGGTATTTTGCAGTTCCACATGTTAAGAATTACTGATATTTGCATGGCTGTAATGTGAATGGCCCTTGTAGTACATATGAACATTTCCCAATTTCTACTGCATGATAAAAAAAAGTAAAATAAAAAATTTTCTTTCTGAGAGATTATAAGAAATTTCAGTTTCTATTGGCAGCAAGTCTTATGTATGCTTGGAATCAGATAAGCATTTTCACATTTACTTTAACAGTACCGTAAAATATGGTTTTGGAGGCAGGTGTCTGTTTCTTGGGAATATCTTGTGTGTGCTCTTTTTTCTTTTTTTTTTTTTCCTTCTTTTGATTATACAATGATTCAGTCTGGCATAGTACTCAAATGTGCAAACTTCCTGCTGTGTTGATCAGACCGGCTTCTGAGACACAGAGTTCAAAGAACATAAGATAGTTTAGAAACAGGAAAAGGCCATATGGCTTCACATGCCTGCCCTTCCAAAATGTATCTTAATCCTACCTTCCTGCTATTTTTATTATCCTCCCAGTCCAGTTCTTCTCAAGGAACAACTTTAGGTCTCTTTTGTAAGTTTTTTTTTAAATACTTCCAATTTTAATTGCTTTTCCTACAAACTTATTCCACATGCTGTTTCTCTTCTTGTTTCAGAAAGATGATTTTGTTTTCCTTACTCCATACTCCATATTCCATAAATTGTATCAAGTATCCTGGTGTTTGAAACAGTTTCTGTTGATACAGTGTGGTAACTTTTAACAAATCTGACTAATCTTGTTCCCTAGAGAGAATAAAATCATCTGACTCTAAAAATTCTCCATCCCCAAACTTCAACTTTGTAGTACTCTAAATGGAGACTTTGCTTTAGGATACTGATACTCTTCCAGGCAAATTTCACATGCTTAATCTATTTGTTACAAAATTTGAAGGCAGATTTCATAACAATGTGGAAGTTTGCAAATTCCAAATGTCTAGTTAAGTTTTGCTATTTTCCTCAGTAGACAGCTTTTGGAATAACACTGCATCGTGGTAGCAATTTTTGCCCTACAGATACACCTGCTGAGCAGTGCTAAGGGGCAGCTGTGCTGATGCACAACCCCTCAGGGTGGGCTTTCACCCATCTGGGGCTTGGGTTGTGCTTCAAAGTGGTGGGCAGGGGGAATTAGTGGATAGGAAGACTGTCAAGCTAAGCAGTCCTTGCAAATGCAAATTTCTTGAAGTGCTCCTACAAAAATGATATTTTGAGCATTTATGCTGCATGTACTTGTTTACCTATATGCTTACCTTTGTTTTGTGTGTGAATGATGTAAACTGAAGGAATGTAAAAAGAAACATCTTTAGTCACTCATCAGGTCTGACACATTTGCATTCTTCCTTGGTTACTGATGACACTGTTGAAACACACCTGCACAGACAGGAAGGAGGTAACATGGTACAGCTGAAAGAGGCACCTGCAGCTATTGCATCGTGTCTGCCAGCATATGGCCAAAGTTCAGGAGCTTGTTCCTCACTTGGGAGGATACAACAGCATGTGGTACTGAAAATGTGCTGCTCTCATGTTCAGATGGGTTTCCTGATGGGTTTACAGACTGATTACCATGAAAGCCCAAAGATATTTTTCTAGGACTCACGATTCCCAAATTGGTTAGATTCTTCATGTACACAACAATCTTGTCTCTCTTAAGCTAAATATATGCTAACTGTAAATACTGGTTTTGTTTGGTTTGTTTTTTTATTCCTTCAGGGAACCTTTGGAAGCATATATCTATTTTGGCCCTGTGTATTACCAGAAACTAAAGCACATGGTATTGGATAAAATGCATGCAAGAGCTCGAGGACCCAGAGCAGTGCTCACCAGGTATTGTTACAGCCCAAGCACAAAATTCTTGTGTACATTCAGAAGTGTGCCTAGCTGACTGACAAGTGTAAGCCAAAGTTTGTTTACGTTTTGATACTTGGCACAAAATGCTATTACCTCTTAATAAACGTTACAGAATAAAAGTTCTCATAGAAGACTCTCTCAGGAGGTTGTTCAGAATGTCCAGGTGTGCGCTTTGTGGACCAAAACTGAGTTTGCTTCTCAGACTTCTGCTAGCAGTTGGTAAAAATACCATCTGTGCACACTGGTGCCCATTCCTGTCCTATGGCTTATATTGTAGATAATTTAGGAAGATATTTTTTTCCTTTAACATTTGTACTTTTACAAAATACCATATGTGTAGAACGAAATTTCTTTTAGTATTTCATTTTCCTTTGGTATTCAACAGGTTACTGTTGATGTGGCCCCTGTCTTCACCTGTCAGGGCAAAGCAAATGCATTGACTGTAGTGTAGTGCAAACAATCATTAGAATAATGTTGTGGTGGGTTTGACCTTGGCTGGACACCAAGTGCCCACCCAGCTGCTCTATCACTCCCCTTCCCAGAGTATACTGCACTTTGCCTTGCAGACTTCCATTCAACTCTAAAACTGAATTGAGGCTTGTATGTGCTAGTCCACAGTTATCATTCAGTGCCATGCAGGAAAATAGGCACTTTCACACTGATAAATTGCAGAACTTAGAGAGATGCCAACAGTAAATCTCTGGTTTTTTTAATTTTTATTTTATCAGTTAAAAGTACGTGCTCAGTTCCTTTGGCATCATGATTGTTGCACTAAGCCTGAATTTGTTTTTCTTTCCAACAAAAAGGTTGATTACTATGTTGATGTCTTCCAGTGTCAAATTTAAAAGTCAAGCAGATGTACTCTGAATAATAGGTAATATAAGCCACTCTAGGTAGGCTTATATTATCTGGACTTTTGGGGAGTTTGAAGCATCCTACTTCCGCTGATGTTACTTACCTTTTCCCTTGAAAGCCAAGCTCTATGGTTGCTTTCACTCATGTTCTGAATTGCTAATACTCCTGGCTCACAAGAAATGATTTCATGACACTGGCTTTGCTTTGAGGAGGCTTCTAATGGATTGTTTAGTTCACTTCCCTCCATCACAGTAGCATTATATCCTAAATTATACTGTAAAGTTGATTACCAGCTAGTCGTGAATATTCAAGAAAAGATTATTGCAAATGTCCTTTGTGAGTCTTTCTGGACTATCATGTGTGCCATTCGTACCTCACCTGCTGCATGATGGTACTTTTCTTTTTGACCAGGCCATTTTGTACTGGTTTTGAGATGTAAACAAAAAGTCATGTCTGTTCTGCCTTTACTCTTCCCTATAACAAGCATGATTCATATTCTTTAATCTGTTTTTATTCCTCTTATGGTGTGCTGATCCACTTCTCATGCCCTGCCTGACTGCACAAGTTAGCTATCTGTCATCTTAATAGATGCAGCTTACGATGTGCTAGTAGAGAATGGAGGAGGAGGTCTCTTTTGTACAAGATACAGAAATGTCTTTCTCTTTTACTTTTCATTGCATACTTCCTATGCCTTTTGGCTTTCCAACCTCATACTATCTCTAGAACAAACTGAAGCTGTCTCACTCTTTCCATGGAAGAAAATACCAGTGGTTGAACTGGGAGAGAAATAATGAAAAGTTTTGGTAATTCTTGGCTGAACATTTCCACCAACCACATTAAGAAGAGCAAATGTAGTACAGCCATTATTTCCTACCACAGCTGCTTGCCTGTATGAACATAAGTAATATTTCCAAATAATGGGCTGCCTGCTTCATTTTCTGTTCTTCAGTGTGTTAGTCGTGTATTGGTGCTTCACATGAAAACAAAAACTTGCTGTTTTAGCTAATGTTGCACACAGTTGGTTTACTGAGGCTCCTAGCTTACCCAGATCCCTTCATCTTCTTTCATGTTGTCTCCACAACTTCTCAGCTGTAGAGATACTGAATTTAAAGAAAACCTAAATCCCAAGGCAAGGTAATGTTTTACATGTAACGATGAAGGTGGTGTGATTTTCCCCACCTTACTTTCTTTGAATTCATGGTTCCAGTCAGTAGCATCGTAGTATGTAGATAGGGCTCTTTATTTAACTTTCTGGAAAGCTAATGGATGTTCAATTTATGCTGCCTCTTGACTAGTCTTTTAGGAATTTTCTTTTTTCTCCTCAACTAATTAAACTTTTTTTTTTTTATTGCCATCGCCTCTGCTGAGGGAGTCTACACTACCAGCTTTCATTCTCGACTATTGTTTTATGATCCGTTGCACTTCCTGGAGAATAGGTTGTCTCTAACATTGGCTTTTACTTTCCAAAGTAATCTTGTAACAGTTTACAACATGGAATTTGGCTGTAATTGTCTTGAAATGCATTTTATTAAATATCAAGTATACCCTAGCTGACAGAGCAATTGCTGTATTTCTGGAATAAGGCAGAAGACTTGAGTTTCTTGAACATCACTGATTCTAGATACTGTTCTGATTAAAACAAGACTTTGTAAGATTGCAGAGCAGCACTCTTTTGTCAGCACAGTCAAAAACCACCAGGATGGTGCCCTGTGAATTGGCATTTGTTAAATGAAACGCTATATTTAATTTACTTTGCTGTGAGCAGTTGACAATTAATTTAAAACATAGTTCTATGTATGGTGTTGCCTAGTTACACAGTCCTGCTAAGTCTTTTTAATAGATAACCTGCTTTTATTTTTCCTTACGAAAGATCAATATAAGCTTTCTGCATATGTAGTTGTTTTGATGGACACTGTCAGAGCTGCCACCTGCATGTCTTTTGAACTTATCAGATATGCCAGTTCCTATTATACCACAAGGGAGTAATGTGATGATGCTGGTCAGGGCTCCTCTCTGTGCTCTGGAGCTGTGGGAGCATCGTACGCCCTCCTTCTTCAGGCAGTGTTTTTCTAGGTAACACTCCAATTCTCCGCAGGCAACGACTCCATTTCAAGTTAGCCACTGGTTTTCTGTAACAGGCACAAGGAAGGTTTGCTGAGACCTATGAGGCCTGCTCCTATTCATGAGGGTATACTTATTTCCTCCCCAGCCAATAAAGCGAGGAACAGGGCCATAAAGCTGGACCCACTGTTCTTCCAGAATTAGTGACAATAAATTCTTAATGTGCTTACCAAACTGAAGTTGTTTAGTTCATGTGTTTTCTCTAAATGCATCATTTAAATAGTATGAAGGCCACTTGGCCTTCCTTTTTTATTTAAAGAATCAGTTTTATTTAGCACTTAAGAATTTTGATAACTTTTGGGTTTTAATATGAAAAATAAATATCTCTTTTTAATGATATTCTGCATCTTATTTTCAGGAGTCTGCTTTGTTTTCAGAATGTTTAGAATAAAGAATGGAAGTAGTTGCCCAGGGCAACAGCTGCAGCATACATGTGTATAGCAGGAAAGAGGAAGCACAAATGCTTTATAAATACTGTTTTAACATTTTAAATGACCTTTGTTGTAAGGAATTTTCAAACTAATGTGAGCCAGAAAAAAGGTCTGATAGATTTAGGGAGCATAAAATAGACTCATTTCAAAGGCCCAATCTCAATATTGAAATTTTTGGTACTTCAGAAAACTTACTTTTTAGGGAGAGAGGGTTTTGTTTATGAGGTCAGTTTGAAAGTGGGAGTGACAAACTTAAGAGCTTAAGACTCAAGTTGTTGGTTTGGTTGTTTTATTTTTGGTTTTGGGGGGCTTTTTCTGGGTTTTTAAAATGGGATTTCAGCTGCCTTGGAAATCTTCATCCTGTATCTATTGGAAGACCCATGGTTTTCAGCTCTTAAAGGGCTAGAATTGAGACCCCATAATTTTTTAAGAGGTTTTGTCCTCCTTTAATTGGATTGAACCTTTATTGGGTCTTACATTTATATGTAATTTGATCCTGTGGAACAGCACCTGAAGAAACTCTTGAAAGTAGGCTTGTGCATTAACTAGTATTACAGAAGTCAGTTGGTGAAAGGAACTCAGTCACTTGTGCACCACAGCAAATGCCTGTATTTTTGGAGGCCCAACTCCTTTTAAAATGTGCCTCTTCGGACTTCAGAAGAGAAACTGCATTCACCACAGGGTTAGTTCTTTAAAACAATGTCTGAACAGTGATGGGCCATCATCTGGGGAGGGGGCCCTAGGGAGATTAATCAGGATGTAAACAACTTCTATCCCTTCTCCCAACAGTGGAAAAAATAGAAGGTTATATAAATGAAAAGGATGATTTGAATTACAAGCAGATTAGTTTTAAGGTTCCAGTGTGGTCAGAATAAGGGAAACTACTTTTCCCTAAAAACAAATACACCTTGGATCTTTAGAATATATTTTAGTCTAGTAGTTAGGTATGGTTTTTTACACTTGTTAAGAAAGATTAATAGATGTTGAAGGCTTTTATAAATCCTTTACTCTGAGTTGCAATAACTTGGTAAAGACTTAATTTTTAATATATTTAATATTTTTAACAAATTTAGCTGTTTGAAATAATACAAACAAAATGTACTCCAAGAATTATGGACCAGATCTGTGAATGGATAGTCAAGATGGATTATGCTGCTACAAGTACCAAAACCAGCACATAAAAGTGGGGTTTCACTGAGTAATGAAGCATCTTATGATTGCCAGTAACAGTTTTCTTTTTAAGTCCCTCTCTTTGCTGTCATTTTTCAGGGAATATACTAAGATGAGAATATTTAATAAAATGCATGCAATATATTACTACTTCAGGAATTTAAGCTTGCTTTTGTTTCATAGTTCACTCTAACATTTGCAACCTAAGTACTGCAGCATTGTGCTAGTCTAGTACATGGGGGCAGAACTCATACTGTGTGAAATTGCAGTATGACACAAAAGGTTAGAAGTTTTGACTGAGTCCAACAAAAAAAAAATTATGCTTAAACAGTCATAAAGTTCAATAATATATTGTACCTTGCACATTTACCCCAAAATCTTTAGCGTATACTTAAATTGCTTTGTTAAAACTTTCCTTTAGCATCATGAGGACAGGAAGTCTTTCCAGACAAAAATGAGAGTTCGATTGCTGTTTAGGAACTAGAAAACAAGGAACCTATAAATACAAAAATTAGTATATTAACTGTCAGACATGGAAAAAATAAACTAGGTAAATGTTACTTTAAAAAAGAAAATTAATCTTAGTAATAGATTAATTAAGGTAATTAATCTTAGTAATATGCATACTACTTATTTGCTGCTTTGTTTTGGTATTCCGTCCCAGATCAAAAATGGTTTTATTTTAAGAATTAATCTTAGCTGTAGTTCAGCTGAAACATAAGCTTAATGACTCATCTGTTAGCTGTTGAGTATGTTTAATTTAGTTAGCTGCAAACTATAATGAATGACTCATCAAAAAAGTGTACCAAATCTCTGTCCAGATTGTCTTGGACACTGTTCAGCCTCTTCTTGTTTTCATTTATTCAGCTACATTCTGTGAGGTAAAGAGTTGTGACCTGGCACTGCAGTTGCCACTCACAGAACTACGTCATGTTGCTAGTGCAGGAGCAAAGATAAGTTGCTTCAACTTGAGTAATGTGTATGCAAAATCATCAACTCTAGTTTGTAGAACGCTGTTTCCCATTGATCCTGTCCTGTCCCTACAGTTTGAGGACAGGCATTCCTAGAGTTGCAGATTGTATGTTCTGGAATATTGACTACATTTTTACAAATATTTATTTCAAAGGCAACCCACTGAAGGTCGATCCCGCGATGGTGGTTTACGTCTCGGAGAGATGGAACGGGATTGTTTGATAGGTTATGGAGCCAGCATGCTTTTGTTGGAGAGACTGATGATTTCAAGTGATGCCTTTGAAGTGGATGTTTGTGGGCAGTGTGGTTTGCTGGGGTACTCTGGCTGGTAAGTTGTACAACTGTAATGCTTTTTGTAAATCGTGGTCTCCCTTCCTCACTCTGTTGACATGACATGTTTCATATTTTCAAAAAAAACCCTTCACCTCAGGTTCATAGGCAAAATGGTACAGAGTAAATGTGCTTCTGGAACTGAACCTTGCTCTTGGTTGTAGTGCCTCTCAGTTTTAAAATGCTCACAGACACCAGTTAACAGTCCCATGCACCTTAATATGAACCACTGTCGGTGTTCAAAATCAGTATTTAGAAAATTAGTGACACAGGGTGTGGTTTGTTGTTATGGTCGATGGAAGTTAGGATTATAGCTAGTGTATAGTCAGTGGGCCAAGGGTCTCTCCTGTTCTGGGAGCACAGGTGTTGTCTTCCACAGCCAGCTGTGCTTGTGCGAAAGGCTACTTTCACTCTGTCTGCTGCCTTCCTTCCTACCCATGCAGCAGGTTAGCAGACACCCAGTCCTGCATATCATCTGGTTTTTGAAAAGGGAAAAATAGCTGTGTCAATGTACTTGACTCTTCTGACATCAGAAATGAGATTTGCTGGCTAGGCTAGTCACAGATCTTCTTGGTACAATCACATGTAGAACCTCACAATGCTGAAGAGAGAGAGTAAGCATGGGAGGAGAAAACAACACCTCCTGCCTTCTTGTGCTTTAGATTTGGAGTTCATCACATACATACCACCTTCTTTGACTTTGCCTCTCTGTGGAAATTCAGCCCAGTTACCTTTTCCCTAAGAAACTTCTAGACTAACTAATGGTCTTGCTGTCTTAATCTGGGTCCTAAGCCAGTATTGAGTATATCTCCCTCAAAAAACCTCGTTTTCCATGTAGAGAAAGCATAAAATTGGATGTCAAAACTATGTGGAGCTCACCACATGTGACAAACACTATGGACTTCACTCTAACCATCTTCTCTCTACCATAATTCTGAGATGCTAGATTTAAAGTTGCCCTGTACCATACTGGAAATACACTACTCCTATTAGAAGACTGGGTAACTTCTTTTACATTCTTCAGAGGTGAAGGAAATATTTTGCTTTAGCTTGGTGTTGGTTTAGCTGGGCAGAAAACCAGTATTGTGAAACCAATAGCAATCTGTGAGATACAATGTTCTTTCAAGCTTTGTGAAAACAGATGACCTGGAATCCCATGACTAATGGAGTTAAAAATAAACAGTGCAAGTAATATTTAAATTAGGGGAAGGTGGGGAGTTGAAATGCAGAGGAGAAAGATTCATTTCTAAATACCTCAGAAGAAGATGGTTGGAAAGTTGCCGCATCTGTAATACTAGTGTCAATCTATTGGGAGAGTAGCAGAATCTGAAAAAGTAACTGGAAGACTAGAGCCAACTCTTATAACCAAGAACTTTATTAACTCTTAACCAACATTATTGGACCTGTCCCATTGAATTCCACATACTCTAGGTCAAGTTCACTGGTAACAAAAATGAGTGACTAAACATTAGCTTTATTATAGATGTTGACTTGGCCTCATTCTGTACCACAGAAGCATGTAGAAATTTTGCTAATGCTTCCTTAATTGCATCTTCAGATAGTTACAACTTTACACCAGAAATATAAATTTGAAACACAGAAAAAAAGCTTTCTTAGACCATTTGCAAATGCTGTATTCCCAAAGGCCTGGCTTCCTCAGCTCTCCAAAACCAGAAGATGGAATGCACAGGAGAGTGAGGAAATAAGGAGGTTGGAAACAGATATTTCAAGAAAGATTTGTCATTTCTTTTGTGTGTGTACAGAGTATGAAATGAAAGAATTTAAACAGTTTCTACCATCACTGAATTTGAGCCCCAATGTTGGAAAGATGGCTGACTGACCATAGTCCTTATATGGTCAAGGCTATACCTGTATGAAAAAAAATCCTTTTCTCCCAGAGTTTTAAGATCACTATTTGAGTAAAGAGCGCAAAGAATGTGTTAAAGCAGTTTTACTGTTTTCATGTCTTGACTAAAGCTTTGGCTATTCACACAGATGAGAGATGCCTCTTTTTTGGAATATGAACTGATTAGAGACTGTATAGGGTGAAATTACATATGAGGAAGAAACTTAAGCATGAACTTTCTTTCTTCCTGCTTCTTCTTTTTTGACATATATATATAAAAAAACAGAAACTGGGCCATTAACCTTCTTTTCAGAAATATTTAGCTTTGTTCACCTCCTTTCTCTCATTACTCAGTGTTGAATTCATGATGGTGGTCATGTGTGTGGAGAAGAAATAGAAGCCAGTCATGTTAGCCTCTGAGCATTGTGATTCTCCTCCAAGAAAGTGCAGGTTCAACATTAAGCTTCTGTTGACTTCAGTCAGATTATTTAAGGGCTTAAAGTTATGAATTAAACACTAAAATGTGTCTCAATCACTTGGCTCTAGAATTGAACCCAGTGTTTAAATGGAGGTAGGCAAAGAAACCAGTGGAAACTCTTGGGTTTTCTTCTGCAGAGCTTCATTTATGCACCAACTCTAACTTTCTTTTTGTTCATTTCCCTAGGTGCCACTACTGCAAATCATCATGTCATGTGTCTTCTCTGCGCATACCTTATGCCTGTAAACTCTTATTCCAAGAACTGCAGTCAATGAACATCATACCTAGGCTAAAGCTAGCTAAGTACAATGAATGAACAAGATGAGAAGGGTGGAAAAAAGGACTTTACATAAATTGATATCCAGCATATATGTGTGGAAGATTTTTCAGTGAACAGGAATAACTCTCAAACCTGAGTGGGTAGAAGGGAGATGCAAAACAGTGTAAGAAATCTTTCTTACATATCCTTAAGAAGACTGTCAGTAGAATACACTAGGAGCACTTCTGAAAGCCATGATTAGTCTGGGTGAACAGGGCATGCGGGAAATGTGGAATAAGGTCACGATCCAGCAAAGCATTGGCATCACTTCAAACTAGTCCATCCTTGGGTTCAAAAAGTGATTTGGTGGACTAGGGCTTGAGCTGAGCTAAATGCACATCTTATTCATAAAGGTTAAAAAATGTTTTCCAGACCAGTGTAATATGAAAGAGTAATAAAAGTTTTAAATAATACTGCCCAAATATGTGTTGGTAGTTGTGTAAGGATGGTAAAGCCTTCTTACAATGTCTAAAACATTTTCTTATTCCTAAATAATTTTGTTAAAGGGTTACAGTTTTGTTAAGTAGCATCAGGATTCAAGAAATTAAATTACATTCTCAAGAACTTGAAAGCAGACATTTTGAGTGAGATTTGTGGTCAAGCAATAGTGTGATTGTAGAGTCAGTCTGCTTTCAGCTGAACGTACACGGTTTCCATGAAGTTCAAGGGAGGTGACTGCATGTACAGCAAGTGCATGATACAACTTACAGGTATCTATTCAGTTCCTACTGAGTATAGTAGATTTAATACCACACTGACCCAAAGCCCTGAAAAGACAGGCTGCAAACTCTGGGTATCAGTATGTGCTGTCTTAGGACTTTACAACTTTTTTAAAACAGGGGCATAGCTGAAACTTTTTTTAAGCAAAATAAAGCAAAAACAGAACTATGAAGAACAGGAAATCCTCCACTGACAGTGAAGCAGGTTTGAAGGACCTGAAAGGATTTAGAAAGAGAACAGCTGAATTCCTTCATGAGATCTAAGGCCTAAAATTAAAGCAGTGAACGGACTAAAATCACTTAATACCCCAAACTCACTTGAGCCCTTTACTCAGCAAGGCATATGGTTAACTTTCTAAGCAAATTAGTAGTTCCACTAAAGTTGAGATGAAGTATGTGCATGTTCACTTGCTTCAGAGAAAGGCAGCACTCTAGATCAGTGAGCATACAGAAAAGAACAAAGAACATGGCCTATGATCTGGAAGTCCTGAGATGCTCTTTGTATGGCTGAACTGTGCGTGCTGATTGTGACGCTGTTCTTGCAGTCATGTTACTGCTGTTCTGTTAGCTGCTTAAGAAGCTCAAATGTCTGTCAGCTTGAGTAGGCTTGCTTTCTAAGCTTCTGCCAAAATACTTAACCTAGTAGTTTTATGTCTGGGATTACAAATCAAGTCTGAAGGCATAGATTTTATTTTTTCTTTTTTTGCAATTGAACTAATGACAACAC
The DNA here is from genome assembly GCA_013399015.1 of Galbula dea. NCBI lineage: Eukaryota > Metazoa > Chordata > Aves > Piciformes > Galbulidae > Galbula > Galbula dea. Next base: position 211,270 of record VWZX01010410.1, read on the forward strand.
TGATGTTAACACAGCACATTTGGATTGGAAAAGTTCTTGAAGCACCTCTACCAGCATCTGAACAGCTCAGGGTTATTTACAAAGAGTTATAAAAGAGTGATGTACTACTTCAAATCGGAGGAAGAAGTTAACCGAAAGCCCTAACCAAATCAAGACCTTTGCTTTGCACCCTGAACTTGCCAAGCTGAGCTCGAGTGCACCAGCAGAGGGAGTGAGCCTCAAAGGCTACAGCCTGCTGGAGTGAGTTTTACCTGGATCAGGGAGACTACACTGAAGATAAGGTGTTCTTGCTACCTAGTCCTCTCATAAGTGGTCTCCTAGGTTAGATGGTTGGAGCTACAGGACATTAAAGACTAAGCAATGTGTACAATTACACTCATGGAAATTTAAGCAGACATAGCAGGGATTGAGGAGGAGCAAAGGAGTGTGCTCATTAGTAACCCTATTGAGAGAAAAGGTCTGTGTGCAGCCCTGAGGGAAAACCTCACAGCTAGTTTACCTAGCAGAGAGTTGAAAGGTTTTGTGAGGGTGAAGGAAGTCCTCTGAGATAGCTGAAATTTAGGAGGAAAAGGGGCAGCCTTATGAACGATCCATCCAGTAGAACATAGAAGCTAGACATGTCTGGCAGTAAGTAAGGGTCACCCACTACCAACTAGTCTCATGATACCTACATCAGTTCTATTTACACATCATTGCTGCCTAACCTAAGCCTGTGCATACACTAGAGGCTTATGTGAATGCAGATTCGAGTTGAAACTCTTGATTTTTACTTTTTGCCTCTCTTTTAAGAGTCTGTCTATGTTCCATTGTAATAGACACCTGCAAGTAATTTCTTGGCAATGAAATAAGCATGACAAAACCAGCAGCAGAAATGGAACAAGCACTTATGGATTCCTGGAGTAAGGTTGGTCAAAGTGGCAATTCAAGGAAGGAATTGTACTGCAGCCAGGAAAAATTTATGATGCATGGACTGATGAGGTAACATACATTCTCCGAATCCCAGAGCTGTTGCACTCCTTTCCTCAAGTGAACTTCATCTTTGCAGCCCTAGGAATTATCTTCCTCTCCTCCCTCCTTTTTACATAGTGAATGGCTTCACAAAGAGGTCTTCCATCAGCTAACAGCTGTAGTGCCATAACTAGACTCGCCCAAATCAACCCTGCCATAACTGCAATTGCTGAAAGATACACAGTATTTTGAACAACACTTGGCAAAATCTGAAGGCTTTAGCACAAGGAGCTCAGGCTAGAAAACTGCCATTAAGTTTTTATTCCATTATCACTTCTTTCTCTCTTGTATTTAATGTCCAGCAGAGGCTTTCTAGAAATGCTATTCAGCATGAAGGTCACTAGCATTAGTCCCAGGTGAAATGCCTAATACAGTCCACCTTCTGAGTAAGCTGGAGGTGTGTGCTGGTTTTGGAAGAGATCTCTAACTCCATATGGTATGTTTAAGTTGCCATTTACTTTGCAGATGTAGGATTAAATGCTAGTAAAACACAGAGGTGTTCTGTAGAATTCAGTAATCAAGTCTATTATTTTGCTGCAAAACAAAGACATTAATTGAAACCTACTCTTTCAAACACTACATGTCCAGCTCTACTGTTCTGTTGTGAGAAACAATCAAGCTGAGGATGGGCTGCAGGGTGTTATGGGACAGAGCAAAGCATGTGTCTTTCAGCCAATTTGGGAACTGTGTGCAAGGTAGGTCACTTATTCAGAATTCAGAAAAACAGCTTCGCTTCAAATCATTTACTTAGCTCTTACAAATTCTGTTTCTTTTGGGTTTGTGTTTGGCTGTTGTTGTTGGAGTTTTTTGTTTGTTTTGGTTTTTGTTTCATTTTAGGATTTCTTGAGATAAATGTTTCCAAACTTAGAAACTAGAAGAACAAACTACAGAAAGAATGAAGCCAGACTGGCCCACTTTGGCATTCAAAGAGGATATAATGTGAAATAAAGGCATACTGAAATTTAAGTTTTAAGATGTGGAAAGTAAAAGGTTCCCACTAAGCACAATTGGTTTTGTTTCTAAAGCCCTTATCTTGTTAAAAATTTTACTTGCAAAGAAGCTTTAACGAGCAGCAAAGAAAGCTTTTAATTCTTCAAACTCCCTACATAGATGTTGCTTAAACAGAGAGGAAAACCAGTGAAAAACATAGACCTATGACAACCCAGAGATGATGATGAGAAATGACTGTATGTCTTTTCTCAGGTAAATAGAAAAAGATCTGTGGCTTATAACAAAATGGGAGTACATCATAATTAAAAGTCTAAAAAGGCTGAAGAATATTTCATTGCTTAGTGATAATAAATGGCAAACTAATGAGTAGCACTGTGCATCTAAAAACAGGTTTTCAAGCCCTGCTCAGAACACACCTGCAAAGCCTCGTGGTAAGAATAACTAGTGTAAAACCAAGCTAGAGGGGCTGAAACCGTGTACATACTTTCTCTGCCTTGAGTCTCTCAAGGGCTAGGATGGCCCTAGCATGAGGGAGCACAAGCCTTGGAGGTTAGGAGGAATTTGTTTACCAGGAGAGAGGTTAGGCACTGGAACAGGTTGCCCAGGGAGGTTGTGGATGCCCCATCCCTGGCAGTGTTCAAGGCCAGGCTGGATGTGGCCCTGGGCAACCTGGTCTAGTGATTGGCATCCCTGCCTATGGCAGGGAGGGGTTGGAACTAGGTGATCTTTAAGGTCCCTTCCTACCTGAGCCATTCTATGATTTATGATTCTGTGACCTCCCTGGCTTGCAACTCTCCTGCAGTGACCCACAGGAGCAGTGTGGGGAGCACAAGCCCTCCTCAGGCCTGCCCCAGCACAAGCATGTCTGGGCTGTGCCACAGCTTTGACTCGGCACCACTAAGAGGCCCCTCCAGCAGGCCTCTCCTCCAGTTGGAGCTGAAGATTGTTTTGCAGCCCATTGCCAATTCAGCAGGGCCATGGGGCACTTGATGAATTCCCTCCCTGAAGAGGACGTGACTTGCCCAGGGCCACAGAAGGGCTGTGCCAGAACTGGGATCAAGACTCCGCAGTCCCCAGGTGCCAGACATGTGCTTGCCTTAAAACTGAGCACTTCATCAAACCGTAAAATCCAGCCAGATGGTGACTTTTTGCTATTATCTGGACCACTGCTGGGAGCTTAACGTGTGCAAGACACGGTGAAGATCTGGATTCCAGTTTCTGTGTCTAAAGCTCAGAAACCGAGAAAATGAATCCATGTTTTAGACCTAAATGCTGCTGGAAACTTGGAACATGTTTGAACCCAGGTTCTGACTTCAGTACATCCTTTTCATGAAATATTTCCATCTCAGCCTAGACCCACTAGTTGCAGCAGGAGAGTCCTTTCTTTGGGAATGGGTAGAGGGGCGCAGGAATAAGGACTAGCTACTTTGTCAACCTCACTCTGCCCTGTGTAAGTAGCTCCAGTCAGACTCCCTTCTTCTGGGTATCAAGGACTGCATGAATCAGTCAGTGAATCAGTTTTGCCTCTCAGCAATCACTTTAAAACTCACTGTATTGCTCCAGGAGGCAAATACAACCTTTCTGCCTTCCATACATGTGAACACACATCCCAGAACACTAGAACTTAAGTTAAACTCTCCAAATGCAGGTCAGAGCCAATACAGAGATTTTTTGTAGTTAGAATTTTGAAAAAGTAGTTCATACAGCTTTATTTCTGTCTCAAAAATAAGAATGAAAATTTCTGTTGGCTACCCTGTGAATAGACTTGGGCCTTTCCATAGAATCATAGAATCGTCAGAGTTGGAAGGGACTCCAACTCCAAAGATCATCCAGTTCCAACCCCCCTGCCTGGCAGGGACACCATCCACTAGATCAGGTTGCCCAGGGCCCCAGCAAGCCTTGTCTTAAAAGCTTCCAGGGATGAGGCTTCCACAACCTCTCTGGGCAACCTGTTCCACTGTCTCACCACCCTCATAGTGAAGAACTTCCTCCTAATATCCAACCTAAATCTACCCTCCTCTAGTTTACACCCATTTCCCCTGGTTCTATCACTGTCTGACCTCCTAAAAAGTCCCTCACCAGCTTTCTTGTAGGCCCCCTTCAGATACTGGAAAGCCACATCTTCCATCATCCTTTTCCATCTTCTGAAAAATCAATCCAAGCTTGTGAGCAGCCCATTGCTCATTGCATCTTGCTGCTGGGAAAAAAAAAAATCACACTTGCTATATATTTCTCCTAGTTACAGATATCCTTTTATTTATTTCCTGAGACAGGTACCTCTGAGGTGGCTTCTCGACCATGTATTTTTACCAATACCTTCGCTGTGCATGTCTGTGTCCCCTTTCTCCTAGTCAGTATATCAGCAGCATGTTAGTTCCAAATCAAAAGCACTTCCCTGCTGCTAACTGCAGCAGAGCCTTTGTCTTGTGTTAGCATGAGTTTTGGGGAGCTACTTGACCTATGCATACGCTTTACCATTCCAGACAGTGAATGGTAGTTATTGTCTGCTCAGATTTAACAACAAAACATTATAAACAAAAATAAATCAAAATGTAAGAAATCAGTGTGCTTAACAGTAAAGTTCTATATTTTTTTTTGTTAAAATTGTGTTCTAATAATGGAAGTAGTTTTCCCTTGAACTCCTAGTGAATTAGAAACTTAAACTCTCCATTCAGGCCTCACCCTGCCAGTCAGAGGGAAGCACTGAAGGTAATTCTCTGTGCTCCAAGCAGATCAAAAGAAACTCATTATCAGTTGGTCATCTAGAAGGATATGACAGCTTCACATCTAGTTCAGCAGTTTAGATGAGGTCTGGAATGGATCTTTTCTGTGTCTGCTGTCTATAATAGCTTTTAGGGCTGGCTCTTCTTCCAACACACAGTACAAATCCTCTGGTAACTAGTACCAGCCACACACAACAAAAGCCAGCTAAATCTGGAGTAAGCCTAGAAACTGATGACTGCTTGCCCTTTTCTCATACTCAAGTCAGCAAGAGTCTCCTAGGCCGAGTGTTCTGGGCAACAGCCCTGGGGACAGGATTTCTTCTAGACTCCTGTGGACACTGATACTACCCAGAAGAGTGAATTCCTTTCCTTCATACAGACTGAAGCCAACCAGCGTGAACAAGATATTTGAACACAATATTGTCACTGATCTCTTTTGGCAATGCCGGCACTGCCTTTCTCCATGAACCTGAGAACTGGAGCTGAGCAAAATTCCTTTCACAAGCATTAATAAGAGATTATTTAAGGCTGACCTACACTTACCTTCAACAAAACTTGGCTTCAGAGATGCCTACAGTTACAGCAAGCCAGCTGTGATTCATGTTACTTGTCTTTCAAACTAAAAAGAAGGTACCCCCTGCCTAGTGCATGTGCAATCCATTGTTTGCATGCCTCAGGTTTTCTGCTGATTTTCTTCTGGATACCTACATATGTGCCTGCTCTGGCCACTTTCTCTCAGTGCTTTTGTCAATTAAAGCCTTCTGAAGGAATTGGTGCACATTTACCTAGGCAGTCTTTTGATGTTCCTCTTCCAGTTCCTACATCTGTCAGCATCATGCTCCCCAAGCACATATACAGCATTGATTCCAGAAGTCATCTGTCAGCTTACTCCATATCCTGTCTTTCACCTATATGTATAGCTTCCTCAGGGGTGTTAATATATGAAAAATAAAGTTAACATTTCCTGTTCTGATAATAAAGATGAGTAAGTGGGAAAGGGAAGTGTCTACATTTAGCCCAAAGCCAAGACTAAACTATAACAGTTGCTCTATCACCTGATGACCCCTCCCTAGCTGAGAAAGAGGGGGGAGAGGGACAGAAAAAGCAGTGGAGGCCCATAAGTTGAAATGAAACTGGATTTCATGAAACAGCAAAACTAAGACTAATATAAAATATAAAAAGTTACACCAGCAAATCTGTGGTAGTTGCAATAAACAAGAAAGCAGTCCTCAGGAGCAGCATGCTAAGCAAACCCCTTTGGGGATGGGGAGAAGCTGGAGAAAAGCAGAAGCAGAGGATCTCATATTCTCAGCAAACTTCCCCCTTCATACTGAGCATGACGTTTATGGTATGGGATACACCTGTGAGACAAGTCAGGTCAGCTGCCCTGGCTGACTCAAAACTGCTAATGGCCTGCAGAACATGGTTGGCCTCTGATTCTGTCCCAGTGAAACCAGGACAGGAAGCCAATACAAGATCCTTCTCTGTTTCTTCCACAGGATTTGCCCAGTAGATGAAGATAGCAGAAACAGGACTAGAGCTGGGAAGAAGGGTAGACTGAAGTGTGGGTTCATTCCAAGAGGAGGAGGCAAGTAAGAAAATATGGAACTACTCACAGACTGCAGCCACTGCTAACATAATGAAGTGTCACTGTGTGTTTGGCTGCTACAAGCAATCTTACAGTCTGTGCAGAGACACAATGGATCCAAAAGGATCCCCTGAGTCGCTGAACTCAGATCTCTCGTATTGAAGACAACTATTTTACACTACTCCTTTCACAAGTCATTCACTCTCCATCCTAAAACTAATACAGGTTCTTCACCCTGACAGTCTATGGGAAAACTTCTCTAGAACTTCAGCCTAAAGTTGCCTCAGAGATTCTAGCTAAACTAATCAATAATAGTTTATACCTTTTTGTTCCTGTGCCGACAGTTTTCTTTTGTCAGAAATGCTCTTCTTGGTTTTTACCCTTCAAATATTTATGTTAGACTCTAGGTACTGATTTTTAGAGTCTAGTACTAGCGTGAGGAGCTTTTTATGGCAAGAAAAGTTTGTGTAGTGCAGCCTAGCAGCACAGTTGACTGCAGAGTTAGGAACAGTCATAGAAACGTCTTTTTTAAAGACCTCAAATTATCATGGTGATAAGTTGATACCGTACTTCCACTCTGCCTCTGCTTTGCTAAACCATCAAAAGAAACTAATTATCGGTCACCTACAAGGATATGCCAGCTTCACATCCAGTTGTTCAGCATCATAGATGCAGTCTGGAATGTGTCTTCTGTTCCCTTGATGACCCTGCCCTTCTCTCCATGCACCAGCACAGTTTTGTGTTCTTTCTTGAATAAAAATGTTGTTCCTTTCACAATAACAAATTAGTCCCTCTCTGCTAAAAATGCACCATCTGATGCAGTGTAGAGTTATACTGTTTCTTTTATGGCTTGTACATTATCTGCATAGGCAAGAACATGGAGTGAAAATTGTCAGTTGTATACTTCTTGAATCCTTCCTGAGACCTGCCCTTTACTCTATATCAAATCAAATCCTGCAGCCGACATGCCAAAATAAAAAAAGTGGTAGTGACTTTCAGTGCTTTCATCCATAGACTGCCAACCTGCAGCACAGAAGGAGATGCTCCAAGCTTTCAAAAGAATAAAGTGCTTTATTAAGTGTCATGTGGGTTACCCAGAAGCATGAGATGCTTTCTCAAAAGGCAAGCAAAACTCAAACTAAGTAAAAACAACTGAGCTATTGAAGGACACCAGTGCGATCTGACGCACAGGAAGACAGCAGCATTGCAGATGCCACAAGAATACAGGGACAGGAACTGATCTGGAGGGGCACAGAGTAAGCAGATCGCAACAAGTACCTCTGATGTAACAGAAGTGCTGCTGCTGATCCTGCCCAGGCTTCATTGTCACCTATAGTGAACATATATCTTTGCACCATGTCAAAGGAGAGACCAAACTTCTTGATATCCAGGCTACGCTAACTCCCATCTTTCTCAGCAACCCAGGAAGAACCTATCCCTGTGTTTACACATCCTGTATTTTTATTTTGCTTATCTCTGGGACATCAACAACATGGAAGCAGCTCCCTGAAACTTAAACTGCTGTTCCATTTCCACAAGCACAGAGTGCCTGTGATGGAGACCCAGAATCTGGCACTGTAGGTCTACAGCAGCTGCAGAAGTCAGGCCCCTGCCTGTCACTGCTCTCCTGCCCGCAGTGCAGCATGGGCACACACCTCCCCTCCTACGGGAGTGTGGGCAAGTGCCTGCGGGCTCGCGTGTGCCCAAGGCTGGGTGCGTCAGCTCCTCCGCAGCACTGCTGAGGGCTGTAACTACCCGCAGTGCCTGGCTGCGGCTGGAAGACTTTCGAGCACCGGGTAACCTCACTGCTTACAGTGTTGCCTGTTATTTTAAGTTAATGCTGATTTCAAAATCCCTCGGAGAGGAACCTTGGTCAAGGTCAAATGGTCCCTCGTATTTTTGCGAGGCTGCTCCTTCCCCACAAGGCCCATGCCTACCCCAAAAAGAGCAGGCAGGCTCCAAGGGACCCTCACCTCCCGGGCTCCCCCCAGGTCTTGCACCACTCCACGGTAAAACCTGAGGTGAAAAGGAAAGCAAAAAAAAACTTAGAAAGAAGGGAGAGGGCCCTGATTTTGTGGTGGAAATCAAAAATACCCGCACATGAACAGAGTTCCAAGGCTCCCAAGAGTATTTTTGCTGTGAGGATGAGCTCTTCCCCCTCACTGACAGAGTGAGAGTGCCGGTCCCACAGACGGCTGCGGGAGTACGGGCGGGTCAGCGCCCCCCCGGGGCAGCAGCAGGCCGTCTTGCCGCGGGGCAGGCCCGAGGAGGCGCGGGTGGAGAAGTCCGGGGCTGCGGCGAACAGACCTCGGACAGAAGCCGCCAGGAGCAAGAGCCGCGGGCTGCGCCGTCGAGGACGGGAGGCAGGCACGAGGCTGGCCCAGTCCGCCCCGTCGGGGCCATAGTGCGGTGCTGCCGGGAGCAGAGTTAGCCTGGCAGCACATGGGCGGTGGAGAGAAGGGAGAGATGGGACTTCCCCCGTGGGAAAGCCGTGGCGGTAGGGGAAAAAAATGCACAGCCCTTGCTTTGGGTTGAGGTTGTGTTTTGGTGGCGTGGTTAGTAAAGACAGGGAGACGAAGTGTCAACCTCCCCGGCATGGCTCCCGCCTTGCCGGGCACGTCCCCGCGGCGGGCAGAGCGGACAGGTGGGCTTCCCTGTCGCGATCTCCTGTGCTTTGCAGTTGCCGCTGCCGGAGTCGGTTTTTGCAATGTTTCACCGTTTTGCAGTGTTATCTTCACCGGCCTCTTCTTCATGAACACTGGGCTTCCGGCACCAAAACTGGGACTGAGGAGGTTTCCACCGGCCGCCCCCGGCCGCCCGGCAGGCCCCGTCGTGCAGAGGCCGAGGTGCGAGGGGCGGTGAGCACCACCGGCTTCCCGCTAGAGGTTCCCCCCTACAGGCTCCCCACTACAGGCTCCCCGCTGCAAGCTGCCTCGCTGCAGGTCCGCCTTGGGATGCGAAGGCACTGCGAAGCGCTGAGTTTCCTCTTTAGCAACCTCTCTACTTGTTTTGCTCTGTGGGGCTAGTGACTGGAGCTTTTTTGTTTGGGTGGGGGTTTTTGTTTGGTTTTTTAGGGTGTTTTTCTGGCTTTTTTTTTTGGCGGGGGGAGCATTTTTTTTTGCCGAAGGGCGAAGGGAAGGGGGTAGTCTGGGCATAGGGAGGGGAGGGGGGAGAAGTGTGGAAAACGTTGGCTCTGTCCATGGTCAAAGTAATTCAGCTATAATCCCCCTTTCTCTTCCTCTCCTGGAGCTCTATTCATATTCTAATCACAGCTTTTCCTTCCCTAAACCAGCCACTTTTATCAGAGCCCTAGCTTTGCACTTTTACTTCCACTTCCAGCACATACAACCGCATGCAGAATAAGCAACTTTTTCCAGCCTCCGTCCTGCCCTTCTCTCCCCCCGCAACGTGCTAAGCCGAAAAGGGATCCTCGCATCTTCGGGCTAAAACTGGAACGGTACATAGTTTTAAAATCCATCCGTTGGTTCTTCATTCCTCTTGGCCATCGGGATCTCCCACCCCACTGCTTTCCCTCCGGTCCCACGGAAAGCTCTCCAGGCCAGCCGCTCTCTGCTGGCAGCCAGGCCGGTGGCGGGGCGGCCCCCACACCGCCGTGCCCTCGCTCCCCACACGGGAGTCCCTAACACAGATCTGCAACGCCCGCAGCGCTCGCCGAGACACTGGCAACTTCTCTTTTCCTTCACGCCCCCCTTTTTCTTACCCACACACATGGCCCTTTCCTCCCCCCCAATAAACTAAGCTTACAAGATATTTGGGAAGCTGTGCAGCTTCCAACGCCATGTGCCCGCGAAGGATCTCAACCCAGAGCCCACCGGGAGGAGGAGGAGGGGAAGTCGGCGGCGCTGCATACACACCCGGCAGCCCTAAAGAGCACAACCCCAAACCTACTGCCCGTTTGAAGATCTAAGCCAATTTTGATCTGGGGCTGTAATGAGCCAAGGACCTTGGGTGGGGGCTGGAGGAGGGAAAGGAGGAGTGGAAGGGCCGCTGGAACTTTAAATAAGAAAAACGTTTCTAATGCTCTAATAGAAGAGGGAAGTCGAAGTGTTGGGATTGCGTAGATCTAAGGCCCCCCTTTTTGGAGGAAAGCTTTTCTTATTCAAAACAGCATCACAATGGGCTTCACATTGAGCCTTGCCACATCCCCATCTGAGTAGCAGCCATTCATCAGGCTGGCTGGCCTATCAATGACATTTCTCCCATCAGGGCTTCTATAAAATGATGCTTTTTCCCATGAAACATCCGCAAACATTTTGACGGGTCTGGCTTTGCCCTGCTGGATTACGGAGTGTCCCTCTCTCCCGCGCTACNTCAGGCAAATGAGCCCGGGCGTGTGCGGAGAAGCGGGATGCGGGGGGTGGTGTGTGTGTGTATGTGGGTAGCTCTCGCTCCTGGGCTGGAGCTCTGCGGTTGCACTTGCAGATACGATGGAGTAGGGTGTAGTTTTTTCCTTTTTAAATTTTTTTTTATTTATTTTTTTCCTCCCTCTATAGTCTGCCGGCTGGCAAGCTAGCTTTCTCTCCACTTCTAGTTTTAGGCGCTCCCTTAGGTTTGAGCGGAGCCTTTCAGAGGGGCGAGAAAACGAGGTTTAGTAGGAAAGATGGTTGGTTGGTAAGGCGAGCTTAGCACCGAGGTCGTCTTGTCCCTCAGGCAGAGGTGGTGCTGGTCTGCTTTGGAGGGGAAGGAGTTTGGGGAAGAGCAGAGTGGCTATCTTCTCCCGCACCCCCAAACGATTACTTGGCCGGTCCGTAACCAGACAGGAGAAGGGCGGTGCGGTCCCTCTGGAGAGCGTCGCGAGCGGGGAGAAGTCCCGGCGGGGGTGAGAGAGACGGGCGCAGCAGAAGGGCCTCTCGCCCCGAGGGCCGCAGCCTCCCCCCTGTCACCCGACGGCCTCCTCTGGCCTGGGGGCGGCGGTGGGGGACGCGAATAGGCACGGCGTCGGTTCTTCCCGGGGGAAGGGCACAGGCCTAGGTCTTCCCAACGCGGCTGTCAGCCGGCAGCCTCCCGAAATCACGGCCCCTTTCCTCTAGATCTCTTCCGCCAGGAGTCCCCGTGCTCCTCCCGCCCCTACGAAGCTCGACTTCCATCGGCCGTAATCGCTGGGCTCGCTCCTGAGCCCAGCCGCAGACCTCCCGCACGCAACGAAGGGCAGGTAGCCGCCACGCCATCCTTTGCGGGTTTAATTTATTTTATTAGTACCGGCAAACACCCCCTCCTCTCACCGTTCCCTCTCTCCCTGTCCAAGCGTTTCCTAGGTGGACAGGTCTCAGGTTAGGCAGGCCACAGCGCTGTCCGCTCTCGACGTGTCCCATTCCCTCCTGCAGCCGCTGTGCCGGCTGTGGCCGCCCCGCCCGGATACGATGCCTGTCACGGCGGCAAGGTGGACGGGGAGCGGAGAGCCGGGCTGCCCCAGCCCTGCGAGGGCCCGCAGCAGGATCGATTTCCCCCCGGCACTTCCCCGACGGCCGCGGCGGGCCGCGTCCTGACGCTCCCTCGGGGCTCCCGCGGCTCCGTCCGAGGTCCTCCAGGGTCACTCGGCATGGTGTAGCTGGTGTGAATGGAGACGGGGCAAGGGCCGAACAAGGGCCAGCAGCCTCGGCCTTGGTGCTGCTCCTCTCCCCGCCGCCCTGAATGCGCCAAGGGCTTTCCCATCCCGCCTCCAAAGCGGCCCGAAGGACGTTTAAAAAACCCACCTCTTAAATATTGATTAAAAACAAACTAACACAAAATAACAGAGAGAAGGGAAGGTGAGGCTGTCGGGCCCTGGTCGGCTGCGCCTGCCGCGGACGAGGCGCACTGGTTCGGCTCGGCTCTGCGCTGGCCACCGGCGACACCAGCCGGGTCTGGACCACTTTTACTGCCGGGTCCCTGGGACAAAACCTGGCGGGGGCGTTCCGGAAAGAAAATGCTCGTCCGGGAAGGAATCGTTGTGTTCAGGTCAGAGTGTGTGCAGGAGTTACTAGGATGTAAAAGAAAGTTGCACTTGTGTCGGGCGACAATGCCGAGACGGAGTTAGAGGCACCGCTGGGAACTTCTCGTTGTGGAGAGTAACGGGTCTTTAGGGAAAGAAAGAAACAAACCAAACAAGCCCCACATTTTTAATTCCTGCATTCAAAATTGTCCGTCCTCGGGCTGAGCTTCCGTACTATTCGTGCCTTAAATTCAGTATGGTTATAATAAATGGCAGCAAGATTTATTAAGATAATATTAATCAGAAAACACTTTAGTCTTGCTAAACAGATGGCAAGAAAAGTGGAGCTTTGCAGTTGTCTTATTCAGACACCTTAACCTCCCATTCAGAGGACTTAATCCAATTAGCTTTTCTCCTGAGTTTCAGTTGTTATGTAAAGATCCTTTTGCATTGTGGAGAAATATGGCTTCATTGAAAAAAATCGGTCATGTTTTAATTTCTCCTTAACAGTTTTCCCCCAAAACAGCGGGGGAAAAAAAATCACCCACGGCTCTAATTTGAAGGCAGGGCAATGGTTGGGTCCCTTCCCTTTCCCCAGCAGTGCCGTACGCTTCCACCGAGTTTAGCTCACGTTCCCCTAACCTGGTCAGGCCCCCACGGGGGCTGTCACCAAGTCTAAACAGATTTGTGGCCGTCCGAAGGGGGCCTCGAAACCCCGACCTCGATCGCACCCCGCCCAGCGCAGGGCCCGAGCGCCTGGCTGACAGGCAGAAACGGCAGGACACTGCTCGGCGGCACCGGGGAGTTGCCCTCCGGGTTCTCCCGCTGTCCGGCGGGGCCCGGCCCGCGGCAAGGGAGGGGAGCACCCACTCGGGGTGGGGGGCACACGACGTTCTCGGGCTGTTTGCAGCATCTTTCCTCGCATCGTTTCGCCACCGCCGTTAACTCTGTCAGATGCCCGCCAGCCCTGGGGCGTAGTTTCTGAAGCCCGTAACTCCCTCGAGCGGGACCGGGAGCCAGCGAGCCTCCGGGGAAGTTTGCAGCCCACGCCGGGACTCGCCTGCCCAGCCCCTCGCTGTGGGGTACGAAGGAGTGGCTCCGAAGGGGGTCGTGTCTGGCTCTGGGGACTTGCAGGAGCTCGCCCGCCGCCGCCTGTCCTGCGTACCTTGCTGTCTCCTAGCACCTCTGCCAGCCCCCCCAACACCTCCGTGCCTGCAGCCTGCCGGGTGGCCGCGGACCGCTGCGCCGACACCTCACCTCCTTCACCCGGCAAATCCCACCGGGACCCGAGGGAGGGCGGCGGCGGCGGGGTAGGTGCTTGGGGCCAGCACCTAGAGCCCCGGAGGGCGGCAGGGGCGGAGAAGGGAGACTTTGCAGGAGATCCCAAGTGTTACTAACCGGTTTCCACAGCCGCAGCCCCCCCTAGTGACACCGTCACGGTGAGTGTGAGGCGCTGCCGGCGGGGGGTGGGAGGCACGCCCGGGGCGGGATGTGGCACCCGGCGGCACAGCGGGTTGGCACTCGGCGCCGAGTGAGAGCCGCTCCGCCGCTCCCCCAGAGCTCTCCCCAAGTAGGACCCCCCACCGGGCTTTCGAGGGGCTGCGTCTGGGGGCGAGGGACGGCACGCATGTCCTGGGGGGCTGCCATCCTCCCCTTCCTCTGGGAAAGCTCCCCACCGCACCGCTTCAGGGAGCAGGAGCCTAAGGAAATGGAGACGCTTTCTTGGAGTGCAACTTTTCTGCATGACTCAATAAATATCCCTCGCTACTTCAGCGTTGGAGCCAGGCAAAAACTCCGCTGTTTTCAAAGTGCTAGATGATGAGATCCTTGGGACGTGAAGCTGAGCCTTAGGAGCTGATCCAAACCCCATTTAAATGATCAGAAAGCCTTTCAGTGTCGTCAGGGACGTTGGGATTAGGCCCTTGAAGCAGTTTATGTGAACCATGAAAAGCAGGTTCCAGCGCCTGAGCCGAATGTGTTGTGGTGGTGGCCAGATTTCAGTCTATATTCTTATCAATATATGGGTGCTGTGACAGTGGTGGGCGACTTTTTCTATGAGCTTGCCATTTAGAAAGGATCTAGCCTATAAACACTGAATGAAGAGAATTAATGGCTTTCATATCCCGGTTCAATTAATAAAATTGCCAATACTGATAATAAATACTCAAATGGTAGTTGGGAAAGCAGTTGTGACATTTCAGAAGCATGGGATCCTAGGTCTCGATTGAAGTCCAGACGAGTGACTGATTTTTCTGCTGAAAACTGTTTGTTTTGCTTATTGCATTACACTTTACTAGTAGATAAAAAGGAGATTGCTACTGGCTTTTTTTCTTAGTTTCCTGGTGTACTTCTCATACACAAGCAAAAATGTGATTTATTTTTGTTCTGTAAATAAAAAAATTCTTTTACTGTTCCAGTGTTTGTGTTTATAAAGGCTCTTACCTGCTGAGCAGTTAAGATGATCCGAAGATTGTTTTGAATCCTAAATTTGATATCATATGAACATGCAAAAGTGGCACCAGTGGTCTTCTATATAATTGAACCTATTTGTCTTAAATTATTTCATATCTTATATGATTTCACATGTGAAAGAAATGGATCAAAAAACCCCTAAAGCAACAATAATGTGTTCTTTCCTGCTGTCTGTGGAGCTCCTGGGGACAACTTTTGCGCAGTAGGGCCTGATCCTTGACAGCTGCCTCTGCCTTCAGCAGTAGCAGAACTGGGATCTAAGTGAAAGTCCCAGCACTGAATCAGGTCTTTATTGCTGAGGGCGGTTAATAGCTTTGCAAAATCTGTAGGGATTTTTTAGAGGTGTGTAAATTGGTCAAAATTACCTTGAAATAAGAAGTTTATCTTCTAAGTCTGACTCAGACTAAAGAATGTTTTTATGATTTGTCTGTTAATGAATTAATTCTAAAATACTTAGAGAGGGAATTGTCAAACTTTACACTCCTCTGCAATATCCTATTTACCTGCAGTAAATAAAATGTTTTTAAAAGGATGGAAGGAAAAAAGAACTAAAATAAGCTTTGCATAAAAATAGCCAGACAACTATATGAAACTATTTCTTTTATTGAAGTTACAGTTTAAGGTTTACAATCCCTAAGATCGTATGTGTGTAAAGCCCTCATTAAAGAAAAGACTCTGAATGCAGGCAGATAGAACTTTTGTCTGTGAGCCTGTAAAGAAACCTGTAGTCTCAGTTGGTCTTTTGCAGCTGCATCTTTACTGTAGTAAGTGTCTATCTAGCAAAAGATCTTATTGGAATTAGAGGAGACTGTTTTGTGCTACTGTCCCCACAGAAAATAACCAGTACCATGCCCTGCGTCCATCAAGAAAGGAAGAAGGTTAGCATAGCCATAAAATCTGCAGCGTCTCTGAATGTAGACACCTTTACATTTCTCTTGCTTAATTTGCAAGTGGTTTGCAAGTTAGGACAATAACAATAAGGAGGTGCATCCCCTGGGATACTATTTCCATACATAGGATTTCCCCATAGCAAAATAAAGATGAAATCATGGGACCACTGCAATCCATGTGATGAGGAAACATTAGTACTTTTTCAGATAAAGACTTGAAGAGGTGGCCTTAAATACAGCCTGGGCTTGATGGTTCATGACAATGCCTTTAGAGCAGCAGTGGGCTGTCATGTAACTAATACAAATATAAGGTCAGTCCTTTGGGGATGCTTGATGTGACATTCAAGTCCAAATAATTAGCTCACAATTCCGTGAGCACTGAGGTTTGTGAATTTTCCGAGTTCACCCACTTCTCTGTTTCCCTGCATCTGTGCTGGATTTTCTATTTGTTTCATTGTGTCTGAAAATGAATACCCTGTACGATCCGACCCTGCTGGAGCCCAGCGCCCCGGCAGCTGAGGGGATTTGATTGCTAACATTCTAGTTAGGAAGATGGATAGCATAAAGGATATTTGATGGCTGAGTGATCCTATAGACAACAAGTGTAGGAAGGAAGAGTACATGGTGACGATTAAGCCAGTGGAGGCCTCTCTAGGTTTTTTTAATATGTCTGTACTAAAATCATGTTTACACACATCTTTTAGGTCCTGTAGAATTGTACATACGTGTCAGAGAGCTTCTGTATTTAAAACTGTAATACAATTTGCTGTTAGAGGTGATCCTTTAATGTCTGCTCCACAAGGTAGACACCTGTTGGAATCTGTGTGTGTGCCTCAGAGAGGGCAGGTGCCCAGGGTTAACTTGTAATGATCTCTCCCAAGGGCTGGGTGTGTGTAATAACTTAATTGCAGCTATTTTACTTGCAAAAGTAGCAGCCCTGGTCTGTCTTCATTTGCATTCATTTTATCTTATGAGATTTGCAGGAAGAACAGTTTATTAGCTATAAAATACTAGCCAGTGTTAGAAGTCATGCTTCAAGTCAGTGTCCTTCTGATTTGTTGCAAGAGCTGCAGGTTCATTGTCTGTATATAAATAAGTGTTGGGATAAATACTTGTCTATTCTTCTATCTATTCTGATAAATTTGAAATGAGGAAAAGTGGAGTGGGTTAAATAGAGCCTTGGCTCTCACTGTGCCCAATAAGGAAGAAAAAGCTCATTTGCAACTTAAATTTCTTCAAGACTGAAATGCTGGGCTCAGCTCTGTCTCATTTCCTTCACTTCAGATACAGTTGAGCACTTTGTTTTCTTTCATTGGTAAGTGAACTTAACTTCTCTGAGATAGAAATTGTTACAGGAACTAAGGAGTTGTTTCACAGCTATGAATGATGGGTTCACAATTAATTAGCAGTTTATCCTGAGCATTTTTGTGCAGGATCCCAAATATTATGGTAATGGGAAACTATGTATTCTAGATAGCTGGAACATTCTTTGAATGAGCAATTCCCTGAAATTTACAGCCCTAGCAAATAGAGGCATTAATATCAGAGCAGCAGGCTGGGGACACATGCTCGGATTTCTTCTGTTCTCTAGGCTTGCCATAGTCTGGTGTTGTGGTCATTGCTCTTGACAAACTTTCTGCTGGACCTTTGGGAGCTTGTGAATCCCATGGTGTAGACTCTAACACTTAGAAACTCAAAATCCTCTTCTCTAGGGGTTTTGGTTTGCTTGCTGAGATTGTAGCTAGAAAAAAGATTTGTCTGGGAGTAAGGACTACAGATTTTGAACGTTTACTGCATTTGATTTTTGGGTTTTCGTTTGTTTTGTTTTTAGAATATTGTCAGTGGAAATAGAACTAATTGTTGTTGGTCACCTTCTCTTTCTTTTTAAACTTTCACTTGTTAGAGTAATACTATCAGATTATCCTGTTTTCTTCAATGCAGCCATTTTTACTGGTTTGGCTACTTAGGGCAAGACTTACAGACACAGAGACCCCTAAGTCAACAAACAGGCATAAGCTTTCCATTCTTGTATAGTTCTGTAAAGTCAGATATAGCTTGTGCTAAACTTGTAAAGCAATAAATACCATAAATGCAATGTCGAGGAGAATTTAAAAGCAGTGAAAAAAGCCAAATATAGGAGTAAATATAGATACCGCTAAATGCAATGATAGAAGGATTAACATACTTCCTCCCTTCCCCTAATCCTAATAATGGCTAAACAATTTTGGAAGTGTTAAAACTACTTCAGCTGCAGCTGAGGAAGTACAATATGGACAGGGAGCCCTGTCCATTAGTGGGATCTCATGAGTGTTCATCCAACACTAGGAGGAACCACCTGTATCCTCGAGCAGAGTCCCGCATGGTAACAGCAATGCAGATACAATTTGAAGGCCCCATAGAACATCCTTTCTACAACCCATGACACTTTCCAGCACCTTGTAACAAAGGTGCAACCTGCTGCAAAACACCAAAATCTCCTGTGTGTCAGAGGACAAGCAGGAAAATCTGTTTGTTTTGTTAATAGTCTAGTATCTTGCAGAAACAGGCCATTTGTTGATTAAAATTCATGGATGATCATAGGAAGTAGACCCAATTCTATCATTCAAAGGGGGAAAAAATGAACTTCAACGACCTGATTTGTGTAGTTTCCACCTCATCTGGCATTCAGTTTAACCATGAACATGGATGAAGTAGGATGTCCTAGTTATCAAATGAGGACTTAACTGCTGCAACATAACTTGTAGGTACCCTCCTCTTGGCTGTTGCTATCTCCAATGTTCATGCAAATGTAAAATCCTCCCTGCCATTCTACCCTTTACAAACTTAAGAGACATAGGGAAAGAAAAATTCCTGGCTGGTCCTTAAGGTGACAGTGACCTGACAGACACTGTAAAGAAGATGTGATGCAAGGAAACATGGAAGCAGACCCCTGCTCCACAAGCACTATGTGTCACGGTACAGCAGCACATGCAGTTCTGTGACCAGAGATGCCTGCTCCTGCAATGGGTGTTACCTGGGTGCATGGGCTCATGTGGTGTCTGGAAATAATGGACTTTTTTCCAGAGCCTAAGCACAGCCCTTCAGTTCCAGGTCACTGTGTGTCCCACGTGGCCAAGCAGCAGGTGAAAGATTTGCTGGCTAGCACAGTTAGCACTTGGCAGGAAAGGAGCCATGCCTGGTGCCATGTGTGGGGTAGAGATCCCACTGGGGACAGAAGTGGCATGAAAGCCAGACCAGGAATTCTCATGCTGAGCACGACAGGTCTGTAACATCCACCTCATGGAGTAAAGGGTAGAATAAGCTTTATTTTAGTTGTCAAGGAAAATTTGGCCCTATGAGGGGCTCTGTGCAAATGACACATTTGCTAAATGGTTTTTGTATTTGCACAGCAGCCTGTGGCCCACTGGGCTTCCTGAGTGCTCACTGTGTGACACCGTAACACACTAACTCAGGGGAGGAGCACTTAAGAGACCTCTGAGGTCCATGGCAGAACAAAGCAGCTGCCAGGTGAGATTTGCTCTGTGCCTTGTGCAGGCTGAGAGCTGGGACACCCAGCAGGGCACTCTGCTCCTCTGTAAACTGCGCCCTGTTCTTCTTTCATTCCAAGTGATGCGGTAACAGACCTTGCTAGTTGGATTGACTGGGCTAGCACAGGTTTCTCCATGTTGGAGCTCACATTCCTCTCCTAAATGCAGAGTCATAGGGACAATACTGGTGCAGGGGCCCCTCCATTGCAAATATTTTTTTTTAAATGAGTTGTGGTAGGGGTAGCAAATGGCCTCCATTGTAACGAGGTGGAGGGAACTGGGGAGGACTGCATTTACAGAGGAGTTTAATCACATGGATGGAGCTGTGTGTTCACCTCTCCTCCTTGCTGGGTCATTTCCACTTTGAGCTCTGCAAACAGACTGTCTATTGAGCGGTTAGTATTCAGTGCTGAATATTCAATACTAGACTCTTGTTTTGGTGAGTCTTAGGCAAAAAAAAGGAGGAGGAAAGAAGACTTCTCTTTTTTCTCATGTTCCCTCCCTGAGTTTGCTTTGCATATTGTTCAGAGGAGACTGGAGGCTTCTCAGAAAAGCCAAGCTCCTAGTTTTAAAAGCACTCATCTACTTTCATAGTACTTTCTAAGAGGAGGGAAGGGACAGTGTGGAAGGGGCTAAATTCATACAAGATTTATAAATCTCTTAAGTCTAGGCACATCAGGACTAAAGGAGTGAAAACTTTCCATCAGGCACAAATGGCTGTAAAATTAATGGCATGAAGTGCTTGCTCTGGACACACAGATTAGTTCTGAGAGGTACCAATTTTTGTGGGAGCAGGTTATGATGATTGATTAGTGTCCTGCAGATATTCTTTGGATGCATGCTGAGAGCTGAAAAAAATTGTTTCTGTGTAGTTAGTGTCATATTTGCTCACAAAAATTGTTGTGAGCAATGTAATGGCTGCACCCTTTGACAGGAGTGAGTAATGGTTAGGTTTGGAATAGATGTGCAGAAAGTGAGAAAAAGTGGCCACCTTTTGAATAAATACAGTATCTCTTTCCACTGATGCACACTCTTCTTCAATCAAGTGATTGTCTTTCTTACTGCCGTGATTGCATCCTGACATGAGTTTTCTTTGCACATGTGTCTGTCTTTTTCTCTTGTTCTTTCAGTCTGCCTGACTGAATGCTGTTTCTGTAGGCCTATTCCTTCAGGAGTTGACCTCTTTTCTTCTGATTTTTAAAAAATCTTCTCTCTGTACTTACTCCTTCCTCATGGACTCTCCTCCTTTCTCTGTCAGTCAACCTTTTCCCCTTGCCTTGCCTTGCCTTTTTTCACCTCCTTTCCAACACCAAAGCTTCCTCCCTCTTCTCTTTCCTCCCTGAGCCCCACAGTCAGTGTTTCTTGCATCTCCCACCCATCTTATATGTTTTAATTTTGTCATATCTGTGATAAACTACTGTTTCTGTGCCAAATTTGCTTGTCTGCTGGATTCATTGGCTCCTGAGGCATAGAGAAGCATTTAGTGCTATGTTTTTGAGACTATGGTAGCATCCATGAATGTTTAACCCAAGAGCTAGTGAGCAGAGACTGCTGTAGGGTAGGAGTTTAAAGGATGTATCTTATCAAATGGGTTAGCAGAAAATCAGTAGTAGGAGGAAAGACCTGGCTAAACAAAACCAAAGAGCTCTCACACATTCAAGAGTCATTCTTTACATTCAGATGATATCATGGTGAATTTCATGATGCTTCACCAGAATCACAAGCCAAAGAAAACGAACAAAAGCATTCCTGCCAACATCCACTAAGCGCCCTGGACCAATGTCCATTAACCCTGAAATAGTTCCAAGAGAACTGTATGCCAAGAAACAAGAACAAAAGAAGGGATGGTAACAAGAGTGCCTGACATTTTCCCCTGTTGGAAAAAAAATAAAAAGTTAGATTAGCAAACAAAGCACCAAGGTATCTGGCAACATGTCAGGGTAGAGGCTCTACCATCTGCACCAAGACCATGTGTCACTGTCATCCCTAAGGAGCAGGTCTCTTGGAAGAACAGAAGATGGCTATGCAGGACCAAGGATGACACTGGCATGATTTCCTGTGGAGCTTGAAGATGTCCCTGACAGCTCACATGCACTGACTGAGGGATATCTGCCTTGCCAACCAATGGCACCGAATGAGGCAGTAAGGAACAAACCCAGCCTCTGTGTGGCAGGTCCACCTTGACGGGCAAAAAGGAGTGGTTTTGTGAACAACAAATGTCTATGTGTTGGAGTAATTTGAGGGCACAGCAGTTGGATGATGGCCCTGATATGGTCTCATAAACCTTTCATTTGACAATGGAGAGGAGGGAAATTACATCACCTGTGAAAGCCTAAATCTTAGAAAACCCTTCTGTGTGTGATTAGCTGATGCTAATAGCCTGTTCTGCTTGATTTTAGTTCATTTTGGTAAGTTTAACTCCTTCCATGGGAGCACTGGCTTCCAAGACCTGTCAGATACACAGTTTATTTCAGACAGTGTGTTCTTGAAAAGCTTTGAATATGCTGCTGTAACCTGCTCTCACAGAGCTCCAGCAGTTTTACACTTCCCAGGTGGCTGATACACCTTTAACCAGCAACGCTGTGCTGCAAGGTGTGTGTGAGATTCAGAATATGAATCCTCTGCTTCTAGCCAGAGCAGGTGTTATGTGCAGCAGGTACTAGAGCAGGCTTTTAATAGTTTGAGGGTCAGAGTTCAGGTTTATCTCCTAATCATTACCCCTTACAGAAAGGGATAATCTCTTCTGCCTTTAAGGGACTGTTATAAACTAGATATTTGTCTTCTAAGTTGATATGATTAACTGAACCAAAACTCTGAGGTGTCCAAGGTGTAGTTTTCACTTGCACTGCAGAAAAAATTAGCTGTACTGGCTCATTTTTTTTTTGCTTTACTTTCATTCGTATGGCAGTTAGATATTAGGTTTGTAGCACCTGAAGGTATAGTCAAAGCAGACAGACTGTTCAGACATTATGAATTTAACAGCTGTAGAGGTTAGAAATTCTCTGTCCACAGTAGTGGTGTCACACAGACAGCATGAACAGAGGGTTTGTTGGGTGATGGCATGTCTCAGACTACGTTCAGCAAGATAAGCTCTGCAGAGTAGAGCCTCAATGGATCATGCAGATCTCAGCACTTATTCTGGGACAGACAATGGAAGAAGCTGTCAGGGCAGTGATGATTTTCCTAAAAAAGAAGAGAGATATGGAATATCATCCCCTCAATTCCACTGAAAAATATTTGTAATAGGTACAATATCTGGTTAGTACTAGAGGCTAGCAAACAGAAAGTGGGAGCTTCCAAGACCTTTAGTCAGCTTCCTGAGCTTTCGAGGTACTTCCTTTACCTGCTGAATCTGCTCTTTGCAACCATTTTCTCTTGACCTAACAGATCAGATGAGCAGCTAGGCAGTGTTACTGGCCAGCTCGGTACTGAGACACTTGGCAGAGATGCTGCAGGAAGAGATAAGTAACTCTTCCCTCTGAGAACAACAAACAACTAACTCAGAGGGGTGCAAAGACTCCATATGCATGACAGGAGTTCCTCCTCTGTCACAGGAACTGTCGTCTGTCATCGCTTCTTAGGATTCATTTTTGCAACAGGTCCTCTTGTAAACCCACTAAAATTTGGTGGTCCCTTTATATTTTATATACCATTACTCACAGGTCCTTACTACTTTTTTCTACATCTGCCTTGAGAAACCAGGGAAAAAATTACAAAAGTAGCTATGAATAAAAATAAGGAGTCAGACTGTTGCGGCTGCACCATCCAAGTTGGTACATGCCTCAGGTAGTAGTTTGGGTCCTGGCAAATTTCTGGTTGTTATTCCAGAGGAAGCTGTATTTCAGTGACAAGTGAACTTCTGTGGAAGAAGTGCTGGTCCATGTGCAGGTCACTAAGTGAATTGTCATGCTTATTGGCAAACTGGCTCCAATACTACAAATTTTAAAGCAATCTGGAGCTGAAGGTGTATGAGAGAGATTTCTGGCAACTGTGGTGAAATAAGCATATGGCGATTGTGTAAACTGATATGGTGATTACCAAAAGCCTTGACTGTCTTTCTAGGACATGAGGGTTGGCATCTTGTACAATTTCAGAAAAAATAGTGATTCACAATTATGGTAGTGATGCAAACATATCCAGATCAGAGTCTATGGCATAACTGGGAAAACCAATACTGTTAGTACCACTGTAGGGTAATGAACTGAGAAAAATGCAGCTTCATTCTGCCTGTAAAAACTCTTAATCTCCCTTCAGGACGCACACACATACCCTCAGGGCTGCAGTCAGCAGCTCTGGGTACAATCACCTCCCAGCTGTGCAGCACAGCCCTTCCAGCTGCTTTTGCCATCCTGCTTGGTGCCAGCAGGACATGGTGGCTTTCAAAGGCCAGAAGAGGCTGTGATTACAGGTTGTGCAAATACTGCAGCAACTCTTAACCCTCCTGGTAGACCAGCAGCTGCAGAAGCTACTTCTGCTTGTGATCAGGCCCAACTCCTCTTCCCCTTCGCAAAGTGCTTGCTATGGGCATGCACATGTGAGAGCAATGAATGCTTTCTTTTCTGGGCTGCAAATATGCTAAGCCAATAACTGTTATACAAACAAGAGTGAGTAATAATCTCATTAAATATACTGGCAGTATGCAGGCACTCTGGTGTATTCTCTCACCTCAACTGGGGCTCTGTAGGGGGAAGAGTTTCTTGAAGAAGTTGTCTTCTAGGAACAAACCCTTCCTTCTGAAGGAGATATGTCAAAATAATTTGTCAAATATATATTTTAAAAAACATGCTTCTCTTCTCTAATAGTAATGAAAGCTCCTGCCCCTGAGCAACTCTTGCTTGTTTGCCTCTATCTGGGGGAGTCCCAGGCCTGACTTCCCAGCTCAGTGTCTGAAGTACCAAACAAATAAAAATTTGCTTGTTGGTGTGAAGTGAAGAGCCTTGGTGGGGACAAGGGAAAGCCATACAGGCCTCTATTCTGCCAGCTTTTGGAAACAA
Organism: Galbula dea; assembly: GCA_013399015.1. NCBI lineage: Eukaryota > Metazoa > Chordata > Aves > Piciformes > Galbulidae > Galbula > Galbula dea. The sequence continues at coordinate 235,355 of VWZX01010410.1, forward strand.
ATTCAGTTTAAACTTCAGTTGTTAAATGTGTGTCAGGCGCACTTAATGGAAGAGGACTACTGTCATGCTTGAGGTTCTCTGGATGTGTTGGTCTTAGCAAGGCTAGGATCAGAAAGAGAAAAGGCAAAATGAAGGCCAGAAGTAGTTCCATAGTTCTTTCTAATCCATTTTTCAGTGCTTCATTTGGAGCCATTTATATTTCTTGTTTGTGTTATAGTAACATTCTGTCAGAAAGTTGACACTGGAAAAAATACTGTAATTTGAATAACCATTTCTTTTCCCTCATGTTGGAATACAACAAAAGATACAGTGTATTTGTATACAGTGGTATAGAAGATTATATAACAGAAGTAGTAAGGCTGAGGGACATAGCTGTGTGTTTCATTATAATTAACTTTTGATCTTTGTGAAATTAAATAGTTGATATAGTATCAAAAGGTAGATCTTTAATATGTCATTAAATACACATTATTTGCATTCTTTGCTAATAAGATTGTAATAGTTTTCATGCTGTGTCACAGTACAAAGTTATCAGTATGTGACTACACTGTATTTTACTACTAGATATTAATCTATTTATTTTACCTGCATGGTTTTTTGGCTAATGCTGATTCTTGCTCAAACCACTGTGCTGGTACAACAGAGAGTTACAGGTACAGTATGCTGGGGCTTGCAGTTGGGATGAGCCCCAGGAAGCAGGGAGAAGAAATGTCTTAACACTTGATAGACTGAAAATCCTTTCTCACAAGCACTTTCTACAAGAAAATTTCATTTTCTACATATTGTGTTAATGATTCATCATTGTTATAAGGTCTGATATGCACTTCTGCTTAATTGCCACCTGAACATTCCATTATCCTGGGACTATTCCTGTCTATAAGAAGTTTGTAAGGTCCAAGCACAATGGCTTAATCACATAAAACCTTCCATACCATGTGACTCAATGCTTCTCTAGAACAGTTGTGTGGTGTGATTGGTGTCAGCCTTGAAAGTGAGTGATGAAATCTCAGCCTAGAGACACCAGGGGTTAACCATGGGTCTCTTCCTCTGGCTCTGCAGCTGGACTCTCTGGAACAGGCCTCAGTGCAGCCTGGTTGTACAGCCACATGTCATGAGATGAGAGCATTTGACATGTACTTGGCCGTACCCAGTGGATTTGTTATGCTGAGGCAGGATCTAATGGTATTAACTCTAAAAGAACTTCTGAAAGTCAGACTTAATTTTGACTTTTAATTTTGTTTGTGCTGCCTCTTCACTTATTGGTTGTTATTGATTGTTTGTTTTCATTTTTGTTTTATTTTAGGCAGGTGCTATTATATTTGGGATCTGCAGGCTCCTGAAGGGAATATTTTCAATTTCAGGAAAACCGTAGTTGTATTTTCTTTTAAAACCTGAAAGCATTCTTATTAATATTGTGAGTAGAAATCTTTGTAAAAAGTTTTTTTTTTATATACAGGCTGTAAAAAAAAAAAATCTACTTATTAAATGAAAGTATTTCTTAAAATATTTATTTATTTATACTTACATGGCTTGATTTATGAGATAACACGGCCTTTAAAGAGCTAGATGGTTTTGCCACATTTTGTCTTCTGCCAAATAATTAGACAAATTTTTGCCATAAACTCGCTGACATTTTTGCCCAAAAGAGTTAGTTTTCTTCGTTCTTTGCTGGCAGACAGGTCGTGTATCTTTTCAGGCTTGAAGAATTTCTATCAGCTATTTAAATGCAAGGCCACAAAGACAAAGCCAGACTCAGGCTGCAGCGAGCTGAACCAGGGTAATTCAGGAACCAAAGGAGCTGTAGCACATAATTAAACAGTAGCTACACCCTAGTCCAGAGACTTTCTATCTCACAGTGTAACTGCCTGTGTTAGCGATGAAAAAGGGGTAAGTATAGGCACAGTTATCAGAGACAGGATGTGAACAAGGGTGGTGGAAATTGTTATCAAGTGACACTTAAAAAGTTTTTTACCTACTACTTAGGCAGGGAACATGACTAAAGATGGCTGCTGCCAGTTCTCTGCTGCTGAGGGAAGAGGATGCATCCCAGCTTCCCAGCTCTCAGTGCTGGGAGGAAAAGAAAGGGCAGAGCTGGGCATTGGTCTCTCCTTGGCTCTAATGGCAGCCGCCTTTGCTTTTACTCCCTGCAGCTGGGCTCAGAGCCAAGGGAATTATATACAGCCACGGCTGTGGGCTGAAAGGAGGAGGAGGAGGTAGGGTAATCTTTCTCAAGACTTTTTGCACCTCTCTTTGATGTTGTCCTTGCAGTTAGTTTCTCTTCACCTCATAGTAATCTGTGAGGATCTAAACTCCTGTCCCCCAGATCACGGTACTAAAACAGGAGAGGAGAGATGTCATTAGGTCAGTTTTAGGTCAATAAAAGAAATCTGTCACGAAGTGGCCATGTTTTTTTCTTGGCCTTTAGGCAAGGAGATGGTACACCCACACCCGATGCAACTGAGTACCATGAGAAGGGAAAGCCTTCAAGTTAGAGTTACCACTCCTTGTGGGTTAGTAACTGAGCAGGAGCTTATCAGACTGTACAGACCTTGCTTGAAAGTTTTAAGTTGTGGTGTCAGCAAACAAAGTTATTTTATTCAAGACCATGATGAATTTGATGGGAGAATACATATCCTGAAAAATCTATTGACAATAAGAGCTGGTTTTGCTGATTTTCTGAGAAGTACCTCAAAGGAGAAGGCAGTGCAGTTGTGAAGCTTTGTAGGCACAGGACAGTTTGATGGTGGATAAGGAGGACACAGACAGGGACATGCCTGCTCTGATGAAGGCAGCACTGCAGCATCCTCCTGCTGTGAATACAAAGGCAAACAGGCAGAGGAAAGGAAATGGCCTGGAACTGCCACGACCTCTCTTACTCTGCCTGAAAACCAGAAGTGCACAAAACAACAGTGCCTGGAGATTTGTGACAGGGCCTGGAAATCAACTATGAAGGGGTCTCAGCAGACCCTTTCTGTAGTTCTGTGTAGATGTTGTTACCCTTTTGTCTGTGTGGCAGTGGAGGTTATGTGTATAGAGAATATACATATACATAACCCAGTTTGTGCAACTGCCTGGGTTTGAAAAGCATTTTTTTCTGTGCGATGTGTTTGACCATAACTATTTGTATATTTATTTACTGGCATCTAGTGCTGAAATGAAGTTGTACAACTTTTACCTTCTATAAACCAAATGGGCAGCTTTCCCAAGACACTGGTCTTCTGCTTTCCCTTCAAGCCCACTGCTGTGACGGGCTTTCTCTGGCTGGCAGACTGCTGCTTGGGCTGTGCTGGTAGCCTGATGTGTTTGGAGAGTGGTTTATGGAAAGGAATCTGCAGCCATTTCCATGTCTTTGAAGGTGTTTCTGGTTCTGGCAGTTTGCTGACAGTGAGGCCTGTTTCCCCTTATTTCTCATGCATCTCTTCGCTCAGTGGGTCGTTTCCTGTCATAACTTGTGGGGATACCTTGCAGCCTTCCTACCTATGCCTTCTTTTCTTGCTTTGACCACAGAGAGCTCTGTGAGCATAAGGTCATTTCTGCCTATGTGCGTGCCCTTGAAAAATAATCTTATGGGGGAAGTCAGTTTATTGTAGCTGTATCCAGGCAAATTCAAGGACTTGTATTTCATACTTTGTCCAAGGAAACGCATAGGAAGGTGCAACTTTTGCCCTGAAGACCTGTAACAATAAATTCTGCCAAGCCTGGTGCATTCTCTAAAGTCATCAGGGGATGTATGTTATAACTTCCAGAAAGAACAGTAGAGTGAAATCAGTGTAATGCTGTAGCTCATCTGACTGGTGGGAATAAACTGGAAATGAGAAAGAAGGAGGACAGAGTGGTAGAGTACACACTGCGGAGTGACAAAGGTCTGAGTAGCTCAGTGACTGCTGACTTGCTACTTGTACCAGTGTGGAAAAGACCTCGGTTGGGCTGAAGACTCCACTAGTGTGAATGGAGTGGTAGGACTGGACTTCAGAGAACATAGCCTGAGCCCTGCTGTAACAAAAATTCACATGAATGATTGATTTTGCACACTTTAGTTCTTTTCAAAACCAGTGGAAATAATTAAGTACATAAATCTTTGCCAGACTAAGACCTAGAAATTAATGCAATTTATTTGTTTCAGTTGCCCAAATAATTTGATTATTTTTTAATGTATTGTGTGATGTGGAGGGGAGAATATCCTGAGGAACTTTGTTATGTGCATGGAAATGTTTCAGCCTCTGTTACTTAAAAGCAAACAAGCAAAAAATGAAACTAAAAAGCAACAGCTAAGTTTGAAAACAAGAAAGGATTTTCTTGCTAAATCACCTCAGACTGAGCATGTTTTAACAGAAATGCTACTGAATGCCATCTGTTTAAAACTGGTGCTTTATTTAGTTTTATATGTTGGAAGTTTATTTTTATGCAAAGACAAACACAAGAAAAGAGTATCGTTGTTCTTTTGCAGAGAGTTGGATTGAACGATGTCTCAATGAAAGTGAAAATAAACGTTATTCCAGTCACACCTCTCTGGGGAATGTTTCTAATGATGAAAGTAAGTAACTGCTCATTCAGTTAAAATGAATGTGAATGTGTCCAAGTGACAATTTTCTGCTATATAAGTTGCTCCTCTTGGTGATATTTTTAGTACTGTGTAGTTTGAAGAGGCAACTCACTTGATATATCCAATAGTTTTGTGGTTTGTTTTGATTTTTTCTTTCTGGAATATTTGCTATTTTGCATTTTTTAAAAAGGAAGTAATACTATCTGTTAGTTCAAACAACCAGAATAATTTGTTTGTCACTGAATAAAGTCTGTATGACCTCTAAAATGTGCTGTTGGTATTAGCTCATGAGTAAAACCATCTGTTTTGCTTTTCAATGGTGAACATCATGCAGCTGAAATGTAAGAAAATTTGTGCTGTATTTTGGTACTACTATATCAAGTCATACATCTAAAATATTTCTTTTAAGAATTAGAAAATCATTAATTGGAAAAAAATATTCAATCATGATATTGTTTCCTTTTTAGCCACAGAGAAGAAACAATTATAAATCTATCTTATATTAAAATACCTAATTTTTTGTCTTCTCGTAATAATTTTAATCTTGATTTTTAAAAATAGGAGGTAACTAAAAAGACCCCCAAATACCTTAAAATGACCTAATTGTTTAATTTTAAAATTGTAAGACAATTTTAAATTTGCCATTTAATTTCCCCTGTTTATGCAATTCCTGTTCTATCTAATTTACCTAAAGCAAAATACTCTTTAGGTTAGCTTTCCTCTCTGGACCTCATATGTTAGCTTGTGTTACAAGATATTAATACAAACTGAATTATTTAACTGGAAAGACTTATGCTTTTATAATATTCAAGCACATAAGTTTAGAAAAAATACTATACTTTTAATAACCTCTTAATTGCTGAATGTCCCCTTTACATTTTTTTGTATTTGAAAATAACTCCTCTATTTTGATGCCACACTAAAATGACATGCCTTGCAGCAGTGTGTTTTAGTGGATCATGGAATTTGAGGCCCTAGTCTTATTTGTCCAGGGATCTCTTTTGAGGCAATATTTCTCCTGAAAGGCAAAGGAGGTCTTAGAAACATGGTTATTTATTTGTGACTCCTGAGCTAGGAATAGTGGACAAGAATCCTTAAAGACAGAAAATAAAACTTGTATATAAATAAAAATAAATAAATCTTGGACAGATTTTTCTGTTGTGTTTTTTGTCTGTTTTTTTTTTAATGAAACAATTGAAAATTACATTATTTTTAGAAATAAAATTGTAGTGAAAACCAAAAAATATCTACTTGTTAATTTGCATTTTACAAGGACCTGTTGAGACTTACAAAATTAATTTCTCTTCAATGCTACCGAGAAAGTGATGGAAAGAATATCTAACAAATTAGGTGTGACTTCTGACTTAATAGGGTCAGGATTCAGGATTCAACCCTATTGACTTCAGTGAGCTTTTCCTTAGACTCGCAGTTCAGGATAGTTTTGTCAAGGTAATTATTTAACACCACTAGCTGTATTTAAAAAAATATAATGTCATGATTATAAGTCGTCTTCTATGCTCTCTTCTAGATCTGTTACCTTAATTATGTTGTAGGAAAATTAGTGCTAATTTGTTTTATGTGCTTGCAGTCTAAATGAGAACATGAAAAAACTTCCATGTGCTTAGGGACAGTAAGAAGTGGACCTGCTTGGGTTAGCAAGAGCAAGTATTTCAGACAATGACCTTGAGAAGATAGACATTTTTGTTCCTGTTTTCTGGTACTGGAGTTAAGGAATAGGCAATGATAATGAAAGGTGGTAAATTTAGGACTGATAAAACGAATATATAAGTGAATTTATCACACAATTTGTGTGCAGAAGACATAATGGAAACCCAAATGAGAGCGAGAGTTAGTTTCACCTAGCTTTCTTCTTAATAGGCGTTTCTTCCAGATGCTTCCTTTGCACTGATACTAGCATTTCCACAGCGTAGATAAGATAATTAGTCCGCGTGAGAAGTCATCCTTGTTTTGGGAGATAAAAGAGGGTAAGGGAAGACAGTGAAGAGGAAGAAGTAATAAAGAAAAATAAGTCACTTGCCCAGCAGCAAGAAGACTAATAATCTCTGAAATCCAGAACAAACTAGAAGCTTCACCTTAGAAATCATTGTACTCTTTTACAGTGCTATAGTTCTTTCTAACATTTCTCTAACAGTGCCCACACACTAACCAAGACATTTCCAAGCCCTCATGTCACTCTTTGTCCAGTCTTTGTCATGCATTCATAAACAGCAGGAGGCAAAATGTTTTGAGAAAAACCTATATAACCCTACTTGAATTCTTCAGAACAGTGGTCAAATAGCTGTTGTCATCCATCTTTCTCCTGACTAGTATTTTTTTGTTTTTAAGTACCTTAGGTGGATGTTGGCTGGAGTCTACCAGAGAAAATATGATTTTGGTGAGGTGGTTTGTTTAAAGTTTTTGGTGTGGTGGGGTTTTTGGATATTCTTTGCATTGCATCCAGTGAAGACTGAGAATTTGCACTGTGAACTGATAATAGTCTTACTCAGTTTCACACTTACTTTTATGACTTTTTTTCTGGATGTGTACAGAGTTCATGAAGGTTTAGGACAAGAGTAATAATGTTGCTGGTCTCATTTTCTACATCTGAAGTACGTTACAGAACCATACTTCAGGCCAAAGGGTCCTTTGCAATGTTCTGTTCTTATCCAGACACCTACAGGCCTCTTCAACCTGCATTTCATTGTGAAGGGAAGCAATGATTCATAGCTGTGGATTCCCATGGTCTCACTGCTTCTTGGGACACTTCTTATCCTTTTGGAACCTTTTATGACTTCTCCCAAAACACAGCTTTTACATTCTAATATAAAAATTCTAGGTAAATTTTATTTCAGTTTCCATTTTTTAAAAATGTTTTTCCTTCCACCACTTCCACACTTTGTATGGTAGTCAAAAGATCCACAGGAAAAGGGATTGCTACACCTAATCTCTATTAATTAAAAAAACAAACCAAAACAGAAAACCCCCATGATATTTTCTGTGTACTGTGCATTAAACCAGATTCTCCAAATTGAAGTAGGGATCTGGGAGAATACAATACAAGGATTATGAAAGTTTCAACTTCAGTTCTGTGGGGAAAGAGTCTGTTACATGATGAAGTGGAAATGTTGCTTGTCCAAATTTTCTTGCATGTTTAGAAACGTGAATGTGTAGATAGTTCATGTGAGATAAAAGATTAAGATTACTTTTTGCACTTCAAAAGCAGTGTTCAAAAACCATGTTCAAACTGCCATAGAAGATTCATCCAACAGTGGAGTTTTTTTGTTTGGTTGGTTTTGGTGGTGTTTTTTTTATTTATTCTTTTGTGTGTTTGTTTTTTTTTTTTTTGTTTAAACTAAGCCTCTTACTCTTCCATTGAAAAAAAATGTTTTTTTAAAAAAAAACTCTACTTGATTTCATTGAATTTTATCTTGGGAAAGTTCTTTTTCAGTCATATCTACTTAGTTAGGAACTATGCTTCCATGTTTCTCAGAGGGTTTTAAGAAATCCCATTATTTTGAAAGCATGGAATACATACTAAGAAGCCTGAATCTTATGTCTGGCTACATGTAAGTAAGAGACAAGGTAGCTTCTTACTACCACTTAATTTTAGCTAAGGCAAATAATTTTGAGGAATAGTCAGAATTTGGACTGCAGGAGTAACAGAGAAGGAGACTATCTCTCTGAAAGGTGTGGAGCTACCTAAATTTAGGGAAGGATTTGATCCATATTAGGCTACTAATAACATATAAATTCAAAGTCCATCATTCTCCTTGGTTTTAAGGAACAGTTAGTGCTGAAGAGTCTTGGAGAACAGTCCCCAGGAAGCAGACATACCTGGGGAAGGAGAAGTAAACAGCATTTGTGATCTTAGTGTTAAGTTCGTGATGTTAAAACAAATTCTTAGATGGGAGTAGCTGAGTACGACTGGCCTGTAGTGTCTGAGGGCAGCTTAGGTAGAGTATCTGCTCACAGCTTCTGAATGCAAATGAAAAACATCTGGAGGAGGAGTGGAAGTGATGTGGAGACTAATATTATATAATTTAGATATTGGCTTGGTGCCTGATAGAATGCCACATAGCCAGTCCAAGTCTAGTTAGCACAGGTGAAAGCCATCTAATAACATTTCTTTTTGAATACAAGCCCCCTTAAATTCAAGAAAGATAACAAAAAGCTCTGTTCTGGGAAGAGAGGAATCGTACCTCTTGATTTCACAGGCAGAGGTTTTCTACACCTTAGTAAAGACAAGGGGTTATTTAGATCAGTGGGTTTTAGCTTTTCCAGTTTGCATCCACCTAGCAATTTCCAGTGAAGTAGAAAACAACTCTGTACTGAATTTAAATCAGTGAATGATGGGCTTTGAAACCAACATAAAAAATACTGATTAAGAAAATTAATAACTTCCACCTGGGAAACAATAACCTTGATTTGAATAAGAAGATGATGGAGCACAGGGGGAAGACTGGACCTCTACTTACTGCTGGTGCATAAAGGCAGCAGCTTTGGTAGTTGTACTTTGCTGTGATGTGCCAATAACAGGAAAGGCCTGAATCCCTACAGTCAATAGAGAGGTGCTGCAGTGCCATGCATTATGGATAGCAGTTTGTGAGGCCTGCACACCATGCATGACTGCCAGAAGTAATTTACATTACTAAAAGAGGGGAAAGGTGTGCATCTCCCTCCCCACACAGCCCTCTACCCACTGCCACACTTCACTAAGATGAACTGTTCACAATGATCTCCCTTCCATCTTTACCTCAGGAACAGCTGAGAGGCCACTGCCTGCTGGGCACCCACCAGGCCTTGGCAGGCCAGGCCAGCCTGCCTGTGGGTGAAGGAAGCTGTAGCAGCCTCCGTGCCCCAAGCCTGAGGAGCTACTGTACACCCTTCCCAGCCCTGCTGTCTATTTTTTTTCTGTCTAGAGCAACCAGGAAGACATAGCAGGATGCAGGTCTGGACTGGGGGCTGGTCAGGCCACCTGACTCTTGCCTCTGCCTGGTGACTAGGGGGCCTTCCACACCAGGGTTCACTTGCCCTCTCAGCAGGTGCTCTTGTACCTCCAAGCCAGGCTCCCTCCTACTATGTTGCCTGGAAAACCCTGAAACTCAACCCAGGAGGTTCTTCCCTCCACAGAGCAGAGCAGACATGGCTGCCCTCTCCTCCCCATGCCTCTCTTCAGGCACGCTGTTCTTACGGTGTCTGTGCTGCCAGTTTTTCGGTATTGATCACTGTCAGTTAAGGGTAATAAGGGAAAAACGGTCAGTGTTTTGAGGGCGGATGGCCCCGACTATTTTATCCTCCCAGGGGTTTAAATCCATGCTGCACGGCTCTGCATCCTTCTACGTAGGAGGGGTTTGTCCCACCACTGGCCAGGCTGGGGTCTGCTGTGAAGTGTCAGTGGCCTTTGGCAGCCCTGGCCGCTCAGTATTCAGACTCTGTGTGCCGAAGGTTTGTTGGATGCCGACCGTTTGTTTAGGAAAAACAAATGAAAAACACAATTTAAAAGTGATTTGAAATGTGTATGTTGGTCCTATGTGCTGAATAAAAGCGGGCCCCTGAAAGGCAGGGGAAGGAGTGCACGGTCCAATAATTAGAGGCTCATTGTCATGCAGATACCGAAGAGGGGCTGCCTGCAGTTGTCTAGGGGTAACTGTAAATCTGGGTTTTCCTGACATTCAGGGAACTGGCCTTGCAGCGTAAAACATGTTTGGTTAACACAACTTGTCCTGTGTGTAATGGAAGAAATACTGTGGCACAAGGACTGAAGATAGCATTTTCCGAAGAGGGGTTTTATTTGCGTGGTTCGGTTCTTGGGACTGCACAAAGGGCCTTTCAACTGATGTTCAGTGGAGATAGCCCAGCTCCCTTAAAATTTGGCATCCTAAAGGCTCACTTAAACAATGTCTAAAAGTTAATTATATGAAGAAATAAAACTTGCAACATTGTGTACAGGTGCAGTAGTTTACCTCATTTAGGTATCAAAGCTTTCTATAATGCTTTCACCAGGGAAAAAGTTGTTCAAACTGTACTTGATACAACTGTGTTTCGCAAAGAATACTGTCCTGGAGATGCTCATTATGCCTCCCTCGAGCTTTCTCCTAAGGATGTTGTATGTGCTGCACAAATCACAATTTAATAGGAATTACTCTATATATTAAAATTGTTTCAAAAGAACTAATGTGAATGAGGAAGAATCCAGAATTTTACAAGTTTTATCTTTTTCTGTATTCATCAAATTTTTCTGTATTCATCAAATTCAAATTTTTGGAAAGTTGGCAAGTTAGAGTTACCTTGGAAACAGTTATTGAGGAATCATATCAGAAAAATTATCTGAAAAGGAAAGAAGTGAGCTATAGAATGTTTGTGATTTCAATTTTTCTTGTTAATCTTCATAAATTTATGAACATTTAATATATATCATGTGTTAGGATCACATCAGTGGATGAGTCCCATTACATTAAATGTGTCTTCTAATATAAATCTTAGGTAAGACAACTGTTCTCTTAAAGCAGGTGAAATGTTTTTATGTTCTGGCATGTTGCTAGAAGCCTAAGTGTTACTTTCTTTTCATATAAATATATTCTTTCCAATGTCATTATTCCTATGCACCACTCTGCCCCTGTTGTCAATGATGTTTGCAAGGTTTATTGCCTTAAGCAATATCTGCAGACGCTAGCTTAGGGAACATCATTATTTACATTTCCACAATTCAGCCAATATTTTGAGAAAGCTTTGGCACTTGAGAACATTTTTTTTTTTAGCAGATAATTCCTTGGTGGTTCATAAAAGCCTCAGCAATTCCCTCTGAAATTACATAGTATTTTTGTTGTTGCTTCTTAACAGATGAGGAAAAAGAAAATAATAGAGCATCAAAACCACACTCAACTCCAGCTACACTGCAATGGTAAGATGTCTTTTTTAAAAAATCAAGAAAACCTGTTACTGTTTTTTCTTACACTTTTTCTGTCTGAGATGAATAGAGGTCTTGGACATACTATAGAGTTTAAAGATACTTTCACAGTATGTGTTCAATCTGCTCATTAGTATCCTGTTCAGTATTTCTCACTGAGTGTCTTACAGGATTTGTTTGAATGTAGGAAACCTCTCACATAGTTTAGAAGGTGTACTTGGCATATTTGTTCACCACCTTCCCAGCTGGTGATTTATGATTTGTCATTTTATTACAAAAAGAAAATTAGTAATGAGAATTTTTTCTCAAACTCATATTGTTTCAATGTATGATAAATCCCACCTTTACTGACACTTTTACTGAAATAAGATCTCTGTAATTTAACTTAGAAGACAAAAAAAGAAGAGACTGAGTTTGAGGTTTGATTAATTTATCAAAATCCCCTTGAAAATTTAGTGAGGGGGAAAAGGAAGTGTTATTAGGAAGAGATGAAGAGAGGATGGTGAAAGGAAAGTTTGTTAGTCTACTGTGCTATGAAAAAACAAGTGCTGTTCACTGAGATTTACACCAGCATTTTAGGCAGCATGTTCTGTAATGTTACTTATACTTCCAATGTACCTTTCTGTAGGTTATCTCTTAGGCTTTTGTTGAATTTTCCTTTAATTTAGGGGTTTATTTCTGGTTTAGCTTTCTTAATATTGTAAGTGATCCAGTGTTTCTCAGGAGGTTCCTTGTATCTGACAGAACAAAGCTCTGCTACAGAGAAGCCTTGGAGCATGTTTATCTGAAAATCCATACTTCTTTAGTTTGTTTTAAGCCTTATAAAGAAAGGCCTATGCTTCACCTGTAAATAGTTCTCATAGTTCTATTGATGAAAAGACAAGCTTATTGGCAAAAAAAATGAGGCTTTTAGCAAAATGTTAGCAAAATTATTTTTCTGCTTCCATCAGTTTCTTGGGAGGTCTAACTGAATAAACAGCAAAGAATATTTAATTCAGTGAATTTTACTCTTTTTCTTTGCTCGTGAAATTCTGTGATTTTTTTCTGGAATATGCATAAAGAGATTTGGCTTATTTCATCCATATTTGCTTTCTAAAGTTGAAGAGTCAAATTTTGGATTTAAAAAGCTCCAAGATCTGTGGGTTGATTTAGAATAGATTGCTGCAAGTATTCAGTGTTCTGCCTTTCAGAAACTTGCAGAGACTTCCAGTGTAAATAATGAGATGTGCAGATAAAGGCATTTAGTTCTGAACTATTGCTTCTTAGTACCTATTTGTATCACAAACATGCTGCTTTTCGTAAGTTCAAGAAAAGTGAATAAAGGGAGGTACTATAGACAGAGAGAAAATTATTAGAATAGCAGTGACATGTGATAGAGGTATTTTATTATTTTCCTTTATTTACCCATGCAACTTCAACACAGTTCAAGGAGGAAATAAAGAACTATCTAGCTAAACTAAAATAGCAGGCAGAACTTACAAGTCCCAAAATCAAAACAGTGTTTATTTTGCGGTAGACTCAGTTAAGAGACTTTTCCACAGGAACAAATAATGCAGTAGCCAAGAAGTCAGAGTTAATTAGAACACGCCAATGATACTATTCCAAACAGAGAACATGCAAATACTGTAAACAGTCCTGTGCCAAACACTTTCAGGCTTCCTCAGTCATGAAGGTTGGTAAATCCCTAAACTCCTGGGACATAGAGCCCTGCTGGAATGCAATGTGCACACTAATGCTCATTCAACAGTGTCTGCAATAGAATCCTGGAATTTTGATTCTGAAAAGGTTGCTTACATCACCCCTTGCTAATGTACTGGCTTACTACATGTCTGTTGTGTTATTTTCCTTACACATTTAGGTAGATGAGATATTCTCCCTTTTGAATCTTTATGAGCATCTGCAATTTCCTTCATTTACTTTTGCTCCCCAAAATACATGACAGGGAACAGGAGACAATGAAGTTTTTCAGTTCTATAGCTGGTGTCAAACTAAATTATATGATTTGTTCATTTACTAACAGACCTGTAAGTGAAAGTTTCCCAGCTTAGTAGCCGTCCCATAGAGCAGGTTTCTAGTGGTTTCTGTATGCTTTTCAGCCTATGTACTGCAGTTTTGAACAGGTATTTCCTAGAGAGACTGTGCTACTGGGTTTGATACACTAAATAAAATTACAAGCTCAAAAGTTGTGGTCAAGGTGCTAAAGTAGTAAGCTTGCTTTGTGTGAAGATGGTAAGATTCCACTGTTTGGAAAAACCTGACCTATGAGCATCAGGTTGTTTGTACTGCGGTAGCGCCTAGCAGCCCATGGGTTGATGAACTATTGTGGTCAGCACTGTACAAATGCTGCCCTGAGAGCTTCCTGTAGGTTTAGCTTTACATGTTTGACCATTTTGCCTGCTTAGGCCTCAGACCAATTTTTTGCATAGACAAGAAAGACAAAGGACTAGATTTACCTTAATATGTCTTGCGTAAGCGTGTGTCCTACTGTCTTACAGGAATCTCTAGTCCAGATTCAAGTGATGGAAGTGGAGGAGTAAATTATTGACCAGATTCCAGGGTAAAGTACCAAGCTTGCCTTGTTTTGGCAAAGGCAAGCACCATGATCATCTGCAGTGTCTGGTGTCTGCCAAATTAAAGCTGGTGACAATTTTACTGTTAGATGCTATTATAATTTCCAGCTAATGAAGGCAAGGGAGTGTTGTGAGAACAGAAACAGAGGAAATTTTAGTAGCAAGGAAAAAGAAGAGGAGGAAAGTAGTAGGGAAAGTGAATCAAGACTTAAGGGACATATGAAAATTCTGTCACGTGGTCCATACTGCCATCACCTTTATTAGTTATTTCTTGACTGACCTCTTGATGAAAAGAGTAAACAGCATCAATCCCATGGGGAACTATCCTTAATGCTTATGCCTCTCCAAAGGCAAAGTACTTTGAATTCTACAAATGAGGAGGAGGAAGAAGTAGCCGAAGATGCCAAGAAGCATGTCTGGATGACTGTCAGCCTGGCTAAATATCCTTTTCCTGGAAATCATAGAATCGTCAGAGTTGGAAGGGACCTTAAAGATCATCTAGTTCCAACTCCCCTGCTTTTGTTTTATCTCACTGGTGGCACAAAATGAAGTGAAAGGCCTAGTAGATGTAACATTACTGCTAAATACATAGTAAATGGGAAACTACATGAGGCTGAGTTTAACTATTAAGGCATGAATACACCAATACCTGGTATCCTGTGCTTATCCCATGTTCTCGTGTTCATTATTAGCTAGAAGGCTATAGCTTGCTAAACACTTGGCTCTAAAACATTAATGATTATTTCATTGGTGAACTATTTGACCAAATCTTAAGTGTGAAACTGTGTTTTATGTCATTTTGGAGGGTGTGTGTTTACTTCTCCAAACACAGAATTCAAAGCAGAGACAGCCTAATTCCATGCAGTTTGGTGGCTTACAGTGTAGGTGCTCTGAATAATAGCAATATTGTGAAGCTGAAGTCAACAAAACTATTCTACTTACTGCAACATTCATAAACAGAAGTAAAAAAGAGGAAGGTAAAGCATTGCTAGGTATTGAATTCCCAACAGATTAGTAGTTCCTCAGAAATGGCTATAATCCATCAAAATTAATCTGTTCTCGAATCCTTTACATAATTAGCAATGGTTAACATCAGTTGTTCTGTTGCTTTCATATCTAAAAATAAAGCTGTAACAACACTACAGACCTGACTCTGCTATAAAATAATCACATTTAATCTTAAAGTATGTAACTGTATAAAGAGGGAAACAGTAATAGGGACAGACAAAATTGTCATTCCTGTGGAAGGATTAGGGGTTTTATTGCTATACTGCAGTGGTACAAAAGGTCTCATTGTGAACTACTGGATTTCACATGGCTTTATTAGGACATGTAAAATATTATATATATATATATTATTTCTGATAATGATTTGTTAGATAGGAGATTGAGTTCATTATCTTTCTACAATACTGTAGAATGAAGCTGAATTCAAAATATGATAAAGTTGTTAAATAAAAGACAGGAAAATAAAAGAAGTGGAGCAAGATGGGGTTTTGATCATTAAAAAAAAGTTCAGGTATAATGGAGCATTGTTCAGTGTCAGACTAATGACTCTCTGTGAAAGAGAAGAGAAAAAGAGAAAAAATCATCAGATATGAACAGAAATAATTAACTGCTTTTCTTTCTGTCCTGTCTTGGTCACAGAAGCTGACATTCCAATTAGCAGCTATAGTATACAAACGAACTCTCCAGGTTTTGAAAGGAGGTTTTGTTAAAGCACTATGAATTTGAGGAAAGATGCCGCAATGATATTTCTGTAGAAACCAAGGAAGAATAGATGTTGCCCATACAAACTGATTTCATTCATCTAGCCGGATATCTTATTAAAATAGTTTGCAGTCACAAATGATGACCATAACTGAAGTGGAAGGTAGGTAGGTCCTGAAAAAGGCAATGAAGGAGAGAAACTAGGTATTTGTAAGGTGCTCTACAGTTATCAAATGACAGGGCGTTATTTACTGTAGAACTGGGGGGTTTTGAGAATGTGCATTAATTTTCTAACACATTTAAAAGGAAGTTGGACCTTCCACCTTCTCCTAGCCAGCAAAGCAGACAAGCAAATGTGTAACTATATATGCATATGAGCGACAGTATGGATGACAAGATTAATTATAGTTCAAACTTACGTGTCTATGTAAATACCTCTTGAACTTTGTTGGATCAACAGCTATAAAAATGTTTCTCCTGGTCTATAGATGTACAATGAGCCTAGTTTCAGATTTTAAAGATGAAGCTTATGTCTATGTGTATTTTTGATGCACCATTTAAAATTGCATAGTTGTGTATTTGCATGTGTAAATGAATAATAATAGCTTCTACAAGGCAGAGGGGAATATTAATTCATTCTCCATTGTATGCAGGACATGCACTCATTTTTCACTTTGTCCATAAACAATCACAAGAAAATATTACAGAGAGCTGATTTTGTTCACAGGCGGTGCTGATTGACAGCCGGCTGAACATGAGTCAGCAGTGTGCCCAGGTGGCTAAGAAGGCCAATGGCATCCTGGCTTGCATCAGGAATAGTGTGACCAGTAGGAGCAGGGAGGTGATCTTGCGTACACGGCACTGGTGAGGCCACACCTCCAGTACTGTGTGCAGTTTTGGGCACCGCAGTTTAGGAAGGACATTGAGCTACTAGAGAGGGTGCAGAGAAGGGCAACTAAGCTAGTCAGGGGTCTGGAAAACAGGCCTTATGAGGAGAGGCTTAGGGAGCTGGACTTGTTTAGCCTGGAGAAGAGGAGGCTGAGGGGAGACCTTATCGCTCTCTTCAGCTACTTGAAAGGCCATTCTAGGGAGACGGGTGTTGGCCTCTTCTCCCTTGTGACTAGTGACAGGACTGGAGGGAATGGGCTTAAGCTGAGCCAGGGTAGGTTTAGATTAGATATTAGGAAGAATTTCTTTACTGAAAGAGTGGTTAGATATTGGAATAGGCTGCCCAGGGAGGTGGTGGAGTCACCATCCCTGGAGGTTTTTAAGAAGAGGATAGGTGTGTTTCTTCAGGGGATGATTTAGGGATAAGAGTAGTGTAGGGCTATCGGTTGGACTAGATGACCTTGAGGGTCCTTTCCAACCGTAATGATTCTGTGATTCTGTGAAATAACTTGCTTTAGCCACCCCTGCTTCCTCAAAGTAAGGAATTGTGCAGCAGGGCAGGACTGAAAAGAGAGTGATGAACCAAAGGTGACCTATCTGTAAAGAATGAGAGAATACTTCTCCTCAGTGAAAGTTGTTTTGTAGTTGTACATATACTTTTTTATTGCAGGATGCTTTTAGGGTATAACAGGTTACTAGTATACTTTTTTTCCTAAAAGCAATGCTTTGGGGCATGGTCAAAACCCAACATCCATTTGTGCTAATCTCTATTTGCCTGAGAACTCACAGACTATGTTTTTAATAGCAAGTACAACCTAAGTGAAGCAATTAAGTGTTATGGAAGTGGATTGAAAGGAGCTCTCTGGAACAAAGCAGAGAAAATTTAGTAGACAAGCAGAAGCCAGAATGTTTGGTCTTAAAGGTGCAGCTTTACACTCTGTTTATCATAGAGGACATCCAACATACTTGCAGTTCTCTCTGTTTGATATTTGCTTTTTAAGGCTGGAGGAGAACTATGAGATCGCAGAAGGTGTTTGCATTCCTCGAAGTGCTCTCTACATGCATTACTTGGACTTCTGTGAGAAAAATGACACACAACCTGTCAATGCCGCCAGCTTTGGGAAGGTGAGTCTAAACACCTGTGTGATACCTCAGCTCTCACTCAACTCGACTCAGGTGAATTTGGAGTATTGAAAATAATCACCATTTACCATAAGAGATGTATCTTATGTATTCAAGTTATAGAACAAAGGCTAATAGGAGTAATTTCTAAACATGCCTAAGGTTTAGAATACACAAACTTTTTTGAATAATTCAGTCCCAGCTTAGCTGACAGTGACACAGTATACATTATTGGCAGCTTGGAAGTTGAGTACAAGCCAGTGTAAACACATCTGCATTGTGACCTGCACTGGCTTAGCAAATATATATTTTTTAAAAATAGAAGAAATAAAAATCTGTTACTGCATTCTGGAGCCTGTCTGTGCCCTTCTTGTATGCATGATATGGAGATCCCTGAATTAACAATATCATCCCATGCTGGCAAATTCTTATAGTTGGGTACGATGCCTCCAGATGTGAAAGACTAGAATGCGTTTGTCAGCGTTTGTGTGGCACTGCAGGTACAAGCAGCCAAGTTATCTTTGAACTTTGATTCCTTCAGCTTCCACTTTCTAGTCCAACTCTAGTAAGAACCAGTGCAGTTAACTCCAGACTTGCAGTGGAGACATACTGTTAGTGTAGGTGCAGTTGTCCATTGTCCAGATGTGAGCAGTAAAGCTCTTATGCTAGACACCACTAGTAGGTATTAACAGGTGGTTAGGATGTTCTCTAAAGTTCCCATTTTGAATTTGCTGGTCAGGTGATGTTTCCTCTCCATGAAAAATAGGATGGTATTTTTATATTTTTAATTATTTGTTTGAAACTGAAATTTTACTCTAGAATTTTTGAGGCCTTTGAAAATTCTAGGCTGTGAATAAAACAAAGGTTTTTTGCAACTGTTTTTGAAGTGTTTGCAAACAATTCTCTCATAGTGTTTGCAACATTTTTCTATAGAAGTGGTGGGTATTCAAAGAGGGGAAAAAAGTTCCTTGGGTAAGTGCCTGTGTAAAGAGTAGATGAAGGAGAAGAACGTATTTAATGAGGTGTCATTTGCTACAGTGCGTCTTTATGTAGGCAGTTTAGCTAGACAAAGAAAAAGTAACATGTTGTAACATTACTATGTTGTGCCTTAAAGATGTGCATAGCTCCATTGATTCTATTAGGTTTCTGTTTCAATACACTGTGTAAGAGTGAATGAAATTGTTCTCTGTACATGCTATTGCTACAAAGTGGTAAGTATAGTGGCAACATGTGATTTAGGAATAGTGAGAATAAGAAAGATTTCATGCAGGCTAATGCATTTTGAGTGTGAGTAAAATTTTTACAATGCTACTTTTACTGCTGTTAAAACCTTCTGTGAATTATAAGGTGTAAATATTCTGAAATTATTTAATCAGAACGTGAGTGTACCAGGGATGTCAGCAGCTTTCAGCATGTGGCAGTCTTGTTACTGTGCATATTACTGCATCCTCATTCTCCCCTGCCCCTCACACATACACCTGTTCATTGGTAGGAATACCTTGACCCAGCAGGACAGGTACAGTGTCCTCAATCAAAAAATCATGGCATTCCAGTGTGTTTTTCTTTTCACGTGCTGTGGTCCAAGTCTTTTCCACTTTGTTGCAATAGTGTTCTGAAGCAGTGATGCATGAAATTTGTTCTCCCTTTTTGTGAAAAGGAAGCCATATAGAACCATCCCAGTGCTGTTTCAAATGAGTGCTTTGTGTGGCCATTACTTTTGGGCTTGGGAACTAAGGTTCAAGAACCTCAGACAACTCTGGCAAAAGTATTGAAGTGAAATGGGCTTTTGCGTCTGCAGAAACCTAGAGCAGAACTCAATGATATTTTCCAACCTATTTTGCTAAGAAAATATACTGCTCAGTCATGAAGATCTACAAGACAGACACCCACTTCATTCAATCAATAGTTTGAAGTTACAACTTTTCCTTAGGAGCAGGAACATAGATGAAGTTTTAGCCAACAGACTTGTTGTCATGTGACTTAAATGCCAAAATGGCAATGTGCATTGCATAAGATATCTTGGAGGAAGTGCTGTGAAATAGGTGCTGTTTGAGGGGTTCTGTGCTTAGCTGCTGATACAGAGACTGCAGACATGTTTGTCTTCTTTGGGAATAATCAAGAGTCTTGCAGCTGTCATCTCCTCCAGAGAAAGGAGTTAGTTGTTCTGTGAAATAGTAGACAGTTCGTCTTTCAGTAGACCACATTGGATTTATGATTCATCTTTGAACTTTAGCTCTGTGGGCAATGCTAAACATTTAGGCTTTCTCTTTAACAGACTGGTAGTTTTTAGAAAGAGACAGAGTTCAGCACACTAAGCCAATCTGTAATAAGTAACATCCTAAAGTATTATCACATACTCAGTTAAGAGAACAGTGTTAATTTAACTTGTAAAGATACCACTGGAGATGTATGAAACTTGCCTGAAAGTGATAGACAGCTCTTTAGCCCATGTGTACTTCTTAAGTCTCATGTAAGCCAAATATATCCACAACAGACTGTGGCAGGGAAAACAGACATGTTGTTCATGAACAACTGAACTAACAGATCTTGCTTCCTACCAACTCCCATGTTCCCTAAATCCACAGTCTTACATAATTTTAATATAATATTTATCTCCATGTTTCCCTGCAATATGTTCAATTATTTCCAGGTCCCAGCCACTACATCAAGGTCTTACTTCTTTCAGTTTTCTCTCCTGCTCCATCTTTCTACACTATGTGGCTGTTTCTTTTTCTCTCCTTCTCCCCTACAAACAGCTGGGCAAGAAGCAGCATGTGGGGTGCCTGGTTCAGAGCACTAGAACTGTTGATTGGTTGCCGCATACTCATGGCTGCCCAGTAAGGCAGTGCCAAATGAAAGCCTGAGCTTGCTTTCCTGTCTTGTCCTCAGGATTAACATCAGTATGTTCACCCCAGTAGCCACCCTGTGTTTTCTATTAAACTTCTAGGACATGGACTGACCCTCAGGCATTTGGTAGAATGGGTTAGCAAAACAAAAGTTCGTCTGGGGAGTGGAGAGATTAACAGAAAGGCAATAATATCTCATGTGCCAAATGGAGATGCAGCATTAATACATTAACCAAAATCTTAGTGCTTTACTCACCCAAATAATATGTGAGCATCACAGGCAGTTTTGTCTATACTAGCATTTGCCAATTTCCTAACAGCTGTGCTTCTTGCTCCATCATCACAGAACATTTTCTTGCCTGCAAAGGACAGGACCAAGCGCTCTTTTACCCATATACTTTAACTGAACAGTAACTAGGGAGAGCCCTGTATTTGCTGGTTGCAGCTCAACATCAGCAAGAAAAGACTTCAGTGTTAAAATTCTGTTCTTACTCCAGGTAGCAAAGCATATTATATGCAACAGAATCATGGTTTCACCCAAAAGTGAAGCAGAATAAGTAAAAATATTCCATGCAACCAGTGAGAAGATGGGGAAGCAGAGTGAGGAAGGGCAGGTATGTCACTGAGTTATGCAACATTTTATTGTTAATATGAGAAAAAGCTTTCTCAGTGAACATGTTTAGACTGTGAACTAGCCTTCAGGCAGAAGCAGTGAAAGCCCTGTTACTGAGGTCACTTAAAAAAGATGGCCAGATTGTGCTCCTCAGCCCTGGGCTGCAAATGCCTTGGGATCTGCTCCGGGACTCTGTGGGCTAGGAGAGCAGTTTAAGGAGCTTCTAACTGGAAGTTCTACTGCTGACTGCAGCAGGGATGGCTGAACAAGTGCATGGGTGTGGTTTTGGGGTTTTGGTGGCTGCATTTTTGGCTTTGGCTTTTTGCATTGTGGTTTTTTTTTTTTTAAATTTTATTTTATTTTATTCCTGAGAAACTTGTTAACATAAAATGCCAGTGCTAGTACACTCAGCTAGGTATTATGGTGGATGAAGGCTCTGACTCACTAGTCTTACTTGATTTAGTTACAAAACCTAAATCATTCTGAATTGGGACTTTCACTGAATCAAATAAAAAGCAGGAATATTTTGAGCATTTGTAAGCCCCTCAGTAGCTATTACCTATGGATGGGTGCCATAAGGCTTGTTGATTCTCTCCTTGGTGTAGAAGATGTGTTGGCAGGCCTTCAAGCTTCTCTTTCAGTTTTATTTCCAACACTGATTTTTGTTCTTGTTTCTTTTGTGACCCTGTATGAACCTTATTTTCTTAATCAGACCCCTTGAAGACATGATATTCCTCTTCTGTGCTGGTTTCCCCTACCTTTCATGTCCTCAGTCCTCTGGTTTAAGTTTACTGTTCAGTGCCAAGTCACTCCCCAGACCCTGCCATACCTCTCAAAAGGAACACTTAATTTCTCCTAGTGCCACCTGTTTTGCATCATTATGAAGTGTTCTTCCCACAACTCCCATATGCCCCCTGGAGGTTAAATACTTTCCTCTTTGCTTTTTCTTTATTTTTTTCTAATTTTGGTGTTTGCCTGATATGCCTTTTGACAAGCAATAATAAATTAATATTTGAAAAGGAAAATGAAATATACTGACACTTGGCAGGGTGATTCTCCCCCAAGCCAGAGGTCCCTCTATATCGCTTTGGCAGCATGAAGAGTTTTAACATTGGATGCACACTCACACAAATTCTAGAGCCTCTCTGTGCCCTGACTGGCATTGCTGTAAGCAAAAATTAGGTTCCAACAAATTTATTTTGCTAAATAAAGAAGGCAAAGGCCCACAATATATTTGCAATATTGGTTAGGAAAGAGATCTTTTACCTTTTTGAACAACATTTCCAAAAACTGGGCTAAGGCACTATTATACCAGCAGAAAAGTGGTTGGGTTTTTTTATTATTTGTTTGGGTTTTCTTTCTAATAGTTTGCTTTGCTCCAAGGAGGTACAAGCTGTACCAGCCAGAGTCCTCTTTTATCACTATGCAATGTCTATATGCCCAGAACTTTTGACAGCAGGACTGCTTCTCCTAACCTAATTAACATAAATAGGTTTTACAGTTTCATGCTATCATACTATATACAAATAACGTTTAAAAAGGATAGACAAGTAGTCTTATTGAAACCTCTTTGATAATAACACTGCAATGTGATTGCATTCTGATTTGTCTTTGTACTGAAATGCACACATCTGGAAATTACCTGTTGTGCAGAAGGAAATCACAGAATCACAGAATATTAGGAGTTGGAAGGGACCTCGAAAGATCATCTAGTCCAACCCCCCCTGCTGCAGCAGGATTCCCTAGACCAGGTCACTCAGATGCTCCTCCTGAAGATGTTTTTTTTTTGTCCTTTACTCTCAATTTGCTCCTAAGAAGCCTCAGTAGTAACAAGTATAGCAAAGCCAAATTTACTCTTAGTGCTCTCTTCTGATAGACTTGTTTTATTATGGGCAATTACTACATTTGGAAGGTTTTTTATTAGATTTTTTTTCATAGTCAATATGGAAAGAAAAGTAGAACTGGTGTAAAAACATTCTAAAGCGGAGGATGTAGTTTCTGCTGTTGCACTGGAGGACTGTTTCAGTCTGTCAGCGCTATCTGAGCAATCACAGAATCACAGAACCTTAGGGTTTGGAAGGGACCTCAAAAGATCATGTAGTCCAACCCCCCTGCCAGAGCAGGATTCCCTAGAGTAGGAAACACAGAAACATGTCATAGAATCATAGAATTATCAGGATTGGAAGGGACCTTAGAGGTCATCTAGTCCAACCCCCTACAGTGAGTAGGCAATCTCCAACTAAACCAGGTTGCCAAGCACCCTGTCCAGCCTTGCCTTGAACACCTCCAGGGACGGGGCCTCAACCACCTGCCTGGGCAACCTGTTCCAATGTTCCACCACCCTCATGGTAAGGAACTTTTTCCTAATATCCAATCTAAACCTGCTCTTCCCTAATTTAAACCCATTACCCCTTGTCCTATCACTACAGGCCTTTGTAAACAGGCCCTCCCCAGCCTTTCTATATGACCCCTTCAGGTACTGGAAGGTGACTATTAGGTCCCCCCAAAGCCTTCTCTTCTCCAGACTGAACAATCCCATCTCCCTCAGCCTATCCTCATAGTGGAGGTGTTCCAGCCCCTTGATCATTTTAGTAGCCCTCCTTTGAACCTGCTCCAGCAGGTCTACGTCCTTCCTGTGTTGAGGGCTCCAGTGCTGGACACCGTACTCCAGATGAGGTCTCACCAGAGCAGAGTACAGTGGCAGAATCACCTCTCTCAATCTGCTGGTCACGCTTCTCTTGATGCAGCCCAGGGTGCGATTTGCCTTCTGGGCCGCCAGCGCGCACTGCTTGCTCATGTCCAACTTCTCATCAAACAACACCCCCCAGTCCTTTTCTGCAGGGATGCTCTCCAGCTCCTCATCCCCCAGCCTGTATTGATAGCTGGGATTATTTCGCCCCAGATGCAGGACCCTGCACTTGGTCTTGTTGAACCCCATGAGGTTCATCTGGGCCCACCTCTCCAGCCTGTCCAGGTCCCTCTGGATGGCATCCCGCCCCTCCAGTTTATAAACAGCACCACCCAACTTAGTGTCATCAGCAAACTTGCTGATGGTGCACTCAATCCCGCTGTTGATATCATTTATAAAGATATTAAATAGGACAGGTCCCAGTATGGACCCCTGAGGGACACCACTTGTCACTGGTCTCCATCTGGACTTTGAGCCATTGACTACTACCCTCTGGATGCAACCGTCCAGCCAATTCCTTACCCACTGAACAGTCCACCCATCAAATCCATAGTTCTCTAACTTGGCCAGTAGAATATTGTGGGGGACAGTATCAAAGGCCTTACGCAAGTACAGATAGATCACAGCCACAGATTGTCCCTTGTCCACTAAGATATGTCCAGATGGGTTTTGGATATCTGCAGAGAAGGAGACTCCACAACCTCTGTGGGCAGTCCCTGGTTTTTCCTTCATCCATTTTTAACAACTAAGGTTCCTGCCTCAACAACAGTATGACTTCATGATTCAGAATCTTCTAAGGCAAGCTTCTCTGAGGAGACCATAATAACACAAGTGCCACAGAAGGAAGCTGTCATGCTGACGTGGGGAACAGTTTCCTACATTGTAGTTGGAAAGGTCTTTGCCCCCTTGCCTCTGCCTCACCGATCCCGTGTATTATTGCAGATTGTTGACTATTGCCTTTTTCTCCTTGAGCTTGGGAAGTAAGAAAACCAGCAAAGACACTTCTGTTTCTTTGGAGTGACTTTTTCTTTCCCAAAGATCTGCCTTCCAGCAAAGGGATTTTTACTGGTTTTGCCACTTCAAGCATCTGGCTTCTAGTTAGGTCTTCAACACCAAGTAGAGCAGCCTCTGAGCTGCTTTACCTCATGCCTTGTCAACACATCCCAGAGACAGTTCTTACAGCATAGGGTCTGCCAGAGTGCAGGGATCCTGGCACTCCGCCTTTTCCCACAGATACGCTGGGTGATGGTGGTAAGCATACTGGCAGCAGTACAGAGCAGGGGGAGTTGTGCAGGGGTTTAGATCTGCTTGGCTTCAGCAAATCAGCACTGGAAGTGGCTACAGCTCAGCAAAGCGTCTGAGTCAGAGCATTCAATGTTTGTAGCTTTGTCGGGATGCAGTAATCTGTTTGATCATGCCTTAGGCTGGATTCCATCTGGCCAGAGGAGCTGCTGAAGGAGGATATTGTTGTATATGGATGACTTTGAGGAGAAATCTCACAAGTTTCACTAAAGTGTCCAGCTTTATTCGGAGTTCCTCACAGAGTCTAATCATACTAGCAGGCAGAACTGGGCACTGTCATTAGAGAAACAGCCAGCAGGCTTTTCTGACTTGCTTTGCAGTATCAGTCGAGCTGTATCAGCGCTAGAAACATGATCTTGTCCTACAGCTGGACCATGCCCTTTCCCACTAAATGGTGAAAGTGAGTGGAGAGAAATGAGAAGCTTACTGAATCTAAGTAGACACCAGGTTTGGGGTCAAGAGTACTGGACCCGACAGCTGGAGTCTTCTCTGCTGGGCCATGCAAGTAAGGAGTAAAGTGGTTATAGTTCTCTTCTCCTTTTCTTTGTACAGTTTGGTGGATTTGAGGAACAGGAATGATATTTTGTAATGGACTAATTTGATTATGTGCTTTCCTATCAGTGGATATTTCTTGGGGCAAAGCTTTCTTGACCTTTTCCTCAAGGTAATATGGTGTTAGGCCATCATTGAGCCAAAAGGTACCTTTTAACACAGAAGTTAACAAAACCAGACTGTCTCATGGCATGATTTTCAAAAGAACTGAAGCAGACGGGAGAGCCCCAGAATGATCCAGCTGGAGTAGTACCAGGCCAAAGATGAATGAGCTTAAAAATCCTACACTTATCATGTAAGACTATCATATCATATCAACATTGTCTGTGTTACACAGCAGTGAGAACAAGGAAAGCATAGCTGCATGGGAATGTGGTTTTGTTTGGCACCACTGATTTCTTTCCTGCTCCCATGGTAAAGAAATTTGACTTAAACACTGCAATAGAATGTAGTAAATAAACATAGATCTTTTGTGCCTGACTTCATAAAAGAAAAAAAAATCTTCTAGAAATGGGACTTGAAACTTGAGTTGAGATAGATCCAGGCCCTTTTAGGTACAATTGTTATCAGAAGAAAGATAATTTAGTTCACTGTTTTTAGAACCTCTCTAGAACCTCCTGGAGCTACAGAGCCTGGAGCCCAAAATCTATTTCTCATTCTGGCAGAGTGAAAATGCTGGGTTGCAACTTCTTTTTATTTCGTTTCATTACTCTGGGAAGTTCTAGAAGCACAGATAGAATTATTTCAAATTGGAAGGAACAAGAGTCATAAGAATAACATCCCTCATCATCAGCTGCATGAACAAAATGAACATGCCTTTTGAAAAGTAGCAATTTCAATAATTCCAGAGAAAAGTATTCCTCTGCCTGTTGCCCCATGGCAAAATTTAACATTTTGGTACACGGAAGGAAGAAAAAATGACTTCAGAATTTTCTGGACATCTCTAGTTTCTTCCATCCTTATTTATTTTCATGAAGACAGATGCATAAGATGCTTTATAAAGTGGATAGGTTTTCTGTTTTCTTTGTTGTTGTTTGTGGGGTTTTTTTTCTTCCCTAATTTGTTTTGGCATCCCAAATCATAGAAGAATTTAGATGGAACAATTGGGAAACAAAGTTCACAGTTTGATAATGAATGCCATGAGGAGTGACGGGTCATGGTGTAGTGGTGAAGGCAGAATTGACAATATATTCCTCATTTTAAAGCTGGGGATAGCTCTGCTTTTGTTGGAATGTCACAGTGCTGGAGATGTGAGGAGAGATGCAGTGGCAGAAATTACAGCTGGCAGTAATCAGGACGAAGGAGTGCATCTTTGCATTTGTGGGTAACAGAACAGCTCCTGCAGTTAGCCAGGTGTAAGGTTAATAGGTTGTACTAACTGCAACACAGACTTTTACAAAGGAAGTGCATTTTTCTAGTTGCTGCTCACAAGTCTTTTTGTGTTCAAGTAACTTAAATAATTTTTATCGTATTGTTTTAAGAATGACCAAAATACAAGTAACTAGATATTTAATTCAAGTTTATTCAGACATCTCTACTATATTTAAAGAGCCAAAATGGGACAAAAATCCTGTTGGCTCCAAGATCTGTGCAATATATGTTGAATGTTGTTCTACCAGTGTTGTAATCTCAGTGTGAGAGAACAATACGAGAAGACTTTTCTTTCCTGCATTCACTTTGGCTGCCCCGTATGTTCAGGGTAGAAAGGTTACTGCCTGTCAGAAAGAACATAGGGTCCCTTTATGTTCTACCTGCACAGGCATTCCTAAAACAATGTATTAGGATTGTCTGCAAAAAGATTAAACAAGTGCTGACCTGGATATTTAAACTATGTTGTTTTATAATGTAACGACTTCTGACTCTTATGTACACAGAAGGCAATTGTCAGAAGAACTATGAAGCTGGCAATTCTTAACATACATTATTTTTAAATCAAGAAGGCATACAAAGTCTTCTGTAGGCAAAAGGCAAGATCAGATCTTGAGCAGGGCACAGAAGAAAGTAATGGAGAACACAACTAAAGTTTAGTAATGGAGAAAGAAATTGAAAGAGCATTGGTTTCTGAGGCTAATGTAGTAGGGCCAGAAGTTATTTGCATGTGAAACTCCTGGTCTACCTTTCTCTAAAAACCAAAAAGCCAAGTAGCAGGAAATAATGCCTAACAGCCAAAACACAATTTAGGTGGAATTTTACTTGGAAAATGTAAAACCTGCACCCTGTTACTCAGCAGATCTCATAGGGCAGCTGGATTTGTGGTCACTTTGGAGAAGTATGAGATGAAATTTCATTTCCATTGTAGGACAATACTAAAAGGCCCCTTCACTCCAGAATTCCCTTGGATACCACCCATGAGATCTTTTTACCGCTGCTTCTGTTGAGAAGCCAGCACTGCTGTGAGAATGGGGACTGGGCTGCATTAAGAAAGCAGCTCAAACTGCATGGTCTGGTCTTGATTTGTATGCTTGCACAACCCCACTGCAATGATGAAAGGAAAATGATCCAACATGGTTTTCACATCTGAACCTGAATTTTCATGTCCGACAATTAGGAACCCCCTTCCCTCCCACCCAGACACAAAATTAACACATTTTCTCTGTAAGTCTTTAAAAGTTAATAAACATGAAACACAATGATCAGGTGTTTTCCAGGGTCACTTTTCAGGCTGAAAGTATGATTTGAAAATCAACATTTTGGACCCTCTGCTTATTCCATTGATTTCAGCACACAGTGAACTCCACTTTGTCCTGCTTGATCTGGCTTCCTCTCCTTTCAGGGAAATCTCACTGTCTTTGACAATATCATTGCACAGGGATCCACATAAATGTTGCTGAATAGAAACCTATATATGAACAGCTAGCTCATTTGGTACTTGACTTGTTTTACTCCAAACATAAAAACCCATGCTTAGATGTATGAGCACCCAAGCATGAACATGTCATGTTATATTTATTTTATGTATGCAGAGGTAAATCAAAAAATCCTGACCTTTTTTTCCAAAGGTTTCTAGATTCTTTTTTCTTTTCCTTTTAAAAATTATTGGTAAATAATGTTTTAAATGATGCATCCTTTTCAGTTGTATTCTGAAAGGTGGAACTCATTGTTTAAAATGTGCTGGATTTAAAAAAGAAAACAAAAGAAAAAGGGATCCTCTGATCAACTGCTCCTTTATTCTTCTCTTTTCCTGACCACCTCTGCCCTGGTATGTAGAAATTGGCTGATTTATTTAAATCCCAGGAACTCCCATGACATATGGTTCATAAAGTAGCATTTACAGTGTGCATTGTAACACTTCATCATAGAAAGACTTGAAAGTAATATGGCTTCCTGTTGTTCTAAAACAAAAATTGGATAAAAGTATCTCTAATATTGAGATTTACTTTTGAGTCTACTGCTATAAAATCGGTTTTTTGAAGAGAAATGGTACTGTCTAAATGACAACTGCCACCAAAAAAAACCCCAAACACAAAACGAACAAAAAAAATTTTAAAAATCGCCTAGCCCCCCCAAAAAACATCCTCAGAAAGTAGTTCTTCAACACTGCCTTTTTTCCCACAGCCTTGTGGAGCCCCCAACCCTGTCTGCAGAAAATGAAAGGGAGAGGGGTGGGATTAATGTGTAATTAAAGGGAATTTGGAAGGCTGAGATGTTGCGGAATGTTAGATCAGTAGCTGGAACAGCATGTGGTGTTCTTTAGGCAGGCTTCATTGAATCCATACAAAAAAAAGAAAGAAGGGCTGCTTGCCTGTCTGCTCATTTATCAAACAGCTAGGCTGAACTTTCACAGCTCCACAAAAGTGTTTTACTGTTTGCTGAAGTTTTGCTCCAGAAATTAAAGCTGAACAACCTAGCGACTCTAAGTTTGTGCTGCATTTTTGACATTAGGCATGTTGTGCAAAGCCCTTGGAAACCAAGGCAGGTCAATTTTTGCATGATACAATGGGGCAATTGCTAAAAAAAAAGAGAAAATTACTGAAGAAATGGTCAAATGTATGACATTGTAATGTCTTTATTTCTGTAGCACCTTTTGATCCAAATACACTTTCTGGAGCTTTCAGTCATCAATCGGGATTAAATGTTTATCATGGTGGCAGAACTGTTAATGGAGGAAAAAAAAATCTATATTATTTAATCAGTTTTAATTGATGTTTTCTTCTAGTTGAGCAGTTATATTCCATCTTGTATGCCTGTTTTCCTTTAATATTAGTTGGTATCTCCACTGCCCAAGGAGGAAACATTTAGCAATTTATGTAATGAAACCAAAATTAAAATAGGTTATAAATTTTGAAAAGAAGAAATTACTCTTGCAAGTGAATCTTCAAGGCTTATGGCAGTCTTTCTTGCATGACTGTTCTGTCAGAAGAATTTTCCTCCTACTGCAGACCACACTGAGAGTCAGGTTCAATCCTGTGAGGTGCTGAGCATCACCTTTCCAGCAACCACAGAAGTGCTTTTTCATAAGGACTAGCCTGGTTGACAGAGGCTCTGATTACTGAAGGCACAATCTGCATTTATTAATCCATTTCCTTAAATGCATCTGGCACTAAAGAAGTTTCATTTTACAGTAGCAATGTTCTTTTAAATGCTGTTGATAGACTGGAGTCCAGATTCTTGATGCCCTACTCTTTCTGTGATGGATTGATATTCCATGAGGGTAAATTCACTACAAGCTATCTTTACAAATGCTGGTAAAAATGGTGTTCCTGTAAAATACAAGAATCTTTTCAGGGAATCATCTTTTAGAAAAAGGAGTGTTTCGTGGTAGGATTGTGAAGGTTTTTGAAGAACTCTGGCCTCCAAAACTCTCACAAGGAGAGTGTTCTCTATATGCAACAAAACCAAGATTTTTGATCCTGCAAACAGACATAAAAAAATAGTAGGCCAATTCTAAGTACAATCCTCCTTAATTTAGAGGCAGAACTGGTCTTAGATATTTAAGGAAATGTATTTTACTCCAGAAACATCTGAAAGTCTTTCTTTAAATGAATAGTAATTAATGGAGTTATACTGAATTTTAAAGTCTACTTCCCCTCTTTAAATGGAAAAATCAAAAGGTTTATTTCTGATTTCTCCTGCCATGTATTTCACTGACACTGCAGTAGTTTTATGTGGTTATTTTTCACTTTTCAGTTTTAACAGTCTGTGTTAAATTAAGTATTAGTAACTGTTTTCATTTTTTTTCTAATATCAATTTTATTTATTTGCAGATAATAAGGCAACAGTTTCCACAACTAACAACAAGAAGACTTGGAACCAGAGGTCAATCAAAGTAAGCAGTGTATGGAATTATTGTCATCTCACACAGGGCTCCATCTGTCTCTGGCTTTGCTGAATAGAATAATATAAGACCAAGGAATAATTTATCCATCTTAGGGCTTAAAATCCAACTTTGATTGAGGTTCCATTGTAGTCTTTACATTGTCTAGGCATATATATTTATATTCTCTAAGCACATCAAGGATAAGGGGGGTCGTTAGGAGCAGTCGGTGTGGGTTTACCAAGGGGAAGTTATGTTTAACCAACCTGATAAGAACATAACCAGGTGGATAGATGAGGGTAGGGCAGTGGATGTGGTTTATCTTGTTTTCAGTAAAGCATTTGACACAGTCTCCCACAGCATCCTTGCAACTAAACTGAGGAAGTGTGGTCTGGCTGATTGGGTAGTGAGGTGGATTGTGAACTNAGGGAAAAGGGATGTGGGGATCCTTGTGGATGGAAGGATGACCATGAGCCAGCAGTGTGCTCTTGTGGCCAAGAAGGCCAATGGTATTCTGAGGTGTATTAGAAGGGGTGTGGCTTTCTTTCCTTCTGAGGAAAGACTGAGGGAGCTGGGTCTCTTTAGCTTGAAGATGAGGAGACGAAGGGGTGACCTCATTTATGCTTATAAATATGTGAAGGGTGGGTTTCAGGAGGATGGGGTCAGGCTCTTCTGCTCAAAACCCTCCTGGAAGTGTTCCTGTGTGACCTACTCAAGGGAATCCTGCTCTGGCAGGGGGGTTGAACTGGATTATCTTTCGAGGTCCCTTCCAACCCCTAACATCCTGTGATTCCTGTGAAAGGACAGTTGTTTAACATCCTGTGACAGTTTAGAGGATAGGTGGCAGAATGCTCTCTGGAATTTAGGTAGGAACAAACATTGGCCTAAACTGAAATCATCCGCAAACCTGGATTTAAACACCATTTTCCCTGTGTAATGAAATCCACCATTTCAAGTGATCAAGGAAATAGTTTATTGTTTTAGCCAAAACATGGTACTTTCTGAAAAGAGTTTGTCCTAAATCCAGAATGAGAAACTGATTCAGAAAGAATAACAGGCTACTTGACTTATTCCAGTTGCTGACAAGGCATGATTCTACCTATTTGCAGAGAGGATACAGTGCTGTTTTTATAATTCCTTTCTGCTTGTGGACTGTATGAAATTTTTCCAGTGGAGCTTTAGATCTTTTTATGGCAAAAGTGAGCCCTCTAAAAAAAAAACAAAACAAACCCCACATATCTAGTTTTCACAGAATGCTACAAGGTAGTCTAAGGGTAGTCTCTGTAGATCACAAGAGCAAAACTATGGAGGGGGAAATGAAAACCTGGGACAGCAATTTTGCTGGTAAAGCTTCTCTTTCAAAGTGAAGCCTAGAAACACAGTATTGTTAAATGCTGAGAAACAAATATGCTATGAGAATTGAACTTAGATACATATCCAGATTCTCCTGATTATCATAACTAAGCTTTCCTTTTCTAGAGCAGTGATATTTAAGCAGCTAGTTGAAGATCTGAAATCTGTTCCCAAATGGAAATTCAGAACTACCATAACATCACTCAAAAAAAGCTATCAGAAATCTCTCGGGTGCAAATTTTGGGCTAGTCCAACAGCATATTAGGAAAGCACAGTAGGTCTGGCCACAGAGAATCAGGATTTATCACTCAATGTAAGTTCTGTGGAGGTTCATAAAGATGGACTGAAAGTGTGCACAAGTTGATTTATGGAACCATTCATTTGAGAGTACCTGCTGTCAGCCATAACATCACTCTGACACAGGCTTCAACTTTGTTATTTGTCTTCCCATTTAATGGAAGGAATGATCACTGCTTTATTTCCAAAGTGGAGCTCTCCTGCAGCTCCAGGAGTCTCTCAGAGGGGAAAGAGACTCTTGATCTGCTGATTGAAAGTGTCTTCAGTCTCCAAAAGCTATGTCTCGTTACTCTCAATGAGGCTAAAAACCAACAAGATTTAATATTTCTTGCATATTTCCCTCCTAACCTGCACGCCTATCAAATTCACAAATTTCACAGCCTCAGTAGATACGAAATTGAGTTCTGCTGCTCCAAAAGAGGATGTCTACATCTTCAGCAGTGGTTAACACCTCAAGGATTATAGCATGCAGAGGAGTCATTCTCATTTGGCCCAATGAAGAGGAGAGGTATAAACAAACATACATTACATACACTCTGTACTTCTTAACAATAAATACACTCCTTGCTAGACTCAGCACAGCTGTAACTGGGTGTATTTTTAGAAACATCTGACTTTATTCCAATTAAGTGTTAGTAAAGAAATTACTTCAGGCATTAACACTTCAGTCCCTTTATTACTGACTGTGCTGACTGATTGCTGCCAATATGATTTTCATTCCAGTTCCCTGCTACTGTCAAAAGAAATTTGGCCATAGAAGCAGTTAAGATTATCTGACTTCACACCGCTCTGCCTTCAGACTTTTTATAACATGGCTGCCTTGTAACATTACAAAGTTCAGAACTACAATGGTGCTATACCCTTGGTCATCAGTTGTGAGGCTTTCTTTTGTGCATCTAGGTTTATTGCTGTAAGCATGCAGCTGTTCTCTGTTACACTGAGCTTAAAAACAGTTCCACTAGAGGTGAGCCATGAGAAAGCTAAGCATAAAAGCCAACTTCTTCCTGTACTGTAGTTTGAAACACTTCAGTTACATGTGTGAAACTACATGACGTGAAGAGAATTTTGCTTCTTTATTTAAAGGAATGCTGCAGATACTGGATCAATGAGAGTAAAAAACATTCTATTATTTATCACAAGAATGATTGTGTTATCTGCATATTATTCTAGAGATCAAGCTTTCAAGCCCTATTTATTGAATCAAGTTGGTTTTTTTCTGATAGAAATACAGAAAAGTGCTTGGAAAAGTGTCTTTGTAAACTGCATCAGTGAATTTTTGCCATTTGGGATGGTGAAATTACTTTAGGAGGAATCTGTCTGGAAAAACTTTGGAATTAATTTGGCTATTGCTTTCTATATGATTTTGAAGCTACCTGGAAAATTCTTTCATGTAGTTTACTGCCAAGTGCAATGTACCAGAAACTAAATAATACGCAATGAAGTTCTACTACATTTCCCAGGCTTCATTCATTTTTCTTGAACCGATTTAAGAGGAAACTTGTTACGAGCCTGACCTGTGATTAAGTTATACAAACCTCTCAGTCCATCTGGAACTTTTGCACTTCTGCTTGCTGTGACCTTTTCCCTTTTTCATCCCATTCCCTCAGTAATTTGTGGTGCTAGCTCCCTGTAGCATTTGTTCTAAGTTTCCTCAAACTCAACCGTACTGCAGAGGACATATGTAAGCTTTATTGCTCTTATGTGCAGTGCATGCATGACAGCTGCTAGTGACCAACCTGAGGACTTGAACTGGAAGCTGGAGTTGCTACCATTCAAGCTAAAAATCCAAATTCTACAGCTATATAGAGTTAAACCCTCAGTGGTTATAACCAGTTGAACAGAGTGTTAAAACCCCAGCATTAGGACAAACTTGCCTTTGGCTATCTGTAACAGGTTAGGACCAATATGGAGCCTGGTTTCTGGTGTGGAATACATGTTTAGGCCTACACCCTGATGGGCATATTTGGAGCTGATTATGTAGCTTCCTAAGGTATTGAAGCTAGGAAATCCTGTTTATATTGTGTCATCTTAATGTTTTAATAAATCTCACTTGTATATTGAGTTCAAGATAGCTTTAAGTTTTAATGGACAGTACAGAACATCCTCAGTAGGCAAGGCGAGGAGCCATATACTAGAAGTTTGCTGCAAGTCCCAAGGCTTCCTCTCAGGCTGCTTGTGCTTGTACTTCCAGCTATTTGCTACCTATTTCTGTTGGAGATTGTGATATGCACTGCTCTATGGGTGAATGCGAGTGACAAAAGGGAAAAAGTAACCTAAGTTAGTTTAAACTACCATCACTTAGATGCTATTCTTTCACTAGTTTAATTGATGATCTTTGTAAAACAAACTGATTTTTCCTGAAGTAAATTGAGGTCTATTCAAGTGAACAGATTTGCTGGCATCACTCTGAAACCAGCAACTGTCTGGGAACTGCAGCAACTATCTGGAGCCAGTAACTTCTTTTGACACCATAGTGGGATCCAGAAGACACTGTCTTATCATGGTCTGATAGGCTTTGGACAGGCTGTAAGGAAAAAAATGAAAGATCATTGAAAACTCCCTCTAGGAAAGTAGAGTGAATCAAAAGCATACAAACAATACAATCCTGAGATGCCTTTTGTAATCATTAAAAAATCAGCTGATGGGATGGTGTTGCCTGAGAAACTGAAATAGAGGTGAGCAATTTTTGAAAGTATTTTGGAATACCTTTGGTGACCTGATGCAAGAGTTAGAAGAGATAATCAGTCCTTCCATTAACACCTATAAGAGAGATAAGTTGTAGCAGACTTGTGCCATAAGGCTGCCAACCCAATTTTCTAGCACAGATACACTGTATAGTTCTCACCGTGGTCTCCACAGATAGTGTTGTGTAGTATCCATTGCTGATCTAAGCCCAGTGCTCATGCTAAATCATGAAGCAAATAATTTTGAACAGTTCATTTTCCACCATTCATTGCTCTCCAACACAAGCCTTTTCCCCCCCTCTCTTTACATAGAACTGTTTTCAATTTTTGAAACATTTCTGATCAACTCACTTGCAGTAAAGATGTACTTTTCAGTGATCAACCCAGTCCTCGACAACCTGAGAGTCAGGAAGCTGAAATTACAGAAGGGCCAGTGCAGAGGATCTCTACCTCTGCTTATTGCTAACCTAAAGGAGCAGCTGCACAGCAAAGGTCTACAAACAGGTAGTTTTAGGATGTTTTGGGGCTCTTTGAGAAGAAAAAGAAAATGGAAGTCCATTGTTTTCCTGCCCTGCAGCAGAGTCAACCTTGTTAAGTTTGAAAAGAGCTACTTTTACCACAAGGAATTAAAATTGGAAGCCCAATATATTACTGCACTGTTCTGCTACCGAATCAATGCTTGTTAATAAGATATAAACTATTGCACAGTCTGTTTTGCTGTAGAAATCATTAGCATTATCAGTTTCTTTTACCCCTATGTCTTTTGTTGTTATTTTTGTTTGGTGAGGTTTTTTTATAATCAAGCATTCTGCTTTATAAAATCTACATCTCTCTGTCTCAGGTACCATTACTATGGTATTGCAGTGAAAGAAAACTCCCAGTATTACGATGTGATGTATTCGAAAAAAGGAGCAGCCTGGGTCAACGAGACGGGAAAAAAAGAAGTAACCAAACAGACAGTGGCGTATTCACCACGATCCAAACTGGGAACATTACTGCCAGAGTTTCCAAATGTCAAAGATCTAAATCTGCCAGCCAGTCTGCCAGAGGAGAAGGTAACACTTTGGAAATCTTTTCTTGGCTTGTCTTTGGTTTTTTACCCTGCTTTGGATGAAAGCTTTATTTAAAATAGAAAGCCTTTAGATTGGAGTAGGTTTAATAATGCTTTAACTTTATTTATGAGGGACTTAATTACTTCATATAATAGGAAGAAATATCTTCCCTTAAAATAGGCAGCTTACACTATCAGCTGTACAATATTTCTAAAGCTCATGCACGTATTTTTTTTAAAGTTGGGTTACATACAGCAGGTGAAATTTGAGGGTAATTGATTCTAAATATCTTATAGCTCTTTAATCTGTGAACATATCTGATGGCAAACTGAAAAATAATTCTGATGCTTTCCTGAGCAGAAAGAGACTTAGTTAATTTCTTATCCTTCTAGATGGGAAATTGAGAGAATCCTATCTGCATATATGACAAAAGTGCTCTAGCTGCTCTTGGCTGAGCTTACTAGTTTTCTGATGCTATTCACATGTGTAGTATCAATGTAAAGTGAACAAAAGAATGGGATTTTATAGTTCTTTATGTCCTAATTAGGGCCACATTCTCGCCTTTGATCTCACTGAGGCTTTTTGCTCCTCTTACATTTGAAGAATCCCCATTGACATAGAAAAATCCATGAATTCAAAGGGAGAATTTACTTTTAAGAAGAAAACTCATCTTAAAGCTAATCTAACTAATCTAACTAGACTAACCAATTTCATGATTTTTGCAATTGTGCATAAGAAAGGTAAGAAAAAACGTACTTTTATGTGCTTTATATTCTGATAGTTTTAAAAGCAAATTTCTTAAAGTAGAATGATCTTTCATGTGTCTCCTTCTCATTCTTTTTCAGGTTTCTACCTTTATTATGATGTATAGAACGCACTGTCAGAGGATACTAGACACTGTAATAAGAGCAAACTTTGATGAGGTATGGTTAGAAAATACAGTTGGAGTTTAATGATACAGCAGATCTTAATGGATACGAGAGCTTGTTTTGAACATGATATTACAAACTTATTGTTTTATGGAGGTTGATCCTTTCATGAGTAATGATCAACAATTATACTTGAGTATTTAGTAGGTGACTAATAGCATTAAATCTCACTTATAACACTGTGTGTGCTAGAGGAACAAAAGCAGTTGTAATGTTTTTGCCTCTCCATTCCCTTACATGATGTTGGACAAACCAGTTCTTACAACTCAAGATGTGTATCCACCACCACTTTTATAAGCTTTGAGTTGAGACTGAGCTCTGTTTGAAGGAAGTCCTCAGAGTGTTCAACACAAACCCAGGACAGGCACCACTGTCAAAATGGTGGGCTCTGCTGGTCTGTTAACAATGGCACAGGGCAGTGGGGGGCCTACAGCCTCCCAGATATCCCAGAAAGCTGTAACTGAAGTCTCCAATTACTCGGTTGTACTGCAGTGCAGGTAAGAATGAATACACTCCTCAGCAGTTGATACCATCCACTAGAGATGGATGAGGTTTGTAACTCCTGCATATCTGTCTGAATCTAAGGATTTCCTGGCTGTGCATGCATAAAACTATATAATAAGAACTGAAAAATAAAATGTTACTGGAATGCAAGCAGTTTTACAATATATGAGGAGAAGACCTCTAGCCCAGGAAAACAACTCTGATATAAATATGACAGCCAGGTCCTGGAAAAAAATCAAAGGAAATGAGTCTTTAAACTTTGCCTTCTGAGCAATGGCAAGAAATTCCCTGCTTTTCTTCCTCTCACCGTTTCATTCTCACACTCTTCTAGTTTAAAGCTGAGACTTTTCAGTCAGTTTACCCAGTCTAGATATTTCCATGTGAGAGAAATGTGTGACACCTATTCAGGAAGTTTCACTGCATGAGTTTCAAAATACTTTCTTAAGAGCAGGGTGTTCTATTTTTTCAGGAAATCTGTCTGTCAGGATCAGTTGGGGGGAGGGGCAGAGAAGTGACAGCATACAAAAGGGCAAATATTTACTGTCCTTGGTATGGCAACTTAGCTTAGTATAGGTTGTGTGCAAAAGTGTATCACTTACAAATGGCAGTGTTCTGACTCCTGTAGAACTGATCATATCATCCATGGAATAACACCCTTATTTCCTAAGTGGAAATTTTCAAAAGTATATTTTGTTGTATCTGAAATCTCCTCCCCATTTTCTTTTTTGTCTTTCTCCATTTTTTCTCCTCTTTCCTTCATAGTGGAGGAAAGAAGAAATCCAAAAAGTGTAGTGTTTCTTTCAAGAAAAAGACAGAAAATGATATATTAACCCCTGTAAGCCGTGTGCTATCCTTCTCTCCCTCCCTACACCAAGCCCTAGATTGCATTCCCTTTGTATACAAGGACAGAGAGCAAAGAGAGAGAAAAAGGCTTAACATGTGGAAACCAAAGAGCTACACTCTCCAATCCCTGATAGAAGGTAAAAATATGGTGGTTCCCATGGGCCTCTCTACTGTAGTAACACAAAGACATGCTATCACCAACTCAGGGTGTCTCTTACTCTTTGGCTGATTATCCCATTGTGTGTGTACAGTATAAGCCTGTCTAGTTATGGAATATTCCTTGCCTGCATTCTGCACCATCAGTCCAGCTCTAGGACTGAAACAAATGCTATGTAATCAGGATCACTTAAAGAAAATGGTATTTGTAGGCTTTGATTATTTTAATTTAAACATCACTGATTCTTGTCTTCATTGCAGGTTCAAAGTTTTCTCCTGCACTTTTGGCAAGGGATGCCTCCTCATATGCTGCCTGTATTGGGTTCTTCAACTGTAGTGAATATAGTGGGAGTTTGTGATTCAATTCTATACAAAGCAATTTCTGGAGTTTTGATGCCAACAGTACTACAAGCATTACCTGACAGGTCAGTATAGTTAGCAGCACTGTCTACTTGACTTAGCTGTCATAGAATGGCTGAGGTTGGAAGGGACCTTGAAGATCATCCAGTTCCAACCCCCCTGCCATGGCAGGGATGCCACATGCACTAGACCAGGTCATCCACGGCCACATCCAGCCTGGCCTTAAACACTGCCAGGGATGGGGCCTCCACAACCTCTCTGGGCAACCTGTTCCAGCGCCTCACCACCCTTTGGGTAAAGAACCCCCTTCTAATCTCCAGCCTAAACCTCTCCTCCTTCAGCTTGTAGCCATTCCCCTGTGTCCTGTTGCAATCAGAATTGTTGTATGTCTTTTCTTCAGGAATGGCACCAGTGCTCAGAAAGGTGGTGGTTGCCACCTGTTTGCTGAGTTTAAATCACAATGTCAATTCAAACATGTTGAAGAGCTGACATGTTCTGGAAGAAATGTTCATATTTTGACAAGACTTCTGTTGTGAAAATCTTGCTACTTTTTGTGTGATACCACTGCTTTCTTGGTTTATTAACATTGAGCTGGTAGTCATGTCCCAACTTTCAGGAAATCACAGAAGTCTGTAGGCTGGGGAGTGCCATAGTGTCTTCTGAATATTTTAGACACTTTTCTGCTAGGTGGGGATAACAACATAACAGTATTGTGAATTATAGTGACAAGGAGAGCTGCCCTGGCTGCTCTGTTTGTAAATACTCATATGTATATTCAGGCACTGTAACCTAAGCATTTGTCTCTGTATACATTCTTGGAACCCAATTGTTATTCTGTATAAAACATGAAGATCATACTTGTGAAGTCTTGAACAAGCTAGTTTAATTTAAATGCTACCCTATGAAGAACAGCCACTTGTTTATTTCATGATCACTTTATTAATATTAAGAAGTATTTGTCTCTTTTGTTTCAAAGCTAAATTCACTTTTCCAACCCATGTGGTACAACTCAGCTCTTCTCTTCCTATCTGAAGCTCATATGAGTCCAAGAAGTCTTTTTTATATAGGTAAAGCAGGACAGAGATCAAAAGTTCACAGCAAAAAGTGTAATCACTGAGTGCAGTCAACCTTTTTCCCCTTTGTTTTTCCCAATATGGGCATCAGGAAACCCCCTTTTTCTAAATGTCTGTGTATACCTTTAGCATTATTTGGCTGATGTGTTCCTGAGGTTGAGTAATTTGTTAAGATTATTGCTCTAGGGGTTTCTTATTGGTGCTGTATATTTGGCCTGAAAGATTTAAAAACATTTCTAGTCATGGCAAAAGTTTTCA
Organism: Galbula dea; assembly: GCA_013399015.1. NCBI lineage: Eukaryota > Metazoa > Chordata > Aves > Piciformes > Galbulidae > Galbula > Galbula dea. Next base: position 275,860 of record VWZX01010410.1, read on the forward strand.
AGACGTTGTTCTACTCTCCAACGTGCACTTCATGACTGCTAAATTACAGGTGAAGTGTTTTTTCCACAAGAAAGTTGTTATAAGCATGAGCTTTCCTTGATAAGACATGTACATTTTTACAGGCTTTATCCCTCACCCCCAAATCTATTTCATTGGAAGGATTAAACAGAACAGCAGTCCTTTTCTCAAGCTGCTTAGTTCTTTCATAGCAAATAAGGAGAGACTTGAGTGTGAATATAGACTTTTGTAATGCATATAAAGGGCCAGATTGTGGCTATTAAGCCACAGCCTGCACTGGAGGGGGTGAAGAAGGGTCTCATTGCAATGGAAGCTCCTGAAGGAAATCTTGCTGACTCAGCCAGAATCATCCGAGGGACTTCCTGGGAACAAATATTAGGAATCTAGAAAAGCCACTTTTTAGTGGGTGCAGTGGTTGTCATGCATCCTCTGTCCTGTTAAGGTGTCTTTGTGGAACAGAGTGGGTCTATGGCCATGTTTATTTTACCAGCTCTGTTCTCAGTGCAGTGTGTCAGGAGTACAGACAGAAAAAGCTGCCTGGCTGAAAGAGGGAAAGTTCCTTGCATCTTTCATCTCTTTCATTTGTGTGTCTTGAGTATTGCTACAGACAGTGCAGCTCAGACTGGCAGAACCAACTGCACAACACTCTGCAGCTTTTCCTGGAAACTGTCATTTTATACTGAGCATTTAGAAGGGCAGCATGCACTCCCTACCAAGTTTAGCAAGAAATGATGGAGCCATCAGGAAAGGGTCGAAAGGGAGAAGAGAGAAATCTCACTTGTCTGGGAAGGCTCCTGCCCTATGCAGTGCTAAGCAGGCAGGTCCTGCTCCACCCCTACTTCCTCCCCAGCATCATCACCCGCTCACTGTCCTCAGCCTGCAGCATAGCTGTTTGTTGCTTCACCTGCACATCCCTGTGTACATCTGTATAAATGTAGGCACAGCTGAGCTGAAATCCAAACCTTGATCTATCCTCTTCTGTAAACAGTTATAATTTTATGGGTTTATATTTATACTGAATGGGAATGATTTTTATTTCAAGCTAAAGATACTGTTTGTAAGTATCAAAGCTGCACAGTACAGACCCTTGAATTCTTTCTGAGTTTTTGAGCACGGTGACATATTTTCCTTTACCTGCAAACTTCCTCAGAAATTTTTCTTCATGCCTGCAATCCAAAATGTTGGCAACTCTGCATAACAGTGAGTCATAAATAACTGACTCACAGTCTTCACACACTCACAGATTTTATAGTATGAAGTGAACATGTTCTGAGGTAGTGATTTCTCTTTTCAGTTTGACACAGGTAATCCGCAAGTTTGCAAAGCAACTTGATGAGTGGCTGAAAGTAGCTCTCCATGATCTACCAGAAAACCTCCGAAATATCAAATTTGAATGTATGTATTTTCCAATCTCTCTCCTATTAACCTGGGATGTATATAATGTTTATTGATTACAAATTAATTGTAAACGAGACTAATATTCTTTTAGGAATTAAAACCTGTCAGTGTTTTAAGTCTTGCATTCACTTACAATCTCCTCTTGTTCATGAGAACAGATTTTGTTTAGTGTAATGAGGCACTGCCCAAAGTGAGAATTGCTTCTCCTTTCTTGGGGATTCTGATAAGAAATTAATTTTGTTGACAGTAAGCAAACATTAGGGATGATATTAGGCAAAGGAAATTATTAAACAAACCTTTAGGCTAGCACAATTTGAATACAGCTTGAGGCCCTTACTCAAAAAAGTGCCAGAGTTAAAAACGAAGGAGATCAAATTACCCTGTCACCACAGGAAAGGGCACTAGTCCTTTTCAGACATGCTTTGTAGATGCCTGCAGTGCACATCACCTATTGATAAAGCCTGCTTTATTTCACGGCTCTCAATTCTTTGCCTTTCATGAGCACTAAATTCCACACCACAAAGTTAAAGGAAAAAAAAAATCCCAAACCCCCCAAAAACTAATTTAGAAGAAGGATTAACTATTTTGATCAGCATGGAAAATTAGGTCTGTATTTTACTGAGAACAGTCAAGATATAAGTTGGAACAAGAAATTTTAGGGGTTTTTTTGCATTGCTTACTAATATATTTTGAAAGTTACACAAAGTCAGAACTGAAAATATTTTTATCACATCTTGGTCAGTTCAAAAATATCAAGAACCTGGAACAGCAAAATTTTTTCCTGTCTTTCAGGAAGAGAGAAAAGAGATGAGCAGTGCATTTTCTAGTCACACTCAAGCTGTACTCCTTAACTGCCTGTATGTACAGTACAAAAGGAAAACTTAGTCTGTGGCCATCTCTAAGGTGTTTTTGGATAGATATGCAAGTCTTTGGTGATTTTATTGAAAGAAAAAACTCAAGACCACCCTACCTTTTACAGAAGCCTTTGTTGCTTCTGTAATTGTTTCCTTCTCATCAGAATCTGTGACAGTGTAACCGCACAGCCAGTGGAGGTACTGACAGGAGTAACCGCAAACCTTGGTCACGTTTGCAGTTCCTGAGACACAGATTTCAGACAAAAGATGCACAATATAACATTTTAAAAGTTCATTTTCCAAGTATAAGAAATAGTTTAATCTAAGGTCTGTATTGCTTGAAAAAAGCTAAAATAGGAGTAGAAGACTGGCAAGTACCTCCTGGGCCATCTTAACCCATAGCATATTAATATATCATATGATCTCTTTCATAAAAATTGATCCAATTCTACCTGAAACTACATCAAATTTTAGCTCCTAGTAGTCCAGTAATAAGACTCCTCCAAACCTTGTTTTCATTAAGACTTAGCAACCAGTTCTCATTTCCATGCATAATGTAACTATCATTATTTTATGCCCTCTTGTTCTTGTACCAACATTTTTCTTTCTATTAAATAGTTCTTTCTGGTCTTCAGTTCCTTTGTGTATCAAGAGAAGATTTGCTATGCTGAACAAGCAAAGCTTTTCCATTGTCCTCCTTTCTCTTGTCATCTCATTATTCACAGCATCTATAAATCATTGCTTGTAATATGCCTCTGTAAAACTGATTGAGCATCCAGATTTAAGGGCTTAGGTCAAGGTTTAACCTTAGTTAAAACTGTGCTTTTTGAATGAACTTTACGTAGCCACAATTGTATATAGGAAACTAGATAAACTTTTTGATTCTTGTCTTAATTTAGAATTTTCTGAAGTTCTTTTCTTTTTTCTTTTTTTTTTTTAAAAAAAGTGATTATTTAGAACGGTATGTAACCATGTATCTGTATCTCTTCTTTCCTACAGTGTCCAGAAGATTCTCACAAATACTCCGGCGACAGACATCACTAAATCATCTTTGTCAAGTAAATATTTCTCTTACCTAAGCTTGACATTTTTACTGATTTTAAAAATAATATAGTCAACTGACAGGCTGGACTTTACTCAAAGAGGAATAGGTGTCGTTAGCAGCTTGTCTCCAATATTTATTGTGACCATCTTTACAAAATCCAAAAGCAATCAGCAGAAAATGTTTTTTAGACAACTGGCAGTCATCATCATTAAATTCGGCAGAGTACTTTTATGAAACAAAATTATTTGATTGGAGAAGATGGTTCATTTCCAGGAAATAAATGAGACAATCTATTGATTTCAGAGTAGTTTGTATTAGGCTTATTGCAAAGCAAGAAACATTTCTATATGCATGACAATAAATTCCATGTCTAATTTTATATTGTCAATCAAATGCAGATAAGTAAAATTCAAAACAATGGAATGACTGAAGTGAAATATTGAAATATTCTTGCAACCATAGCAAGTGAATATTTAAAAAAACCTACTCTGAAGCATTTGGTTTTCACCAGTTAGTTTAAATCACAATTATCTATCAAAATGTCATGAGGCCAGATTCTATGTAGTATAAAAAGGGGGAGAATCCATTGAATTAATTAATGTTTTACCCATGTATTAGAACTAGCAGTTTGTTTTACCATCACACTGAAAGCTCCACTTTTGGAAGGTGTATCCAACACTTCAAATTAATCCTGTGAGTGGTGAAGCCCACAGGAAGAAGCTCTGGGCAAAAACCTCACTCCCACAAGGGCTACTTTGGAGGCTTCTTCCTCTGTTATTTTATTGGTGAAGGCAAACATGGTGGATCTTCATTCAACTTTGGAGGTCTACAGGAATTCAGAGAAAATCAAGATACAGAGGTCACAACCTTTTGCATCAGACCTGGGATCAAAGAGTTTACTTACATGAAGGACTCTTCAAATGCATTATTCCCTTGGGGAAGATGATAAACTTAGGGTGGCTTATAATCTCTATTTAATTTACAGAGATCTGGTATATAGCAAACTCCTGTCTCAACCAGCCAAGAAACAGATCTGATCCAAAGGCAAATGACCTTTAACCTTTTCATGTGGCTGAGGGAAGAATGAGAGTCTTCATAGTTTGGGAGAGGGGAGGGTGCAAAACTTGAGTGGGATTTCTTTGGTTTTGATTTGATTTTTCATGTTGCTTTTTGGTTTTGAACTGAAGTTGGCGAAGAAAACCAACAGTACTGTTAGAGACTGAGGAGTCTAACAGCACCACCAGATTAGAGTTGCTCTTCAGAGTATGTGGTGAATAGAGTCAAAATATTTGCAGTTGACTAAAGGAAGCAAAATTACTTGGAATTTTTCTGGGACTAGAGGGCCCTGTAATGGCTATAAGATGTCAAGATGGTGGGTGGTGGTCCATGAGGAGAATCAACTTAGCAAGCCTAGCTAAGGAAGCATAAAAGGGGATAAAGCCTATATTTTAACCTAATAAACCATGAACTAATGAATAGATTGGATTGGATTACAGGCATCAAGAACAGTGATCCACAGTGCAGACATCACATTTCAAATGCTGGAAGACTGGAGGAATGTGGATCTGAATAGCATTACCAAACAAACCCTCTATACTATGGAGGACTCACGGGAGGAACACAGAAAGCTCATCATACAATGTAAGAGCAGAACCCTCAAATAAAGGCAGGTGTACTTGGTTTCCTGCCAAAACAAAGCTCAGTGAAAGTAGCACTGGTTTTGCAGCCATTGGTTGGAGGCTTAACATAAGTATGGAGACATTTATCAAAATGTAAGGCAAAATCCTCTCAAGGTCTTATGTTTTAAGGCATAGATGTGCACACTCTTCCATTTACGAGTTTCTTTCTTGTACCCGCAACAGCCAAAGGCATAAAACTTTCACCTATATTCAGGAGGATTTTTTCCATGAACTTGATCTAACTAAGTCTATGAGTTAATCACTGAATCTTATAAAGTCCAATCTCTCCTGCTGTAGAATTGCAGAAGTGTTGTCTTTGGGATTACTTTGACACTAAAGTGGCTGTGTCCCTTGTGAACTTTTTTATAAAAAGCTTCATTTTACACAGTGTTCTCTTAAACAAGATCATTTGACGAGGTAAGCTTTCACCCTGAACTTTTATGAGTAAGTAGAAGTCCCATACTGAGCAAGCTCATTGGCTAATTTACATTCTTCCTAGTATAATGAAGAACATGAACTTAGAAGTGCCTTTGGAGATGTTGGCAAATTATTTTTAGAGTCAAAAATCTTTTGCAAATATAAAATTTAACTTGCATTGTCCAGCAAGTGTACACGATTGTAAGCTCAGGTATAACCCTAAGCACACTCAGTTTGTCCCTCTGAGGCACCAGAGGTGACCAGCTCTGCCTTTAACATTCTTCATAACCTTACTTCCCTGTGAAACCACTTGTTTTATTGCCATCTCTCTCCTGAGGAGGAGGAGGAGTCATCCTTTATCCAGAGCCACCCTTAATGGGGGACAACCTGGGAAACCACTCTCAGGAGTCCTACAAGGGTAAGTTTGCTAGTGGGTTAACTCTTTCAGTGAGCGACTGGGAAAAGGAGTGGTGACACCTTCACATGCATGCAAGGTTGGCTTTGACACTTGTCCCACCATGTAAACACTAGAAGTCTTCTCCCTAGTTTAGGGATGCATAGTCTTGCATTCTCTGTTAGCTCTGTTTTCCACCGAGAGGTGCTTACTACTCTTTCCTCTCCTTTTTAACTCTCAATTTGCTTCCTGACATGGTCCCCTTCCCTTCTGAGGAAACAGAAACTCAACATGGCAGCAGGGGAGGTAGCATATAGTGAGACTGGAGTCCAGAAGCTGGGTGCATCCTTCCATCACCTGTTAAGTTTTCAATATCTATCCAGTATCCCTCCCACTGGCCAAAAGAGTTCTCGAAGTAAGAATCCCTAGTAGCACCAAGAGTTTTGGCTCTTATTCATAAAATCCTTACTGTTTAGGAAAGCTTTCTGTATATGTACTATTTAAATACAAACTTATATACAAATCAAATCAAAATAAATTGAAATTAAATCAAAATCAATTTTCCTGAATAGTAATGGATTTGAACATGTTTTTCCATATTTTAGGCCCATATAGTCCAATAAGCAATTACTCAGAAATTATAGCCTAATATAAATGTTCATTATGAGATGGGATTGCACTGATATACAGATATATATATTTATAGTAATTATTCCAGAACTCTTTGTTTTCCCCCCTCATCGCTGATGTTTATTCTACTTGGTCAGAAATCTTTTCAAAGATCACACTCTGTATGGCTCATATGACATGGAGTTAAGGCTGCTTTCACATTCTTGTGACAGAAAGTAAAATTTCCAGTAAATGGAAAAAAAGTTACACTTGTAAGCCTAGAAGCAAGCTTAGAGAGAAAAAGAAAAATCACTGGATATAAGAGAACCACTTTCCTGCTCTGTTATGGCAACTGTCTCTGACATGGTTCCATCTTTATTCTTCTTTCTCAGATCCTGTTTAGGTATTTTTAACAGTCACTAAAGGCAAAGCAGTTATTTTTCTCAAATTCTCATTACACCCTGGCAACCTTTTGTTTTTCCACTCTTGCTCCCTTCTTTGCACAATATATAAATTCCTTCAGGAAGTTTTTGTTCAGCTAGATACTCAGGTAAGGAGAGATTTAGATTTCTCTGTGATCCTGTTCTGGATAAGGGAGGTTGGCCACTCAATAAAACAATGAAACAAGATAAAGATGGCCTAAACATCATTATTTCCCTTCTTCCCCAATTAATGTTTCTAACCATCCAGGCTTTGCAAGTCTTAAGTTAAACAAAGTTGTATTCAGGTGTGAAGAAAACACATTCATTTTCGTCTTGCTGATCCAACTTAGAAACCAGGGAGCTTGTTCTTTGCATTATTGTCAGATAGCCTCTCTGCCTTGCTTCTCTCTCTATCATCTCTAAGCTTTGCCTCTTCCACCTACTTCACTATCTTTCCTGTGGTAGGAAATTCCTTTCTTCTGTTATTTATTAAGCATGAATTGAAATGCATAGTACATTGAGATTATCCTGTAATGCAGTGGGTAGAAACTTTCTTCTTGACTTACTGGGCCTTTTATTTTAGCTGAGTTGAAGAATAGTTTCTTAAGGTGTCAAAGCACATGATTTGTTGTTCTTCCAACCATTGATTCTCATAAATAAACTAAAGACTTGCATTTTAAGGGCTGCAGTTAGATGACTTGATTATTTCTGTATTAAAATGAGTATGTGTACTTGGGAGAGGTTAAAAAATATAGAGGCTACCTTTTGAAAATCTTTTGGGTGACTTAAGTATAGAAGTTGTGCATTAGTAGCCACTTGTTTTGAAAAAGTAGAAATTTATGGAAAATCTTTGTGCGTCTGGTATTGCAAATAGATGATTTGCAGCAGTTAAATCATGTTTTTGCAACTAAAGGCATTATACAGATGAGAGCTCTATCAACAATACTATCATCTACTTGGTGCTTAGAAGATTCTTTACACATTTCTAAATCAATTTCACGCATGACCTTTTTTCATCACCAGGGTTAAGGCCTAGTTTGGCACTTTTCGTAGAGAACATCATAAATGTTTCACTTTCAGGCACACCAGACATTTGAAGCTTAAATCAAAAGATTCATTTTAAACAATAGGTCCTGATTTGCTCACAGTAAAATACTACTTCCAATGACTCCCTCACTTTCAGTAGAACCAAGACAAAAAACCAAGCAAACTTACTGGGTTAGCACCAGGAAAGATATATTTGTTATGCTAAGCAATGTATTATTAAAACCTCAGCAAACTTGTGATGTTATTGGCAGCTTTTTGTGATTTATTTCTTTTTTGTTCAAATTGGAATCCAAGTACTGAGTACTATTTTTTCTTTGTCTGCCAGTGTATCAGGAGTTTGACCACCTTCTGGAGGAGCAGTCCCCCATTGAGTCGTATATCGAGTGGCTGGATTCCATGGTGGACAGATGTGTTGTAAAGGTTGGTAAGCAGGAGTAAAGACCTGAGCCACTGATGTGCATTATGAGCTCTATTCAGGTCAGGGATTTCAAGCAGAAAAAGAAAGAAAAAAGAGAAAGAGAAAGGAAAAAGAAAAAAAGAGTTAAGCATTGGTAATATGCAGGAGTAAAGCAGGCAAAACCTCAGCAGTTTTCATGCTCAGAATGAGAACTGCTTGCATTCAGGGGTCTTCTTTTTCTGCTTTTGTCTATTCTATCCAAAAAAATTATACTCAAGAATGGAACAGGGTTGAGATTTCCAATCAAATCAATATTTCAGCAGTTTGGAGAGATGAGTTTAGAGTCATCCTAACTACATATGGCAAACAAAAAGCATAATCTAGTCTGGCCTTGTAAGATTTCAGTGAAAAGGATATTTAGGCTAGCTAATTAATTTATATACATTCAAATGTAAGGATGAAAGTCTACACTACCATTCAGTTAAAGACATATATATATTGCTTTTTGAGCTAATTTGGGATACTAAGGACTTGAATTTTATTTTAATGTAATTGAGTTCAGAAATCTATTAGCAAATCTTTAAAAAGCATTTTCAACAGTGATCAGGCATCATCACAATTTACATAGAGTATGGAACTAGATGGCTGACTATTTTAACTTCTGTCACTAACTATACTTTCTATTAGGATGTTCTGTTTGAATTTCAACTCTTTATTCCAGTTGTTCGAGCTTAGAAGTAGGAAAAAGTATAAAACAAACAAGCTGCTTCTCTCTCTGCTGCAAAAGATCCATACAGAAAGCAACAGATACTTGGAACAGGCTGCCTAGGGATGTGGTGGAGTCTCCATCTCTGGAGGCATTCAAAACCCACCTGGAGACCATCCTGTGCAACCTGCTCTAGGTGAACCTGCTCTGACAGGTGGGTTGGGCTAGATGATCTCCAGAGGTTGCTTCCAACCCTTAATATTCTGCAATTATGTGATTCTGAAATGTTTTAGGGAATATTACTTTATAGTTTTGGGGAGCTTTACTTTTAGTCAGTGGAATATAATTTGAAATTCAGAACAGAAGTGCAAATTTTCATGAAGAACAACATGAATTTTATTAGCTAATTGGATGTATCTAATTTTTTACCTTACATAAATATAGCCATAGTAAATTGTACAAATATTTGAAGAGTCGATGCCTGAAGTTGCTTTCTAGAAAGAATTTTTGGCAGTAAAATGACTGTGAATTCACAAAAATAAAAATTGAAGGAAGAAAATTCATATTCAGTAGTAAACTTCGGTTGAAATGTTAATATAAATTTTCAGTGTAGATCAAGCATACTTGAGTATGAATTTATTCCATGACTAGGAAGAAAGAATGAACATGGAAGTACTTAGATTAAGAGGAAGACCAGAGCAATTTTTTGGCAATCCTTTAATCATTTATAAAGGAAGCCAGGGTAGGTTTAGATCAGATATTAGGAAGAATTTCTTTACTGAAAGAGTGGTTAGATATTGGAATAGGCTGCCCAGGGAGGTGGTGGAGTCACCATCCCTGGAGGTTTTTAAGAAGAGGATAGATGTGTTTCTTCAGGGGATGATTTAAGGGTAAGAGTAGTGTAGGGCTATCGGTTGGACTAGATGATCTTGAGGGTCCTTTCCAGCCGTAATGATTCTGTGATTCTGTGAAATTCAGTCTTGATGTTGAACAATACTTTCTGATTTCCTCTTTCTGAAGGTTGTGTACAGTTACAAGGTGGTTTTCTGTGTAAGGCTTTTTCTTTTTTTAAAAAATAATAATGTTTATTTTAATGTGAAGGTAATGGTAAGTTGTTTTTCAGTATAAAAAATGAAGACAAACCTGTGGAACATTCAGCTGTATCAGGTGTTAGAAATAAAGTTTCTCCACATCAGACATATGTTTTCTTTCAGGTAGCTGCCAAGAGACAAGGCTCATTGAAGAAAGTAGCTCAGCAGTTCCTCCTGATGTGGTCCTGTTTTGGCACTCGAGTGATTCGGGACATGACTTTGCACAGTGCACCCAGCTTTGGTACTTTAATTTTGTTGTAATAATTGCATGCCACAGTCAAAAAAATCTGTATCCTGGCTTATATTGTACAGTTCAAATGAAAGCATAGCCACTTTTTACATATCTGGAGCTCCAGATGATGATATGGGTGAAAAACTGAATGATGGATCAAGCTCAAAGCATTATAGTTAATGGAGTTACATCAGGCTCATGACCAGACTCTTGTGGGGTCTCACAGGGATCCATTTTAGGGCCAGTGCTCTTCAATATCTTCATAAACATCTTGGATGAAGGATTTGAATGCTTACTAAATAAGTTTGATGTTGATACAAAATTGGGAGGAGCTGTTGACAACCTTGAAAGCACAGAGGCCCTGCAGAGTGATACGGACAATTTAGAGGGCTGGGCAATCACAAAAAATATGAAGTTTACAAGGGCAAGTGCTAGATTCTGCACCTGGGATGGGGCAACCCTGGATATATGTACAGACCAGGGAACTAGAGGCTGGAGAGCAGACCAGCAGGAAGATATCTAGGATTCTGGTTGACAGCGAGTTCAGTATGAGCCAACAATGTGCCCTAGCAGCCAAGAGGCCCATCTGTGTCCTGGGGTGTATCAAGCACTGCATTGGTAGCTGGCCAAGGGAAGTGATTGTCCCACTCTACTATGCGTTGGTGCAGCCTAATATCAAGTATCATGTGCAGTTTTGTACACCACAGTGTAAAAGTGATATAAAGCTACTAGAGAGCGTCCAAAAAGAGACATGAAGCTGGTGAAAGATCTAGAGGGAAGCCATATGAGCAGTGGCTGATGTCACTTGGTTTGTTCAGCCTGGAGAAGAGGGGTCTGAAGGGAGACCTTATCATGGTCTACAGCTTCCTCGTGAGCGGAAGTGGAACAGCAGGAGTTGATCTCTTCTCTCTGGTGAACACACAAGCATTTGTTACACTGCAGAGGTCTGTAGCCTTCTAGGTGGGTTTTCCCTGGGAGGTGATGTGACAAGAATAGGTTCAGTTCCTCTTCTAAGCCTATTTGTACAGGGTGGAATTTCCCTGCTCAGGTGCAACTCTAGTGGAGGCAGGAGAAGATCTGAGTCTTCAAGTTTCCAAAGTACAAAATGGTTCAAACCCCATATCCTTATCCTATCAAGAAGAAGCCTGGGCTATCCCTAAGCTGTTTCTCCAAATGTCTGAAATGTTGTTTAGCCATGGACCAAAATTTAAAATAATTTGTATTAATGATGCTACTCTATCACTCTATTTAAGATATTTAAGATAAGAGGCTATTTAAGAGAGTTCATGAATTAGGGTTGAGAAAGTTCTGAAAGAATAACCCTTGAATGTAAACATCTCAGAGCTAGACATCAGAAAGTCTTCTGTGCTTAGTTTAACACAGTTCCTTCTAGCTTTTCAGAATAATGTATGCATTTAAGTGAGTTTTATGCAGAGAAACAAAGACTGTTTTACTATTCTAAATATCCACACGTATATACCTTCCTTCTTAACCTAGATAAAAAGTTTTACATTTTTACTGCATTGGGAGCTGTTTCAGTGGGCAGATTTTTAATGATTTTTTTCCATTTCAAGCAATACATAGGCTTAGGTGCTCACAGCATAATTTAAAAAAAAAAGTAAATTAATGTGTTAAATGATGGGATCTTTACTATGGACAGGATAGTATATTTTTATCTTTGAAATATATGATACAGAAATCTGATTAGAGGAAATTGCAATGTGTGGCCCTGGACTGGCTAGCACAGAGATTTGATTCTATAAAGTTTTTAAGCATGGTGGCATGGGCAGGTTGAAATAATCCCTGTCAGAAAAAAAAAGCTCTTTTTTCATTCTGCTCCCTCTCTCTTTTTCTCTATGCCTCCCTTCCTTCCTCCTTCCTTCCTTCCTGTCTATACATATCAAAGGCACAGTTGGTGGCAGTGTTTGGGTAATGCATCCAGTGTATAAAGTAACGAATAATAGTTTAGTAATAGAAGCTTCATGGTTTTCTCTAATCTTAATATCTCACTCTTGTTTTGCTACTTACAAATAATTCTCTTAATATCTCTTAATATGTATCTCTTAATAGCTGCTGATACTGTGCATTAAGTGGGTAATAATTTCCATTATTTCTTTTAAATCCTGAAAATTAGAACCAAATACTATTTATTATTGTAACTACAGTCTTTGAATTACTTCTTACCTCTTTCCAAAGAAGTGTATGGTTTGCCAGCCACAGTTGGATCCTCTTCAGTACTCAAAGATATGTTTGAAAGAACCAAATAGTTTCATGTGAAAAACAGTAGCTTGCAAACACAGAATAAATTGTTATACATTGTGCTGAATAGCTATTCACCGTGTAGCTGAAATGCATGTCCTGATATTAGTTTCATTCTATAGCTTACTTTTCATTTCACTCATTTAAAAATGTAAAAATATTGCATCATTCAGTACTGGCAACTTGTTTGTCTAGTGTCTTTCATGCAAATTCTGGGCTCAAAAACTCTATACAGAGTTTTAAAATACACAGTGGGAGAAATAATAAGAGAGGAAGAGAGAAATTTAAAAGAGTGACAAGGGCACTAGAGTGTTTTTAAATGCTGCATTCAGTATTGGCAACCCTAAGTCTTCAATATAAAGCATTAGACTGCCAAAAAACAAAGACTTTTTTTAAAAACAGCAAATCTTCGTGTTTTGTCATTTGCCTGCTAGCATTTTAGTGTTTAGGGTTTGCCCTTCCAAACATTTTAATGAAACTAGAAGCAACTTTCCTTAAGAGATTTTGGGTCTATGGGAAACACTAAATACCCTGAACTTTATACCACTACATGAAGTATGCCAGCATGAAGCCTGTTTTTCTTACCTTGAAAATACTTATCAGTGACAACCACGCTAAAGTCAATAGAAACTTTCTACTGAAAAGCTGTAGTCAGAAGAAATGTGAGCATTTTGTGGACATTCTTGGTAATCTAGGTTTCCACTGGCGAAATCTTAGATCAGTAACAAGGTAATCAAACAGGTGTGCTTTCTTTATTGTATTACTAGATGAAATAGGATTTTGTTTAAAAAGGCTTTGAGCACAGATGATTTCTAAAACCAAATTCTCTGTAGTAGCTAAGTGAAGATCTCCATTATTTACCCTTGCAAGGCTGGGCAAACTTTTTACCATTTTGATTTGCATAGATATGTGAAACAAACAAAAAACTGAATGTTTCAGATTCACTGACAGCCAAAGATTTCCTTCTCATAGCGAAGGTGTCACAATCACATATGTCCTTTTTCTGTGCTGCCTTGCCCGAGAAAACAAAGGCACTAGTTCACTTCCCAATGTGAGTGCTTAGCTTGTGTCAGTGATGATAGAAGCCATGGAGGTGTGGAGTGAGAGAATGAAACACAAAGACCATCCAGGTCACAAAGAAAAATAATATGCTCAGAGTTTGCTTTGAGAACTGAATTACCAGGTAGAATTGTATAAGGATAAAGAGTCTTCCAAACCACTTCTTCTGCCCTTCAACAGTATGTTTCAGTAAGGCAGAGCAGGGGTAGTTATTCTTCTTGTGGTAAAAACTAGTATCCAAAGATAAGCCTAAATTTCCTGTGAATAAACCATTCATTATGAAATTTGATGTAATTTGAGACTTGTTTCATTATTTTCCTATGGAAGTGTTTTTTTTCTCGAAATGTAGTAATGTCATTGTGAAAGGAGAATACATCTAAAGGGTGCTTTTGGGGTTTTTTTGTCTGGCAGTAGTTGATCTCTCTTTCCCTCTCAGCTGGTGCTCTTTCTCTAGTTTAAGCTAGCTGCTGGACTAGCTACTATTTTAACCTGACTTCATTTACAGTTGCCAGAGTAATTTAACATGCATGTTGAGGGCCGAGGCTGGGCCAACTACCAACCCAATGATAGACGCTCCCTGTTATCCCCTCTTCACCCACCAACAGGAAGGGAAAGGGGGTAAGAGAGGCAGAGAGACTTGTGGATTGGAAAATAAAACTAAAATGACTATAATAATAATAATAATACTGATAAATATATACAAGTATGTACAGAACCCAATACCAAACCCAAACCCCTCCTTGATGGTAAGTAACTATTTTTTCACAGTGAGGGTGACAGAGCACTGGAACAGACTGCCCAGAGAGGTTGTGGAGTCTCCTTCTACGGAGGTATTCAAAACCCGTCTGGACATGCTTCTGTGTGACCTGGTGTAGGGAACCCTGCTGTGGCAGGGAGGTTGGACTAGATGATCTTTCAAGGTCCCTTCCAACTCCTAATATTCTGTGATTCTGTGGTTCTGTTATATGGGGTCATGATAGACGAAAAGCTGGACATGAGCCGGCAATGTGCACTTGCAGCTCAGAAGGCTAACTGTGTCCTGGGATGCATCAGGAGAGGCATGACCAGCAGGTCTAAGGAGGTGATTCTGTCACTCTATTCTGCCCTCGTAAGGCCCCACCTGGAGTATTGTGTACAGTTCTGGGCTCCTCAGCATAAAAAAATGTGGACCTCTTGGAGCGGGTCCAGAGGAGGGCCACAAAGATGATCAAAGGACTGAAGCACCTCCCCTATGAGGACAGGCTGAAGGAATTGGGGTTGTTCAGCCTGGAGAGGAGAAGGCTTAGAGGGGACCTTATAGCGGCCTTTCAGAACCTGAAAGGGGATTATAAGGCAGAAGGAGAGAGACTTTTCTCCTGGTCTGATTGCAACAGGAGACGGGGGAATGGCTACAAGCTGAAGGAGGGGAAATTAAGGCTGGAGATTAGAAGGGGGTTCTTTACCCAAAGTGTGGTGAGGCACTGGAACAGGTTGCCCAGAGAGGTTGTGGAGGCCCCATCCCTGGCAGTGTTTAAGGCCAGGCTGGATGTGGCCCTGGATGACCTGGTTTAGTGCATGTGGTATCCGTGCCCATGGCAGGGGGTTGGAACTAGATGACCTTTAAGGTCCCTTCCAACCTGAGCCATTCTATGATTCTATGATACTGTGGCAGTAGACCTCAGCAGCAGATGAGTCAGGCTCAGGGGCTGGATCCTGGTACTGGATGCAGGAGCTTAGGGATGACTGAAGCACAGGAGAAAACGAGCCAGAAAAGAAGACTAATCACGCGAGGGAGAACAATTATCAGAATAATCATCTAGCAAGGGGGAACTGACCCCCAGTTTATATATCAACTATGACATATGTGGGATGGAATACTTTAGTTGGCCAGTTTGGGGTCACCTGTCCCATCTGCTCCTCCCTGAAGTTGCAGCCTTTTCCCTGCGCTCCCCAACATGAGACACAAGATTCAGCAGTGACCTTGCTTTGCATACCAGTCCCTGGTAGTAAAACTAAAAATTAGGCCTCATCACTGCTAGAAGCTGGCAGTGTCTATGAAAACATGCTATTAGTTTCAGAAAGTGTAGTTTCTCAGAGGAGTTTTAACTAAAAAGTAAAGTCACTGAACAGAATTAGTTCTGTTCTAACCCAAACCAGGACAATGAACATGTTTTAAATATTCCATACAAGTCTAAATAAACATGGGAGCCTTTAAAAAAAGAACATTGTACGATCAAATCCTATCTGGAGCTATCACAAGTACTCTGTGTCATGAAGTCTGTTGCATAAACTGACCAAACTCCATCTTGACAGTTGTCAGTCTTACCCTGCAGATGAATGTTACTCCTTTCAGGAGGACACAACCCAATGTCTCCATTCGGATGCTTTGCTCCTCTAATTTTCTCCTGAAATTCATCTGTGGTCTCTTCTTACACATCTATTGTTGTGGCTATGTGTGCTCTAGGGCAAACGTTTCTTCACCATCCCTAACATGTATCCTTCTTTCTAAATTATGAGAAGCAACTCACTTCCTTTCTCCAAAATGAAGCCAGTCATGCATTTTCAGTCATTTAAAATCTATTATCGATTCCCTACATCCTCCCTTTAACCTTCTCTGTACCAGTTTCAACTTGTATAATTTGTCTTGAACATGAGTGACTAGAGTTACATGCAATATTCTAAGTGAGGTTTAATCAGTGCCTTGTGCAAGAATATTAATACTTCTATTTCTATAGAGGAAGTATATAAATCACAGGATGATATAAATTTCTACGGGCAGAACTTCTTACAGTGTGCTACTAAATTTCATTTCCATTACTCTAGTCTATAGCATCACCCAGTCCTTTCTCCTAACAACATTAGTAAGGTCTCCAGCTGTAGTCAAATCTTACTTGAGGATTTGTAACAGATAGCTGTCCATAGAATCATCTTGAGTTTTTTAACTCCATCCTCCAAATTTTCTTTTGCCCATACTTTTAAGTTCTTTTGCGCCCTTTAGTCCTTAAGTGTTTCAAATTCCTGTCATGGCAGCTAAGATATAGTATCTGTGGCATCTTTAGAGGTAAGCACAGAAACAGGCTTAATGTTATGCTTATATGATAATTAATGAAAAGATTAGATAATATAGTAGAATTATGTCTGAGCAAAGCTTTGGCACAAGTCTTTCTATTAAGACATCCATAACTGCTTCTGATGCCCCTATGTTTGGTAGTTAATGGATGTTTCATCCATTCTGGGCAATGCACTGGAGATACACCATCAGGAGATTTGGAAGACTGTTTCTACCTTCCTATTGATTAGTCTCTCATTTCTTTGTTCAACAATACAAGTAGTTCAGAAAATTATTACCAGGATGTGTCACTAAGGCAGCCAATTCAGGATTCAACTTCTGACAGAAACTGTAGTTGTTTAGATAAAAAGAAATAATTCCACTGTAGTGTAACTGTCTAAATGATTCAATGCTAATGTAGGATAAGAAAATTCCATCAAGTCCCACCTCTGAGCTAGGCAGCCTCCCTGCACCCAAAACCACAATAATTGGTTGTATAAGTTGGTATAAATCCAGGAGTGAAGAGTTTGCTAGTCTCCAGTTTTATTTTAACCTCTCTTAACTTGAGTAAGGGATACTTTGGTTTAGTGACAGTAGTATACGGAGGCACTCCTACTCAGTACTTGTATTGAATTTGTGTTGAATACTGTAATCATTGGTTTAATGAGTGTATTGAGACAGTCAATGGCTTTTTTGTTTGTTCACTTTATTACCAGGGTCTTTTCACCTTATTCACTTGATGTTTGATGACTACGTATTGTACCTGCTAGAATCACTCCATTGTCAGGAGAGAGCTAATGAACTAATGAGGGCAATGAAGGGGGAAGGAAGCACAGGTGAGTTTATCCTTTTGTTAATCTTCCTTCCCCTCCCCCCACTGGAATCACTATTTTCTATATTAGAACATTTCTTTGTCCTCATCTAATGCAGTGAGGCTTATCTAGGAACAAAATGTTTTTCAGTTCCATCATGATTTGAAATAAGTCGTGTGAGGGGAGTTTCCCTGGTTAATACATTCTGAAAAAGGCCTGCCTGGTTCATGATTTAACTCCAGGTGTCTGAACCCCATTCCTAAACACACACGTGGTGCTTCATAAGAGATTTTTATACTCTTTTACCTAGATTGGACTGTCTAAGCCACCATGGTATTTCAATGACCAATTGATTCTCTCTCTCATCCTAAATTGACACTAAATAAGTTCACTGATATTAATGGATTTTACCAGTCTCAAAAAGAGGGATAGATGGGAGAAGTGAGCAAAGACAAAACACAAAACTATTGTTTCTGGTATGCTTACATTCTAAGTGCCTGTGCAGGAGCAGATTCCAAGTCCTGCTCCACTCACTCTGCACTGACTTGCCAAAACAGAAGTGAACAGAGACTGCCTTTAATGTCTCTGCTCAGGTCAGCCCTTACCCTCCTGGGACCTTCGGTTAATTTTGGCAAGTTAAACTCCTCTGTCACCTTTGGGAAGTTCCGCTCTTCATTTTGGCTACAGCTTAATTTGTCACCCTGTAGATTTATGGGAAGAACAACACTTCAGGGATTAGGGAAATAGCTTCAATGTTTTGAAAGACCTGGATTGAGATCATTGCCCTGCCATAGCCTTTTGGGTTTTCTGACAAACTAGTTGCTTATCCCTGTGTACTTCCCACATAGCTTTAGTGCCTAGAACTATCCATGGTGTCATCCTATTCAGTCAATAAAGAAAGAATGTCAAGGCCAAAAGCTACTGGAATTCCCTGGAGATTCCTTTTTCTTTCCAATGTCTTCAGAAGGAGTAGGTGTACCTGACTGAGACTGGACTTCTAATTTTGGATTTCTAATAGTATACTACAGGCATATAAACCTTAAGCTGTCTGTGCATGAATTTCCTATCTATACAAGAGGTAAACCAGCAATTTCCTTTAAGAGGTATGCTGAAGGTTGTAATGCTGAATGTTATAGAAGTGCTCTTTCAAAGAATTGCAATTTGTGCTATGCATTTCTTGAAATACAGCCTACAGAACTTAACTGTTTGCATTAATGTTTTGGGGGTTTTTTGTTTCTTGGAGTTTCTCGTGACTCAGGCTTTAATTTTATTTGATGTTTTTTTCTCTCATCTTGCAGCAGAACTAAGAGAAGAAATTATTCTGAGTGAACCAGCTCCTCCAACTCCCTCCCCAGTGCCATTCTCCCCTGCTAAATCTGCCACCTCAGTGGAAGTGCCCTCTGCCCCCTCGCCTGTCAGCAATCAGTCCCCAGAGTACAGCGTCATAGCAGCTACAACAGGTAGGTAGGCTTATGGCAGCTGAACCTGCTTGAAGATGGCTTTTGCACTTGATCACCTGAAATCGAGCTTGAGAGCATGATGTACTGTCTTTCAAGAGATAAGAAGCCTTCCCAACAGAAATCTGTTTAAAGTATCAGTTATGACTTCTCACTGTATCCAAACACGATATGCAAACAGGAAAAATAGCTGATGTTTAGAGTCCAAAGACCTAACAGGAGATCCCAGATCTCTGCATATTGGAATCTGTTCAGTAGCTGAGACCTTCAGAAGAGCAGATATGTCCATTTATTTCTTAGTGGTTTTAAAAATCAGTAAAATTTTTCATATTTCCATCAGTGCCCCAAAAGAATTGTTTCTGAATATAGCACTTTTGAGCATCTTCAATGACTTAAGGGCAATCAATCTCTGAAAAAATGTGTATACTTCAAGTAAATGTGCCAGATATTTTAAGATTTAGTGAGGTTTTTAAAATCCTGAACCACTCGTGGTTCAAGAATTCCTAGTGTGTAAAATGGGAATTGGATATCTTTCAAAATATTTGAGACCCAAATGTGTTTAAAAGCTGCATAAGTTTCTCTCTTGGCAATGTTTTAGACATCATTGATGACCTTCATCTCTCAGTGTTAAAGAGCAGGACTTAACAAGTCTGAAGCCTATTTTCAGTTGCATACTCTATTATGGCAAGTTGTGAAGTAGTTGTATTCCAGTGGACCCACGGATTAAAAACTATGTGCTTAAAGTGTGCAAGATTGTGGGCACTTGTGGGCAAGATTGTCAGAAAACAAGAAGCACAAATCTTACCTCTTTTGTTTTATATAAATGGGCAACCATCCTCTGTATACTAATGTAAAAATTACTTATTACCATTTGTATGTGGGCAGGACAGTCTGTCTATAGGATCAGAAGAGAGTGTTTTCTTAACTCAGGGGAACAAAAAAAGACAGAAATGTGAATGACTTTCAGAAGTTCCAGGCAGTGAAATTCCAGCTTTGCTGCTGCTCAGTGAAATGGGCATATAATCAGAATGTGGAAACTATCACTTTTGTGACATACTAGAAAAGTTACAAAACTTTCTTGAAAGAATGTCAGAAAGTGGTGATTTACCACACTAGAGAATTTGGCAGTGGCTGGAGAACAAATAAATCTTTCTGAGAAATGTTTTTCATGTTTTCAAAGGCGCCACAGGGAAGCACAGTGCATAGTTGTGGAGGAAAGATTTAAGAACTTTGTCTCTACACTGAAATGTAAGGTTTTCCTACTGTAGGAGACTATACTATATTTAAGAGGCAAATAAGATGGTATTACCCCCAGAACAGTTAGACAAGAGCACATGATTCCTAGATATCGGAGATGAGTGTACTGGTTTGGAGCACACAATGCTAATGCTGGAGGTGGTGTATACATTTGAGTCTGGAAATGTTGGTTTTGTGGGTAACGTGCTCTGTAGACATAGTGCCCCAATGGGACCATTGAGATGTTATAACCAGAACTCAGTTTGATGCAGAACTGTACCCAAAAGTAAAAGAATGAGCAGTTGGCAACTGTGTACTTTTCACTGGCATTGACAGGAATGGAGATTTGGGGGACTTGTGTTTAGGCTGGAGAGACTGTAACTCCATATGACTACCATAACTATCAACTCAAAGCTTATTCCCTGTTTATATAATAGCCATTTGTTGGCTATCTGGACTTCCATCTTCAGCTTGACTTAAGTACTTGACTTAGGCATGGATAGAGTCAGGCCTGGGAACTGCGTGGCTCTTTCATATTCCTCCTGAATCCCACCAGTAATGCAAGGGAACGGATGCACACAAATATTACAAATGCAATCCTTTTTTGTTTTCATGTTGTTTATTGTATTATTATAGTCTGTTTTATTCTCTCACTCTCTTGAATTCTTTGTCTTGCTAAGGCCAAGGTCAGCTAGTCTGAAGTCTCAAGCCATAAACAGGATCATTTAGGAACACTGGTTGAAGACCTACGCTCATAGTACAGGCAGGAGAACTTGGCATAGTTGTTCCCATGGCGGAACTTCTTGGGCAAGAAAGCTATTAATGATTATTGTAGTTCTCTGGGGTTTTTTCCAGATTTTCATTTTTAAGTTGTTTAAAAACTTTTGTTTATTCGAGTTGGATTTTATTCTTATGGTCTGGTGCAGTCTCACTTTCCCAAGTGTGAAAATAACTTTTGCCCTAAACAAACCAAATTTTTCAATGCAAGTAGTGATCTGATTTCCTGGAGGTATTCCTAATTTGTGCTATTAGTAATACCTCTATTTCCTATGTTCATCACGTAGATGAACTGATCACCTTTTTAGTTTGCTAACCGTTACACCACGGAATGCAGGGTAATACATAAAGTAATACAAAATAACAACCATGTTAAAGATATAGGAAATTGCTATACTTTAAAACAGGAGTGGTGAAGATGTATTACATATAAACAAATTATTCCATATACAGATTTGGAACAGGAACCCTTGTTCTGCAGAGATGTCTTTAAATACACTCTTGATTTTCTTATGTGTCTTTGATAAGGTAAACCTAAAACTCTGCAAATGCTTTGCAAATCTTCAGAACTAATACCATTGCATACTATTGGCTCTCAGTTTCCCATTTCAAGGCATTGTTAACTCTTTCTTGCTTGTGACATTAGCAATAAAAGTTAACTATTAAACCTGCATTTTAACCTCTTTGCCTTCAGTCAGTGGTCAGCACAAACTCAGCAAATTTAACTGTTGCAATTAAATGATACGGAGTAAAAGAAAGGCAAATCCTGTATGTAGCATTCTGTGGTAGAACATCTGGCATGGCTCAGCTAACATTTTATTTAAAACTTTTTGTTAAGTTACTAGACATTTAAAAGGATAATTAGTCTCCATCCTTTCTGAATGACAAAGACCAGATTAATGATTGTTCAAACTGCAATAATCTTGTAATAAAAAGTGATAGCTGTATGACTGACTATACTATTCTCTCTAAAAGTCCCTCTTAAAACTGTAATTACTCATTTGACAATGCAATAGTTTTTAGACAACCCAGAATGAACTCTGAACTGTAAATAGTTCCTAATAGGTCAGTAAATAAACTTATGCAGTTTACTTTTTAGTTTCAAGAAATGTATGTGTGAAATAATTCTTCAGGTCAACAATCATCATTTAAGTCACCTAGCCCTAGTCTAGGCTAGGTATTAAAGTTTTGGGAATCTGGCATGGGATGTATTTGCTCAGAGCTACCACCTCCTTGTACCTGGGCAGTCATTTACTCCAGCATAAAGCAAATATAAAATAAAAAAAAAAATAAAAAACCCTTTTCTTTCTGCACTGGTGTACATGACGGCACCAGTGACAACAAGGCCATTGTTGGCCTGATAGCAGTTCTGTTTATATTTGGCTCTCCTATAAGTCCTACAAGGCCTCTTGGTTAGTATCCTCAAAATCAAATTTCTCTTTACAAAAGAAAAGAAAATAGAGTGATAATAAATGAACTTCCCTATTTTAATCAAACCCTGCATGTTCAGAACACAAAGCAGAACAAAATATTGCCCAATCACTATTGTTTTTGGTTATTTCAGAAAGTAGTTCAGTTGGGTTCAGTCATATCTAAAAGAGAATTCATCTCCCTAGAGTACAATTCTTCAGCCAGCTGAGGAAATTAATCATATAGAGCTGGGACATAGGTGGGTATTAAGAAACCAACTGTGAAAAACTTTCAGACTTACCTCATTCCACCTCTACCACCCACCACAACTTCAGCAGTATCCTGTCTGACTTGACAGATACATACATGTCTGAAAATCTGTTGTCTTCTTTTACCCTTCCTGTCTGTTACTATGACCAGGTCAGTGGAAATAACAGCATCCCTTCCACAAAGGCAAAGAGAAGTGAGGCAACTGTAGATTCCCAAGAACATCCTGAAAAAAACCAGAATGGCTTTTTGTCACTCTGAAAATCTAAAGTAAAACCCAATACAGATTTGTTTCTAAACCATAATATCCAAAGAAAGTGAGTATTTCCTACAGCAGGTGTGTGAAGTACTACCCTGTAGTACTGGGGACAACCCTTCTTAGGAAAATTAGACAAAGATATTCACAACTCTTCCAATGCAAGATCAGTGCAATACCTCTCTGTATTGGTTTCTGTGATATCTGGGTAGGCACAAAGCATGTTACTTCCTCAACATTTATTTTAAAATGAGGTAGCCGCCAGTTAGACTTGAATGCCAGGAGTGGCCAAGTCCTCTCAACCAAGGAGTCTGACTTCCCACAGCGAACACATGAAACAACTTGCTGTTCTGGATTGACTTGTTTTCCTCAGACTGAGATAAGATCCCTACTGTTTTATATAAAAAGAAAAGGAGGCTGTCACAATGGCTGCAAATGAGTTTTTGGCCCTGTTATTACCACTAGGAGTAGAGCTAGGAAGGTCATGAGATTTTTGGCTCAATGGTCAGATGTTTTCTTGGATAAAATAAAATCAGGTAAAGGTAAAACTTTGTTTTGTGGTGAATTTAAAAAGTGAAAAAGTACAAACCCACCAGTAATGTTACCTAAAAATAAGTATTAGGGTTTTTTCAATATATTTGTTGTCCTTCTTTTCTTTCTTTTCTCTTTGTCTTTGACTTTTGAATTTAGGTCTATTTTGAAAAAAAGTTTCAAATTTTCTTTTGGAAAATAACACTAGGAAAATATGTTGACCTTTTCAAATTGAAATGTTTTACCAAATATTTTGCAGACAAGTTCTTGATATTTTTATAGGAGTTTTACTTGTTTTTAAATGAAGCTGTTCGGTGACCACATAAGTAGTTTCGGTCTCTTCTACATTACCTGTATTTTCTAGTGAAGGTAGGCATACGTAGACAATTTTGCTCAACTCAAGGAACTATGTCTGCTCACAGCCACAAGCAGTACTGATGTGCTAGCTCAAAGGTGTATGCCTCCTCTTTGGTCTCAGGGACCTCAATGCTCCTCTTTGATGTGAGGATATGAAAGACTGAAAATTCATGAGTCAGTGACAAAAAATGCAGATGTGAAAATAGACCTAGCACAAATATCTTTGGTCATAACACGTCCAAGGATGTCTCTACTGTAAGAACACCAAATCACACCCTGCTGGAGTATTTCAAGCTGGACTTAACTTGTGAAGCTCAGAATGCCTTTGTTCACACCTGGAATTAAGCATTTTCCATTAAGAAAAAAAAAAAAGTCTGATTTTGCCAAATAGCATCAGACACCTGAAGAAAATTATGCACATCTGAGATGGAATTTTCATTCCCCAAAGCCATGGAGTGGACACAGACGTGGTAATACAATCACTTCCCCTTCTGAATTAGGCCCTTTCATACAACAGGAAGCCCTAGAATTCACTGAAATAAATGAGTCACCTTCTGCAATTCCTTTTAGCTCCTGAAAAAGAGTCAAGAGTGCCCATAGACCCCAAACTAGCATTAGCATTGGGTTAAATTCAGCGTTCTGGTCCTCATTTGCAGGGTAATCTCAGCCAGTATGGTCATGACCTCCAGCAAGAGCTATGTTATACTGGAACAATGGATCTGTCAGCCTCCTGAGTGAAAGGGGTGTGTGCAAAGGACAAAGGTTTCTCAGCAGCTGGCTCATGAATCTGGAGTTCCTGCCTGGAAGGGATCAGGATGATTAAAAAACTCAGCACCTTCCAAGCAAAATGGCAAACCCACTTCTTTGCTTTGCTCTTCCCATAAATGCCCTACATGAAAAAATAAATTAAGTCCAGTCCCTGCCGCCTAGAAAGTAAGAAACATTATTTGTGGGAAGAAAATGGCTGGGCTATTTTTGTCCATATATTTGTTATAATTTAGAGATCTACTACTGTGTTGCCATTGTAAGTCTGGTACCTAGTTGATACAAACAGATACAAACTGCAAAAGGATTCAATAAATTTGTTTGCATAACACCCATCTTTTTTAAATCCTTCATTTTTCTAACCATACTTCCTTTCTCAGTCCAGATCTGATCAGCCTCAGAGCTAAACAAGCCAGCAGCCCACTCCATGAGAGAGAGACCTCTGTTTGGTGCATCATGCCTGAGAAATATTAGCACTGGTGTTCATCCATTTCTAAGTCCTATCTCAGTTTTTCTGGGATAGCCTCAAATTACAATACCATACTGAAAGTTCACAGTCTGATCTATTCCAGATATGTGTCTTACCTCTGCATCTTTGCACACTCCACTGATTTATTTGTATTTTTATTTATGCCTTGGACATAACTGCTTTGTTCACTTTAGTTGATGCTGTTTCCATTAACAATGCATATTATGTTGCTTTCCTGTAAACATCTCATAGCATAACACCTCTATGAATGACAGCTCATGTTAACTGTATTCCTTTCATTCTTGTTTGCAGGAGCTATGCAGTCCTATACTTGGTCACTTACCTACACTGTGACAACAGCTGCTGGGTCACCTGCTGAAAATTCCCAACAGCTGCCCTGCATGAGAAGTCCACATGTACCATCATCATCTGTCACACACCGGATACCTGTTTATCCCCACAGAGAAGAACATGGGTAAGTCACTTGACAGTGCCTTGGGGGTTTTTGTAAGTTTTGTATTAACTTATGCTTTGGGGTTTTTTTGTTACTGTTGTGGGTCTAGGGTTTTTTTTAAAACATAATTAAATATTTTTCTCGATATAATAAGTCTGTATTGCAAAGATGCTAGCATTGTCATTCTTTGGCTGTTGTTACTGTTTTGTGATTATTTTATGTCTCATTTTAATAATCTCATTTAATTTTATTTAAAAACACAGTAGATTTGGAGAATGTTTTATAAAGGAGAAGGCTTCAGTAGTTCCTTCTCTGATTCCTGTTTTCCGGTGCCATGTTCTATCCCAAAGGCTAGATGTGCCAAAATAATGACCCTACTATATCATGTCTTAGGAGTGGTGATACTTCTCTGCTCAACACTGCTGAGACCACATCTGGAGCACTATCCAATTCTGTGCTCTCCAGTACAAGACAGACACAGGCACACTGGCCTAAGTTCAGAAAAGGGCCACTGAAATGATTACAAGACTGGTGTTTGTCGTTCTAAGAGAGGCTGAGAGAACTGGGATTGTTGAACAGCAGGCAGAAAAGGCTCAGGGAGGATCTTATTCATGTGTATAAATACCTGGTTGAGAATATAGAGAAGATAGACACAGATTCTTCTTAGGGGTATTTAATGACAGGAGAAAAAGCAATGCATACAAATACATATACAAGACATTCTGTTTAAACATAAACAAACAAAAGACCTGTTTTACTGTAAATGTGATCAGACACTGGAACAGGTTGTCCGGAAGGGCTATGGAGTCTCCATTCTTGCTGATATACAAACCCAGTCTGTACATGACCCTGGGCAGCCTACATTAGTGGACCCTGCTTTGAGCAGGGGGTTTAGACTAAGCAATCTCCACAGCTCCCTTCCAACTTCAATGATTCTATGACTACTGGTAGACCTGCAAATCAAAAATGTCTAAAGTTTGGAGAAATAGCTACATGTTCACTGTATTCTTCTATTCACATCTCCTTCACCAAAATTTTCTCAAGGCTGTCAATTAAAATAATCACAGTAGAAATTTCTGTAACATATTTTCATCTTAGAATACTTCAGATATTCAGCCTAAGTCTCTCAGTGCTCTTTTCATCAAGCAACACTTCTTCTATGCCATTCTCATTTGGGTGAGTGTATAACTCAGAGATACCCATAACCAGAAAGAAACAATCACAAAATAATAGATGGAGAAGGGGCAGGCAGGTAGCAAGGTCAGCAAATACTCAGATGCTGACATGATGCAAGAGGTTTAAAAGACTTTACTGAGGTTCCTCAGTCTCACTGCATACTCACTAACCTTGCAGAAGTTCTTTCCCAATGCGGAAGACTGTATGCTGTTTGGAAGGTTAACACTAGGTTAATTTGAACCCTGCATCTCCTTCCCTCTCAGATGTGGTTACGTTTGGATTTCTGTTTTGAGTGTCACTGCTAAGCCCTTACTGGAAAAACCTGGATATGGAACACCTCTCTTATCCAGCAGTATTATTGCTTTGTGGAGGCAGAAGTAGAGCAGCAGGGAGGTTTGGGATCTAACAGAATGCAAGAACTGGAACAGGCTACAGTCAGTCAGTGTGTATATTTAATATTTTTATGTGTATATATGTGAGAATTCATTGTTCCTAAAGGAATCTCTTGCCTCTGGTAGCTGATTTGAGGAACCATGGATACCGCTCTTTCTCTATCATAGCTGCTAGAACTCAGAATAACTGCCAGTTCCCAGATGGACTTCTCCAAAGACATGCCATCTGTGTGTTGTCCCCACCACTCAATGACCACATATGGTTCAGCAGTCACTCTAAGACATGGCTCTTGGCAGAAAAGGATTTTGTTGGATTTTCAGGTACATTTTCTTCTTAGAGAGATGCAGCGTTCCTCAGTCAAGAACTTTTAGATAGGAAGGAAAATACTAGCCTTGAAAGAGCATGGCCATCTCCTTGCATCTCATGTCCTCAGTGCTCTCTCTCCTAAAGTTGAAGACAGACAGAAAGCTTCCTCAACCACAAGTACACAATAGAGATTAAGATAAGAAACTTCATAACTCCATGCTTAAGTGAATTAAAGTGCTATATTTTAGCCAAAAATGCTGTGTGTTGCAATGAAGGAGGCAAGATCAGTAGCTTCCAGACTAGAACATAGCATCCTTAATGACTAGATAAATGATGACGTGCAAACACCATTTTACAGGACTTGGCTTTGTTTGGGAGTCCAAGGGTATCCCAGACTACAGGAGGGACTAGATGGGTAAGCATCGTCTGCAAGCAGAGAAAGCTGTAAAATGAAATGCCAGGCTTACACAGATCTTGCTTACCAGTTTATCTTGTTGAAGAAATTAAGACACAAGATGTCTGCCTACTACATTGTGAAACAACTCCATGACATAGCCATTCCTCTCTCCCCTAGCCTCCATACAGAGACTGTCAAAGTTGTATCATGTGAACACCAGCTTGTGTGAGGTAGATTATGGAAACCGCTCATATTTACACAAGCACAAGTGAACATAAGAATAAGGGCTCCAGGCTGAACAATGAAGATGGACATAGGGCCTTATGTCCATGTTTTTGAAGGGGAAATATCTTTTTTTAAAAGGTTATTTAAAATATCATTCTCCTGTGCGAATAAGTGCAACTGTGTGTCTCAGTTATAGGATTATTACTGGTAATACAACTGTTATGTATACTGAATAGTGTTTTTAAATGGATTTTTAGATACACAGGAAGTTACAACTATGGTAGCTATAGCAACCAGCATCCCCATCCAATGCAGAGTCAGTATCCATCCTTACCACATGATACTGCTATTTCTGGACCACTTCACTACTCTGCTTACCACAGAAGCTCTTCACAGGTAGGATGAATTTATTACTTGACAATGTTTGCTCTAATATTTTAAGTAAAGTTGTGCTAGTAAATTTCTTATTCACTGTCTGAGTCAATAAACTGTCATCAGTGTAGTCACTGATGGGCTCTATTTTTTTAACTTTTCTTATATTACGTAGCTATCTTTTCGTTCTGTTGGAGATTCTTGTATCAGAAGTAGCTCTAGATGGTACTACACTCTAAAACTGAGCAGTCTAGATCATAGAAAGTGTTTCTGGGTTAAGGAGTAGCTGAAACAAAAATTAATAGAATTAGTTGTATGTTCCTTGTGTATTGGAAAGAGGAAGAGATTCCTAACAAGAAATAGAAGTATTTTCATATAGTTGAAAGAAGATGAAGAGACTATAGTGAATTCTCCTGGGGCCTCAGCTTTTGAGAACACATCTGTTTAGGAATTTGCCAAAAATGTGAGTTCTGAATACAGTTTTAATAGCTTCAGGACACCATTGAGGTGAACCAAAGAGGTTCTGTTTAATCTGTATGCCATAGTCTCCTGCTATAATGCTGAGAAGTTATGTCCATAACCACTTCAAGCATATTTCAGTTGACAAAACTGATCCAGTAGAAACCAGCACAGATTAAGCAGGAAGATGATATTTGGTAACAGTTCAAAAGTAAAGCCACTGTAGTAGGGCTTTAGTACATCATGCAACTGGTGCTTCCTCAACGTAGGAAGCTGCTCTCTGGGCGCTCTGCTGGAAGATTTGCAAGAGGCAGGTACAGGCAGTAGGTGGTGGAATTGGGAATGGCATCACCCACATGGAATCTCTTATACCTTATCTACTGGAAATCTATACATTAGGGATCACCATGCTTAACTTTTGCCACTGGACTGGAACAATTTCATATCAGATGCAAAGATGTGACTTTGATAGTACTTTGAACTTAAACACACAAACTTTGCATTTCATTCTGGTCTTTGGCATCAGTCTGCCAGGTTTCAACATAGTAATTTTTCTTTTTTATGCCTCATTTTCCGTAGCTGTAGGATAAGAACAATAGTATTGATCTCCTTAAAGCTTTTTGAAATCTGCTGGGAAAATTGTCCTATATAACCCTAATATGCTCACTTGGACCAGCTCAACAATGGCTCCCTAGCTTATGGAAAGAACAAGTCTACAACTTCTCACCTATTTGTGTAGCACCTGGTCCATCAGACAGACTACATGAGGTGTGAGGATTTGTTTGAGGGTTTTTGCAGCGTGCTGTATCTTTAGTAGGAACAGTGAGTCAACATTTAAGTACAGTGTCCAGTGATAAGTTTGTATACACTGTTTTTTCAGTTCAGGCCTTACTCTGTTATCTCAAGATTTTTTCCAGAATGTGTCACTTTCTGCTTTAAAACTGGCTCACCATTTTCTTTACTCAGTCTTATTCTTTACTACAGAAAACTTACATGTGAGCTGGTTCTGAAATGGTATGTGAGGTCATGAATTTGTATGAAAAATGGAGAGTTAGGCTTTTACTATTAAGAAATGCTACCAACTGCACAAGGAGTTTCTTTCTAGCCTCTGACAACTGTCTTTGTCACACTGACATAGCATAAGCTAGGCAAAAAATAAATAAAACAAAGGAAGATCATTACCTTTGTAGTTTACTTGTGTCCTGGTTAACATGTTATGTGCAAATAGTAACATAAATTAAAGTAATGCTGCAAATGTTAGATCATTTCTTCCACTCTTGCTAGCCCTTGGACTGTCCTGGACTCACATGAAGAACAGCTATGCTTCAATGATCACACTTCCGAGCAAAATTATTTAAGCTTGTATTTAGGATGTTCTTTCTCATACTGCTTGCAGAATGAGAGGGATCTCACAGCAGGAGGCAGCTAACAAAACTGTATCAATGCACTCATTCAGTAGTGAAAGGAGATACAAACTCAAACCCTACTTTCAAAAATAATCTAAAAGTCTTGAATGATTTTAATATGCTGAGATCCTTTTTAAAGCTAAGTGAACTTCTTTAAAATACCTGCCCTGACAATAAGTCCTTTCTTAGCTACTTTTAACCAACAAAAGCTCATAATGTACTGGTGTCTGCAGAATCTAATAAGATGTTGGGGAACTACTCTTTTTCCAGTGCAGTTTCTAACAGGAACATGGTGCAAGGAATTGCAGTAGGACTTTTGACCTTTCAAAATCAAAATACAGGGAGCCAAATTTGCAATTAATATACAAACAGCTGCTGCTGCTGTACTGAAACAGGAGGAGATGCAGTGTGTATTGCTGTGGTAACATAATCAGTCAAGAAGAGGAGGCATTGACCATAACCCTTCAAAAGAAGTCTTTGTTGTAATCTACATTCAGTTCAGATATAGAACTCTGGCTCAGCTTTAGTTCATATTCTATCATGCTCTTTGGGATAATGTCCAGGGACTAAGTCCTGAGAAAAAAATCTGTCTGTGGGGCAAGTTCTCTTCTACAAACATGGAATCAGAATTACCTTGTCCCAGACAGGGATCTGAGCCAAAACAGCCAATATGTAATAGAGGTGTGGTTTAAGCTCTCAAATCTATGTCCAACCTCTTCAAGTGGAAGAGAACATACTCCAGCTTTTATCAGGTCTGTTGTTTTGAGGCTAATTTCCATCACAAAGCAGTGTACCTAAAGAAAAACAGAGTTATACTTGATGTTTTGTAGTAAAACTCTAAGATAGATCACTTCACAAATACAATTTACAGACCATCAACAAAAAAAGTCAAATTAGAGCAAAGAAGATGGATGGAATAACTTCTATTTGGTGAAAGAGCAGAAATGAACAGGGAAGGGAATGAATTACCCTTTAAATTGTATTTGCCATCAACATGTTGAGCCCAACCTGACAATACAATGATTGTTGCATTCTATTACTTTTAGGATGTCTGCTGTGGTTTTTTGATTGGAATCCTTACAGTGGGGCTGTGCAAGGGAAGAAGTCACACAGCTTGAAAAGTGGAGGTGGAGGTCCTATGTGAAGCCTCTCTCACCCGACCAATGGCAAGCCCACATTAGTGAGAGGCTTCTGGATAATTTGGGTTGCTCAGTGTTAAAGGAAATGAGAGAGCAGTAGTTGCTAAGGCTGATACTGCTGAAGAACCGTGTGTCACAATTGCATGCTCACTCACACCCTGTCCTGTAATAGACTGGTGAGAGCCCTTGGTTATCATCTCCTATATCTGACACAGTCTTGGAGCTTACTTCCAGTACCTGATCATGATATGGGATGGAGTAGAAGAGTTCAGTCCATAAATACCTGGCTCCGAGACTGGTGCTGCAGGCAGGGCTTTGGGTTCTTTGATAATGCCTGGTATTACAGGGTACCAGGCCAGATGATAAGAGGTGGGAAAGGCTTATCTTTAGATTCTCAAACTGTGATAAGACGAGGGGAAATGGTTATAAGCTGCAAGAGGGGAAATTTAGGTTGGAGATAAGGAGGAATTTCTTTACCAGGAGGGTGGTTAGGCACTGGGACAGGTTGCCCAGAGAGGTTGTGGATGCCCCATCCTTGGCGGTGTTCAAGGCCAGGCTGGATGTGGCCCTGGGAGACCTGGTCTAATGATTGGCATCACTGCCCATGGCAGGGGGGTTGGAACTAAATGATCTTTAAGGTCCCTTCCAACCTGAGCCATTCTATGATTCTATGATCTTCCAGGGGAAAAAGGATTCTAGGACAAGAACTAGCAGAGCTCATCCATCAGGCTTTAAACTAGTTTCGAAGGGGCATGGGGTTGTTTCCAGGTCTGCACCAGTGGGGCAATGTTCTAGTACTAGTACTAATACAGACCAGAAGGCCTCCCACCCTCCTAGGGTAAAATTGGCATGCTCAGCTTGCTCCCTGAAATGCCTATGTATCAATGCACGCAGCATGGGGAATAAACAGGAGGAGTTAGAAATCCATGTGCAGTTAAGGGGTTATGATCTGGTGGCAATTACAGAGACATGGTGGGACAGCTCTCATGACTGGAATGTGGTCATGGATGGCTATGTCCTTTTCAGGAAAGACAGATCTACAGGGCGTGGAGGGGGAGTTGCTCTTTACGTGAGAGAGCAACTGGAATGTAAGGAATTCTGTCCAGGGGTGAATGAGGGGAGAGTTGAGAGTTTATGGGTGCGAATTAAGGGGCAGGCTGGCATGGGGGATGCTGTTGTGGCTGTTTATTACAGGCCACCTGATCAGGATGAGGAAGCTGATGAGGCTTTCTCCAGGCAGCTGACAGTGGCCTCGCAATCACCAGCCCTGGTTCTTATGGGGGATTTTAACTACCCAGATATTTGCTGGAAAGCCTACTCAGCCAGCTATTCCCAGACCAGGAGGTTCCTCCAGTGCATCGATAGTAACTTCCTGATGCAAGTGGTGGATGAGCCCACTAGGAGGGGAGCGCTGCTGGACCTGATACTCACTAACAAGGAGGGTCTGGTTGGCCCTGGTGAGGCCGCATCTGGAATATTGTGTCCAGTTCTGGGCCCCTCAGTTTAAGAAGGATAGGGAACTGCTGGAAAGAGTCCAGCGCAGAGCCACAAAGATGATGAAGGGGCTGGAACATCTTCCTTATGAGGAAAGGCTGAGGGAGTTGTCTCTCTTTAGCTTGGAGAAGAGGAGGCTAAGGGGTGACCTCATCTATGCTTTTAAATATGTGAAGGGTGTGTGTTGGGAGGATGGGGTCAGGCTCTTCTCAGTGAAGCCCAGTGACAGGACAAGAGGCAATGGCTGTAAGCTGAAGCATAGGAGATTCCATGTGAACACACGTAGAAATTTTTTCCCAGTGAGGGTGCCAGAGCACTGGAACAGACTGCCCAGAGAGGTTGTGGAGTCTCCTTCTCTGGACATATTCAAAACCTGTCTGGATGTGCTTCTGTGTGACCTGGTGTAGGGAGTCCTGCTGTGGCAGGGGGGTTGGACTAGATGATCTTTCGAGGTCCCTTCCAACTCCTAATATTCTGTGATTCTTACCTTGGCTCACAGAGCAATGTGATAAGTGTCCTGTGACTTTTGGCTAAAGAGAAATTTTTGTAAGTAGCTCATAGTTTCAGAATGATCAGTAACTCTCAGATAGACTAGAAGGCAAAAAAAAAAAAAGGAGGAGATGCCTTGTAAAAACTTTATAGGGAATTAAATGTTCTGCTGAAGTAATATCTGCAGCTACTAAGCTAGCATAGACCTAAACCTGATTCCTTCTGGCCGTATAGGCTGACTAATTCTTACTGATGGCCAAGAGTCTTTTTGTTGACAGGCACAGTCTTACTCCAATTTTTTATTCCTTTCATCAACATCTGTCAGTAGTTCTCAAAACAGTTGCTTCCTTGTAACTCCAGGCCTGATTGCTCATTTCTTTGCTTGGCTTACTGGCCAGGAGCCTGGTAAACAACTAAAGAAAAATGATCTACAGATTGATTTTGATGGCTGTCAATGGGTCCATGTCCAAGTGGAGGCCAATGGCAAGTGGAGTCCCTCAAGGATCAGTACTGGGACCAGTCTTGTTTAATATCTCTGTCAGAGACATGGACAGTGGCATCAAGTGCTCCCTCAGCAAGTTTGCCGACGACACGAAGCTGTGTGATGTGGTTGACGCGCTGGAGGGGAGGGATGCCATCCAGAGGGACCTGGACAGGCTGGAGAAGTTCAACAGGCACGAAGTTCAACAAGACCAAGTGCAAGGTCCTGCATCTGGGTTGGGACAGCCCCAAGCACCAATATAGGCTGGGCAAAGACTGGCTTGAGAGCAGTCCTGTGGAAAGAGACTTGGGGGTGTTGGTGGATGAGAAGCCCAACATGAGTGGCCAGCATTCACTTGCAGCCCAGAAGGCCAACCATATCTTGGGTTGTATCAAGAGGAACGTGGCCAGCAGGTCAAGGGAAGTGATTCTCCCCCTCTACTCCACTCTCATGAGCCGCACCTGAAGTACTGCATCCAGTTCTGGAGCCCCTTATTACAAGAAAGATGTGGACGTGCTGGAATGTGTCCAGAGAAGGGCCATGAGAATGATCAGAAGACCGGAGCACCTCTCCTATGAGGACAGGCTGAGAGAGCTGGGGTTATTCAGTCTGGAGAAGAGAAGGCTCTGAGGAAACCTTATTGTGGCCTTCCAGTATCTGAAGAAGGCCTACAAGAAAGCTGGTGAGGGACTTTTTTAGAGTGTCAGGCAGTGATAGGACTAGGGGGAATAGATACAAACTAGAGGAGGATAGATTTAGATTGGACATTAGGAAGGTCTTCACTGTTAGGGTGGTGAGACACTAGAACACGTTTCCCAGAGAGGTTGTGGGAGCCCTGTCCCTGGAAGTTTTTAAGGCCAGGCTTGATGGGGCTCTGGACAACCTGATATAGTGGGATGTATTCCTGCCCGTGGCAGGGAGGTTGGAACTAGATCATCTTTAAGGTCCCTTCCAACTCGGACAATTCTATGATTCTATGATTTGTTTCTACCTGAGTCTCTAAGCCGTAGTGCAGAAGTGCATACAATCCTATGATGCTACTCTACTGCATAATGTGTGTACATATGCAGTTATACGAAGCATTCTGTTGTTAATTTTAAGCCTGCTATTGCATAATTGCAATGGGTGCCCTATGTTTTTTTGGGAATATTTATTTCCTATTCATCTACTCTCACCATTTGAGATAGATCTGTGTCATTCCTCCCACCTCCTCCTTGCCATCTTTTTTCCAGACTCAAGAATTATCATCCCTTTCATTTCTCCTATGATGAGCACTCTACACACAGAAGTTATCTAAGGACTGTGGGTGCACTGCTGGGCAGCCATAGTCTGGTGGGCACACAGGTGTCCCGTTCTCTCAGTTGTGTTAAGCGGGGATCCTACTGGAGCTGCAGCTCCCTCCAGCCTAACCTGATCTCAGAGTAGTAGGAGGGATTCAGTCAAGAAGCTGCCAGATCAGCCATTTAAATCTGGAAAGCACCCCTAGATCGCATGCTGCACACAGCCTTATTTTAACTTTTCTTCCTTTGCTCTTTCAAGATGGAGTAACCACCACCAAATGATGTGTCTTAGGAGGAGGTACTCAACAGAGAGCCACAGAAGTAACAATTCAGTGTTTCATATTTTATTCCTTGAGAGGCAGCTCCCACCTTAAGGGCAAACATTTTTTTGCTGCTTTTAAGCTATCTCCTGCTGCACTCAGGAGCATTACCAGGGTCAGCTGTTCCTGAACTGGGATTCTATTCTCAAGAGGCACTAATCAACTTCTGGGACTGCAAGGAGCACATTTGTATCTGGAAGTGCTTGTGCTGCTGTTTTGCTGTCATCAGATTTGGTTGATGAAGAACATAGTTGACTTCCATGGTCTGGACAGAACAAACCAGCCTGGGAAACACTGCAGAGGAACAATTTGCTGTAAGGTGGTAGGTTGGGCCTGCACCTCTCAGAGGCACAGAACACACTATTGGTGCTATAGTTAAAGGAGCTTTAAGCAATGTTGATACTGTGTCTCTCCTAAACTGCTCTGATGACTGTGATGGTCTCACATAACTTCCCAGAAATGCCCACTAAGTTGCAGCACCACTTAGTTTCTCTGTGCATTGTTGTATGCCACAATTCTACCCAACCACGTCCTCACTTCCCTTTATATGCCTCAACAGCGGGACTTACGTAGACACATTACTGGAAGAAAGTATTAGCTGATTTTTGTTACAGTGGGGGAGCCAAAGAAATCCTCTTCCAGACAGAGTTGGTGTTTTAGTGTCTGATCACATTGTTCTGGCCC
This sequence comes from Galbula dea, assembly GCA_013399015.1. NCBI lineage: Eukaryota > Metazoa > Chordata > Aves > Piciformes > Galbulidae > Galbula > Galbula dea. Next base: position 311,927 of record VWZX01010410.1, read on the forward strand.
ATATGTGTCACAGATAAAAGAAGGGGAAAAGTTCTTGTCACCCCAGCACCTACACATGGGAAGTTCATACTACACCAATGCAGTAAGAATAACATACCCTTCCCAATGACCAAACATCAAACAGCTAGTAAGAAGAAGGAAAAATACTGTCCAAACCCCACCCATGGAACAAGAATTATTGTTCCTAACTGTATGGCTTTGCAATGGACATGAGATTTTTAGAACGTAACAGAAATATTTATATATTGAATGCAACAGGAAAGAGATGTCTTAACTTTTTAAACAATTATGAATAGCAATTTCATAAGGTTCCAAATGCCACTCCTAAAAGCACCAAAAGCACTTGAAAATTTCATCCAACCTCTCTGAAAAGCTAATATTCAATAAGTTTCAATCTGTAGAGAAAAGGATCAAATTAGGGTTATAAAGATGCAATCAATCACTAGTTTTGATTACAGCATTTTTTTTTGAGATTTTAAGCATATTTTAATGAAGTTAATCTATAGCCAGTTTTTCATAATTTCTGGTATGAGTTTTTTGCAAATCTTGAAGTTGTGGCTAACTTGCAACAGCATTCTGCAAAAGTGTGAGCTAGTGCAATTTAAAGTCAGAGCCACATTCAGAAGGAAAATATTTTGTTATTTGGACAGAAATACCTTTCACCTCCATGCATAACCAGCCAATGAGTTGAGAATAAGAATAAAGAGATTATTTTCTATCCTCACACTGCAGGAACTCAGACTTCATTTCATGGGAGGACATATTTAACATTGTGTTTTCTAAAATAATACTAAAAGAAACTGAATTAATTTTACATTTTTGGGCAAGGCCTTAACAATAATCTGCTCAAAGTCTACCAGACTTAAAGGGTTTCTTGTCTATGTCTAATAGCAGCAGTAGCAGCAAGTGTGAGTTAACCCAGAAAATGGTAATTTCCTGTCAAGAGCCCTCCAACAAATGTCGCTTTTATATCTGGCAAAGATCACTAGGCCCCAGTGTTTTGAGTCCAGCATGCTTAAGCACTCTTCATTAAACCGGATGTAGAGTGTGAAAGGTGATTCAGGCAGCATGGGCAGGCATCCGCCCAGATGGCTATGCTTTGGACACTCCAACAAGGCTGAATAGATGCTTCATTGGGTGAGCTAATAGTCAGGCTGGGACCGAGGAGTACTTTAAAAATATTGGCTTTCAATAGTCTCTTCACTGTAAGGAAAAAGAAGTCACTGACTCATTTGCGATTAGCTGACCTACCATTACAAAACTTTCCATCTTGCATTCAGTCATAACAGAATTTATTGTAAAATACTAGATATTTAGAGTCCATGTTATTTTCAAGCAATTACTCTTTTTACATTCATGACACATTCATAAACACAGCTGCATCGGGTGCACTTGATGAAAAGGGAATGCAGCACACTGTATCCTGTCCCCTCACACACAGCCATTAGTTCTGCCTTCTTAGTAAGCCTTACCATGGCCTCCTGACTCCAGATAAGAGGAGGACTATCTTCTCTTTTCAGTGCATCCTGAAGTTTATTCTTGGAGTCAAGGTTTCATTACCCCAACGGCACAAGTTTTGTGGTTCCAAACTACCTTAAAACATTATGTAGCTTCCGCATACAATGCCAGGTACAACTGGGAGACCCACCATGATGCTCGCAGAGTTCATATTGTTCCTTTTGCTCATATATGACAGTTTGGCAGTGCACAAATTATCAAGTAGTAAATTATCCTGGTTGAAGCTGAGGCTTTCTCTTTAATTTGTAAAATTAAATTTGTATGAAAGCAAGTAATTCCCCTGTTATAAGTCACAACCTCAAAGGACAATTGCTTCGAGTCAGGATGGCAAAGGATTCTGTTACGGTTAACAAAAGAGTAGATCAATTATCGCACTGGGAAGACAAGAAATAATCACTGGTGTATTATGGCAAAAATCTAGATTAATCTTGTTGTAAGTATATTCTTTAATACTAGAATATAGAGTGACTTCAGGTATAGATCAATAAGTAATAAAGGCAAAGACCATGATGTTTGGTATCAAGTAAAACACTATGGAAGACAAAAGTCCACAAGTGACATACAGAAACCAGAAAGTTTTGGATGTATTATTTATTTGGTGAGTTTTTTTCCCCAATGATCCATCCTGGTCCTGACTCTTAGTATCTCAAAGCATTTTGTACACAGTCATCAGTGAGACATTTAAGATCAGCCAGGAAAAATAACTAATGGATTTGACAACATGGAAAAGGGACTTTTATTTAATTTGAGCCAACAGAATTAATGGTTTACATCATGACACAGAAGGAAGAAAAGAGTCGTCTTCTGAAGACTTCTCATCTTCTGTCTTAAAATACTTATCTCGAGGTTTGATAAATTCTTCCAGTGGTTGTAGAGACAGGGCACAGATGACTTTTACTAGATGTCTGACTTTTTAGTAACTAAAGTTAGGTGAGATTAATTCAACTCTGTAGCTCTAATGAATAACAAGACAACTTGTTTCCTCTGTATTCATTATGGCAAGAGCTTTGTTCATGAAGATGTTCAGGCAAAGGCAGGCAGCAGAAATTAGCATGAAAATAGCTTTCATGTATTGCTAGTTCAGACCAGGAAAGCAACATCTTAAATCTATTAGCTAGTCTTGCAAACGTTATAAGTATGAAAACTGTTCAACCTTTTCTGGAAGCTCTTATATTTCTTTAGAATACTTGCAGATTGGTTATCTTTTGATAAGTGCCCTTTCCTTAGTTAATGAATTAAAGAAGAGAGTCATGCCCCTAAGTTCAAATCATCTCATTTAAAACATCAAAGCATAAGTTTAATTGTTGCTGGACACTGGCAGCTCTTATCTTCAGAAAAAGCTTCTGGAAAGCCAACAAGGCTGAAAACCTGGTTCTTCTGCAAAGGAATATGAGGCTTTCTGGAGTCAGTGTCCAGGCTCTGCTGAATTTTCCTACCAAAAAGCCTTCCTCTGGGGTGAAGATAGAAATTTAGATGATCTTCTATAGACTCCTTTCCAGTGTTGCCAATGCAGATTATTCTGACAGCTGTATTAACAGTACCAATTGAAGCTGATGTTCTAGTATGGTGCTACCATTTCCTATCCTGTTTCAGCAGCTGACTGCACAGGTAAATCCACAGTCTCTGCGTCAATAAGAACTATGTGCTAAATAACTCATTGTACAGCTTTGATGTCTTCCCTCTGCTAACTGGCCTGTTTCCTCAGGACACGGGGGAATATGCTAAATCCCTAACTACAGTATGTTGGTCAAAAATAGTCTTTCTCATCTCTAATTAGGAGTGGCCAGCGTGTGGCTTTTGAGCTGCCTGAGGCTTGTGGATTGTTCAAATACGTTTGCCAAGGCAAGGCTCCCTTCCTGGCTGTGCTCTGAAGGGAGTCGGCAGAAACTCCTCATGGAGACACTGCTGTAATTGCCTTGGGCTTATGCAACAGTTGCTTATGCAACTGATTAGCCCCAGCTCCCTCCGGCAGCAGAGTAAAGTAATGATACCCTTTGGAAATCGCCGCCATCTCCTTCCTAGGAACAACTATGGTGGCTCTTCTCTTCATGACCTCTCCATAAGGTTTTACAATCCTCAGCTGTGTAAACTTTTGGCATGCAGCTTGCAAGGTTTGTTTAAGCATCAGAAGAGATGATAGTCCTATCAGCTCTTTGGTGACAGTTTTCCAGTGTCAAACAACCCAAGATAATAAAATTTTAAATCATGTCACTTTCTGTAGAAATGATATAATGGTGTGAAAAGTAGAAGCTCTGAAGATACATGGCTGTCAGGAGAAATTGGGATCCTAACCATCTCTGTGATGTAAAAGGGTAGCAGGATGTCAAAACGGGGAGCCATTTCCTAGGTACAGCACACAGATGATCTGCTTCTGAAGACAGGCAATAAGATAAATACATGTTAAGCAGCACAGTTGCCTTCTGTTGCTGGGCAGCCTGTGTCTATACTGGGTGAAAGCTGTTCTCTGTTTTCCTGCCTGTCATATCCTCAGCATGTCTTCTCCTTACTGGGAAGCATTTGTCAAACTTCTTTGATTTCTAGTTTCCAACTGTCACTGAGAACAGCTGGGGAATAGAGAGATTCTTCTTCTGCCTGCCTATTTTCATAAGTTCTCCAATTAGCTGCTCACTCTGAGGCCAGACCATACTATTTTTCTGCAGAAACTGGCAGGATGGATGTCTTGTGAACATTTAAAAGGGAAGGCACCTTTCCAGTAATAAAGATCCTTTTGCTCTCCTCCCTCAAAACTCAGTTGAGTAAGCAGGAGTCAAGACATTTTATAGTCTGCTTTTACTGAATAGTAAGTTTCCAAGTAAGCTGTGGAAAAAAGATTAGATTAATTCAATTTATTTTTCTGCTCCCAGATAAGTCTGCCAGTACCTAGATTTTTGATAAATTAATTCAATATTTAAATGCAGTGACTGCTTTAAAAGGCTTTTTCTGACACTTTGGTTTGACTGCAGGCAGTAGTTATCTGATATTCTACCATCAGTATGTTGCCTCTTTGTTGAAGGACTGTTAATTAATATGATTTTCATTTTGTTAAACACAGAATTGTGATACCACCAGTCCTTATTTTAAAATTAATTAAGTGGTAGATAATTTGTTTTTCTTTGTTTTTATTGTAGTACCCTTTCAACAGCCCAACATCAAGAATGGAGCCCTGTTTGATGAGCAGTACTCCAAGGCTTCATCCCACACCAGTGACTCCTCGCTGGCCGGAGGTCCCGGCTGCAAACTCCTGCTACACAAGCCCATCCATGCACTCCACGAGATATGGAAATTCTAGTGACATGTACACACCCTTGACTACCCGCAGAAATTCTGAATATGAGCACATGCAACACTTTCCTGGCTTTGCCTACATCAATGGGGAAGCCACCACAGGTTGGGCTAAATGAAAATGACTGCTATCAGTTAAGCCCATATACTCAAAAGAGTTCTAAAACTTTTGTGTTATGTGGACTTTTCATGGACATTCTTCAAGGGAGGTGAAGATGGAAAAGATCCTGGGCAGATAAATGTAGTTCATAATGTGGGCAGATTGCAGACCAGTAAGCCTGAAAATATTTCTGTGCTATTCTGGACCATTTTTGAGGCCAATCTGTGACTTTTTTAATTCTGGCATGTGGGCCAACCCTGTGTGATGTCAGTTTAAGTTAGCCATTTTTGCCTCCCTTTCTTATTGACAAATGTTAATAAGTCTTACAAAATAAAAGTACTGGAATGGGATCTATTTATAACTTGAGTTGAAGACAGGAAATTCACCCTCAGCAAAACTCTGTCATCTGTCCTTCTTTTAAGCTCTTAATGCATTCCTTAAAAAACACTCTGCCAAGTCATCACTTGTTCATATCAGCTCCTCTGTCTGGCTCCTTAGAAGTTGTGTTGTTGTAGGTTTCAGTTTACACCTAACTTTGTATTTTGATGCACCTTTCTGTTGATCCAGTAAGTTTAATCTTTACAAAGAGAAGACATGTAGCATTGAATTATACACTGCCTTAAGTTGACTATTGTTCTTATTATATATGTATTTGTGTTAAGTTTGCACAATCTGGAAAAATCTAATTTCTCTGGTCAGTAATGACAAGGTTAAGAAGGGATTTGGGGGCTGGGAAGATTTTGGATTCAGAGCCACATATGTTAAATATGATGACATGAAGCAATTATGTAAAGAAAATGGCAATGCAAACATGATTATTTGTTTAATTACCTATTGACAGGTATGAAGCTGTTCTCTCAATTCCTTCATGTGGTGATAATTCTATATACTTCTACAAAAGCAAAATTCAAAGCTGTGCCTTTGAACTTATCCTGTACTGTGTATGTGTGGAAAAATGTATTGTATTTTGGGAAGACTTTTTCTTAGACAATTTCTGTCAGATTTGTAGCTATTTGTGAGGTTTTGTTAGATTTTATTAACATAGCTTTTTCTTCTGTATTATAAAACGCACCAAGCAATTATGGTGGACCTATTACCCTATGGGTAAGAAATAAATAAATGGAAATATGACATCAGGCATTTTAGTAATTGTTTTGTAAATAAAATCTTTGATAGCAGCCAGTGTGATGATAACAATGTTTATGCCCAAAATGGACAAAAGTGTTATTTTTGCAGTTGTGCAAGATATATGAGGCATTTTCACACTCAAATAAAGGTCTTTAAATACTGAAACAAACCTTCAAAAAACCTTAAATGTGACAATGTATATTTTCATCCAACAAAAGACTTGAGAACTTAAATTTACAGCACCTGAGTAGTCCTACACCTGTGCTTTCAGCTGAATGTGCTCAAGGCTCAAGGCTATGACTGCATAGATGATTCTGTATTGCTTGATTTAAGTCCTGCTGCTGTTACTCACCCAAGCCAGTGTACTCACTCAGGCAGCTAAGATGTACTATCTTCTTTACAGTACCTTGTTACACATGTACTGCTACTGGAAATGGGAAGGTTATTTTTCCTTAGGTAAGTTAATAAAGTGGCAAAATTCTCAGACCTTTTGTATTTAACTAATGGGTAAACTGATGAGAGTTTGTGGTTTACAGTAACTAGAGAAATATGCTGGAAATCTGCAAAGACTGAGGGAGGAAGGATGTTCCAGGACAAGTTTAGTAAACGTCCAGGCTCTTAAGCATTCAGCTAAGCGCCTGGTGAGATTTTCAGGAACAGAGTGGGGAGCTTACCTTTAGCTACCTGATGAAAACCTTAAGACACAGACTTGAAATTTTACCCCTGTCAGCTTTTCACTTTTATTAAAGATGGGGAAGATCAGGCTTAGGCTAACTCATCTATTTTATTCTTATTCAAGTTAAAGAAAGTTAAGTCATGTGAGGAAGACTTTTTTTTTAGTGACCAGTCTTTAGGAGCTGGACTTTTGATGGGTTTGAGACCAAAGTCTTGCTTTCCATTTTGTTATTGGAGATTCTAGCCTATTAGTTCTTATCTAATATCTGAACTATCAGTCTTATCAAGACCGTGAGAAATTAGTATGAAAAAGGCAGTGGCACTAGCATAGAAAAAAATTACTTTCTCTTCTCCAATGAATTTCAAATCTCTGCATTGCATTGCATCTGACAAGAGCCCACTGTGACCCTGTTCACCTATTTATTATTGCTGGAATATTGATCAATCTCCAGTTACCTGATGGACTACTGATCAGGACCTGCTGTGGTCCCTGCAAGGACTAGATGCACTGGTGAGATATTTGTGGGCAGAAGGGACCAGTAGCCTAAAGCTGGGTCTTTGGAAGGATCAGGATGGAAGTGAACCCCAGCCCCACTCGACGGAAGCCAGAAGCACTTCCCACATTATTTACAGTATCTTGTTAAACCAAATAAAGTCTAATCCACAGTGACTAAAAGGAAAAAGTGAGACTGTTACAGTATACAAACAAACATGCCATTATCCTTCAACATGTCTGAGGACAAATCAGTTAATCTGAATTCAAGAGCCCAGAGAGACTGTTCAGGAAGGAGAATGGATATTGGACACATTGTCAGCCCCAGAAATAATAAAGACATTCTGAGTGGAGAACAGCAACACTGCACAAAGTCCTGGAAGAAGGAATATTGACCAACAGCAGCACTACAAACCTGCTCATAACAATGAGCCACAGAATGTCTGATAGGGCTTTGAATGACTTCTGCAAAAGAACCTCCTCAGTCTTTTGTATATTTGTTTGTTTGTTTCTTTTAATTCATTTATAAACTTCTGCTGGTGCTACTAGAGTCTGAACGTGGGCTTCCAACAACCTTTGAACTGCTTCCTGATGAAGGCTTTGAAGTTTAAACTGGACACACGTGGGGAAAAATACACAGATTACTGAACACAGAGCTCTACCGAGGTCACCATCACCATCTGCATCTGAAACACTGCAATGGAAGGCAGACCCACTCCTTGACCACTGCAGGTCAGAACCCACCACGTTAGTATAAACTGCCACAGCTTTCAGATCACAGAGCTGTATACCAGGCTGTGAAGTGAAGCAGCTCATGGAAGGATGATAACCTCTGAGTGGAATGGCTGGTTAGGGGCAGGAATCACTTAAATCATGCCAATATAAATTACCAAACTTCCTGAGTCAGAGCCTGCAGCCTGTTAATTAAGCTTTTTCCTTGACCATGGTAAGTGAAACTGCTGTTTCTTGCCAAGTGACGTATTTATATGTATATAAAGTAAATATGGGACTACACAAATCTTTCTAAAGAAGCTTGTATACCACATGGCAAAATACTCAATCTCATTTTCGCTTTCTCTTTTTGATTCTTTTCCTCTTCTTTTCCTTCTTTTTTCTTTTATTCTTTTTTTCTTGCTCACTTTCTGTCTTCTGACAACAAATAGACATCTTGTGATCTTATTTGTGAGTTAAAACATAACAAAAGATAGATGCAATATATACAATATTATATATTGTAGCATAACATATATAATATTTTAAAATAGATGTACACACACACATAAACATCCATGTATGTATGCATATAAAAATCCATTACAATGCTTCAAGGTTTTTCATTACCAGGCAGAAAAAAGACTCAGCGGGGGAAGAGCAGTGAGATCTCCATTCACTAGTATGAATCCTGTTTTTGTCAGGCTACCTCTTGCTGCTAAGGTCACTACCCTTTGACAAAAATGGCCTCTGACCTCCACAGCCCCACAATTCTGTTGTGACTGACCCTGAAACCCATGAAATTCAGGGGCAGACATTGCTTTGGAAAGTTTAGATAAAGCTGACTAACATGGGAAGGGCTCACGGTATGCACCCATCTGAAAAGGTCTGGCAGTTCTTTGGTAGAGGATGCAATTTATTCTGTCCTTCTCTTTCACTGAAACTCTAATCCTTCATATGCTACCCAAAGTGGAAACTAAAACTCATTGATGGTGAATAACAATGTCTTTTTAAAGAGCAGTAACAGTTTCTTAGTCTTTAATTTCTAAGGGGTTTTAATTAAAAAAAAAAATAGGCCATGTACAAGTAAAATGAGTGTTTTGCCTTTCTGTGAAGTAAATCTAAGCAGTCGTGCTTTATTACAGATTGTAAATCAAACAAGTGAAGCATTATTTTTACTGGGTTTCACTCAAAAGCTGCATTAGTATACACACAGACCTGACTCAGAAGAAACAGCTAAGCACTTCAGGCTGGATTTTGTTACTCCTTATCATATAATGACCATGTTGTCCTGGTTTTATATCTCTGTTCAGCCCATTGTAGAAAGAAGCCCACAACCAGAAAATTCAGATCTTAATTTAGGTCTACATCTTAAACACGTATAGGCATACACATGTGTTTAACATGTGTACCTTAGTACCTTCAGTGCTCTTTGAAGCCACTATCCATCTGCAGATGAAACCTCCCTGTCTCTGTGGTATCTTCCACTGTGGAGCTGATGGTTTGTGAGATGAAAGGTTTCTCTTTGTAACCATGGAGTGACTCCTGAATTGCTGCTGAAGGAATAAATACTTTGAGAGACCAACCATGGCTCCCTCTGAAGTTTTATTACCATGGATTTTCCTTAACCTCAATATACTGTTTTCTGCTATATTGGACAGTGCATTTTGATTATAGGCCACACTGAGTAAGAAAATACTACATATCTTCTCAATGTGGTTTAAACCTACAGTCTTGCAAACCACTTCAGAGATGTGTCTCGCCTTTGCTCTGTCGCTGCAGGCTCCTCTGGTGCAGCCCACACACTCCTGCCACCTCCCAAACAAAATACACCAGTAGTACAGCACCAGCACATCTCCTCTGCACCACCCTGGTTGCTCACACCCACATCTACACAGTCCAAAAAAAATACATCAGCCCCTCTGTGGGTAGTTTTGGGAAGGTGGTCATGTTGTCCCTTGGTGGGGGGCTGGTGGTGTTTGTCTTTACAGAATCAGAATCATTTAGGTTGGAAAAAACCCTTAAGATCATTGAGTACAACCATCGACCCAACACCACTGCGCCTACTAAACCATGTCACAAAGCACCATGTCTACATGTTTTTTGGATACCTGCAGGGGCAGTTATTCAACCACTTCCCTGGAGAGCCTGTTCCAATGCTTAACGACTCTTACAGTGAGGAAATTTTTCCTAATATCCAATCTAGACCTTCCCAGCAAAACTTGAGGACATTTCTCCTTGTCCTGTTACTTGGGAGAAGAGACCAACTCCAACCTTGCTGAAACCTCCTTTCAGTGAGTTGTAGAGAGTGAAAATCAGCCTCCTTTTCTCCAGACTAAAAACTCCAGTTCCCTCAGCCTCTCCTAATAAGACTTGTGCTCTAGACCCTTCACCAGCTTTGCAGCCCTTCTCTGGACATGTTCCAGCACCTCGATGTCATTCTTGTAGCGAGGGGACCAAAGCTGACCCCACTATTCCAACCATGGCCTTACCAATGCCATTTACAGAGGGACTTCAAATGGAAAAGGATAATTTTTGCATACCACCGCTGTTCTGCGGGGTTGGACTGGAGAAAAAAAAGTTTTGTTTTGGTGCCAGACGTTATGGGGAAGGCCAGCGAGAAAGTATGCTTTCGGTTACTCAGGCCACTCTCCCTGCGGCGTGGCCGCTCGGGATCCGAACCCTAAGTTTTCCTCTAGCCAGTAGCCGCCGACGCTGCCCGACGCGGACTCTAGCTCCCATCGCTCCCCGCGGCACCAGAGCGCGCAAATCCCGACGCGCACCTCAGCACCTCCTCGCCTGCCGGCTGGGAGCCGTAGTCCTCTTGCTGCTATCTCTTGTCGGCGGGAGGGCAGCCAATAGGAAGGCTCTGGGGTGCACGCGGCCCGCCCCTTCCTGCCAGTAGCGCGCGAGTTCTGCCTTCAAGTCCGGGCGGTTTCCCAGGGGAGCGTTGCGTCACGTGACGTCAGGGGGGCGCGGGGCGGGAGGTCAGGGCGCGGTGGGGCGGTGGCTGCTGCCGGCGGAGCAGGAGAGGACGCGCCGGGCGGCGACCGGCGGGCATGGAGTTGGGTACGGTGCTGGAGGCCGTGGAGGGGCGCGGTGACGCCAACGCGGTGGAGCGCGTCCTGGCGCGGTACAACGAGGAGGTAACGGGCCGCTGAGGAGGGCGGGCGTCTTTCCTTTCGCCTCCGCGACACAAGCAGTCCCTTCCGTCCCCATGCCCACGGCGGAGTAGCTGCCCAGGCACAGGGCCGTGGGCGTCCCGCCACTCTCGCCGCATTGGGCTCCTGCAGCTACCCACCGGGAACCGCTTATGCTTCCGTTCCCCCAGCTAGCGGCTACGGGACCTGGAACAGCCTACCTTCCTCCCTTGTGCAGGGCACTACGGCGGTACCGGGGTGGTGAGCGAGGGCGGTGCCTAGAGGAAAGTAGACTTTCACGGGAGCCAGCGGTATCGCCAGTAGATCAAACCCTTTGCTAGGCTTGGCCCCTCCCGGGGCTTCTGACATGCAGTATGGTAGGTTATCCAGCTATAAAAAGAGCTATTCCTGTGTCAGTTTGTATCAAAAGTCTCCTAACCTGCGTGTACCTCTTGGAAGAACCTGTCCAAAATAACACTGAAGTCTCTCAGACAGTGGCGTTGTGTACCTGCTCACCTGCCCGAGATGCTGCCCTTTGTAGCCTGGACTAGCCTCATAGGAATGTGAGAGAAAGGCCTTCAGGCCCCTTCGGCAGGCACTGCCGTGAGAAGAGGGTGTGCGTAAAATGGACTGCAAACCTCACCTGGTTGTTCAGCTTCTCTGGCCAAGCAGAGGGAAATGGGGAGGCAACTAAAAGCAGGGTTACAACAGGTTGAGCTTTTAATGCTGACAGGTGTTAAAAGACTGCCTGGTCTGCTTCCATCACAGTGTGATACACGTATGCTAAGTTAAGAATTAAAGGGATTTCCTGATGATGTTGGAAAGCAGAACTTGGGAGTGGATCTAGATGTTAGGTAGATTATTTTATTTTTTTCCTCTGCTCCTTTGACAGGGACATTTTGGCACCTAGATTGTAGTAGGGCAGTATAGGCAATTTCTAAAGATCACGTCTCAACCCATGAGGGGACTATCCTTTCTTTAGACACTTCTGTGATTGGTACACTAGTTTCTAAAGCTGGTACTAATTAAGAATTTGGCTTTGGATGCAATTTAAATGCTGTTATGTTGACCTATCTGCTGAAATGTAGGAATCTGTTCCGGGAATCAACATTCAGATTTTTAGTTAAGGATTCCTAGCTCTGTGGTTAGGGGAAAAGGCAAATTATTGTGGACTGGTGTATGGTTATTCTTCAGCCTTCAGGAGATGGCTTGGAAGTTTGCTGTCTTAAGTACAATATGTTTGCAGTTACTACCATTGTTAAGACTTAAATCTTCTCTCAAACTTGAGCTTCTAGAAGAAGATTGAGCAATACTCTTGATGTAGGCTGCCATTGTGCACATGAAATTCAAATACAGAGATTGATGCAGCTGCAGAGCAGTCTCTCTGAAGGACTGGTAGATCTAGAGTTTACTAGACACATCTGTTTTAACTCACTGACCTCTATGGGGTACAGAGGAAGAAATCTAATTGAAGGAACCTTTTAGGTCCTGTCTTTACTCCTGAAAATGGGCCTTTTGTTAAAAAGCAAAAAGCACACACAAACACTGTTTTTTAATGTTGCTGTACTGGATTTTATGCCTCATCAATGGCTTCCTCAGATGAATTATTTAGGCTTATGTTGAATTCTCGAGGACAGAGTGAGAGCTGGTGTGGTTTTTATTCTGGCATTTCAAGCCTTTGAAGTCTTGGAGTTGTGTGTAGCTAAATATTTCTTTTGAAGTGGGATGGGAATCTTTTACTTCTGTCTCAATATGACATTTCTCTTACTGTGTTTCTTGTTAAGAAGTTTACCTTAACGTTTCCTACATTTCTATTTCTGTGAAATGTGTTATTTACTCTGATACATTGCCTGTGGGCCAGCAAAGACTGTGGAGAGTACTCCAGATTGCAGATCTTCTGGGCTTTAGGTTTTGTACAAATAACAAAATAAATATGTTTTAATTGAAGAGAGAGGATGGACTAAATATAGTTTTAAGGTGCAGGCAGCTATAGAAAAACTGAGAGAAATTAACAGGTCTGTTCTTGCTCCTCTATGCTGTCCTGTTTGCAATGATAATTCCAAATCTCGGTTCCTCCAATGCTTAGACTACTTACTGTCACTGCTTTTCTTTTTGTAAATTTCCAGAAAGGTTTACATGCAAATGCAGGTTGCCTTCTTTTGGTTAATTGCTTATCATGTGCTTGCTTTTGGTTGGCATTTTGCTGAACTTATGAAGGTCACTAGTGTTATTGGGAGCCTTGTAAGAGACAGGAAAGAAATCCTGAAAGATCTAACTTGACATTTGTAATTCTTGGTGGTAGGGTGTATATCCAAGGCCTTTCTGTGTAGTTGTGAGCTTGTTTCATGGAAGGTAAGAGGCCTGCTAATGTGCTATGGATGGTCACTTTCATTTTTCAATTGCTTGCATGAGGTAGCAAGTTGTGTACTAGAAGTAATATAAATTGAGATTTTTACTTTTTTTATGTTGTTCCATCATGATTAATCATTTGACCTGGATGTTTTAAATTGTCATTAAAATAACTGGTATTGTTGCTGTTTTCTTTCACTGACAAAATAAACTTTGTCACATGAGTAATAGTTCACTAATAACATACTTCAGGATGCTAACAGAGCTAGATTCAGCTACTATTAGAAAATGTTAACAGGAAATAAGTACTTGTTAGACCATGTCTATTTTGTGTTTAATTGTACCAGAGAAACAAATACCTTGATAAAGTGTTTGGAAGTTTCTACACTATGGAAACTGGTAGTTTTTGCAGTAAGGCGTACTTGATTTCTGCTACTGGTTTTCTGGGCAAGATTTTAGTATGGTTGTTCTGTTTTAGGATGCTTTAAAGTGCAGCCAAAAGCTTGTGAACAAGAACTGCTCAGGGAAGTCTGAGCAATAAGGCATTCAGAAAACACAAGTCTATAGCTGATGTTTTTCACCCTATAAAGTGCCATGTGTGAAGTTGTTAACTCACATCAGAAATACAGCCCACAGATAAAGGATTCCTCTGCCCTAATAGTAATTGTGAAATTGTCAGCTGCTGTCACTTACTGAAGTTTTTGCTTTTGGGTAGAATGGGAAAAGGACAGGAGTTAACATTGTTATAGCTTCATTATTTGAGGTTGGTTTTAACCAGGCTCCTGAATTTTTATAATAGTTTTGCAAATATTGCACACATAGCAGCTGATGTTCACAAATACAAACTCTTCTTTTTTTACAGAATAGGACCGTATTCAGGTTTGATCCAGCAGATGAAGACAAAAGAAAAGTAAGTAAAGTAGGCTGAAGAGCTGCATGCCTGCTCTGGTTAGAAGTATAAAAAAAGTAAAAGCAGTCTCTTCAGTTAGCTGTCATTGTGAAATGGTGCAAGTAGTGATTATAAAGGTCTGGTTTGAATTTTTTTTGTTTTTTTCAGTGTGAGAGACATAATTTACCCATTCCACATTTTTCTGAAGGATGAAATTTCCCTAGCAAAAAACCCTGTCTTGAATAAAAGTGGTAACAGAAAAGCCCATAAATAATGTTGTTGGGCACAGATGTACAGATTTGGGATTGGCTGGAGGAATAATAATGCTCTTGTGTCTACTGAGATGAAAGTCTTTTAGTATGCTTTTCCATTTTTCTCTCAGCAGATAACAATAGGTTAGGTAGATTTCTTGTCTGTTTTAGATACTTAAGAATATTGGAGATTAAGATAAAAGGATAGTACAGAAGCAATCTGTGGAGCTGTAAGGGAGACAGCTACAGAGACTGTTAATCCAAAGGTAGCTATAATCTGCAGAATGCATGTTGTGTGTGTCAGGTTCCAAAGATGGGAAATGTTTGTGTTACATCATGGAGCTGTACAGGTGTGTCAGGGATTAACAGGTTCCTTGAGATCCCTTCACAGCCTCACATTTAAAATTTAAACCTTGGACATTTACTTATATTTTTCCTCTCGCTGTTGTTATTTTTATGGCATAATGTGTAATTACAAGACCCTTCCTTTCTATTCTCTAATTAGATTTCAAGCTGATTTGCATATTTATTCAGAAAATGTTCATTAGTGAATGAGGCTGCATGTTTCCACTATTTCTGACGTAAACTCTAAGCTTGAAATCAGAATTGCAAGATTCCTGCAGGGATAGCTTGTCTCTAATTGGACACACATTGACTCATTTCATTATTTTGTGCAGAATCTAAGTATTTTCAGGTATTAGGTCTTTTTCTGGTAGAAATGTGTGGGGTAGGTGTTTCTGTTCTTCTAATTTACAAAAGCATCAGTTATGTGTATTATAATCTTAAGTTAAAATTCTTTATTAAATAACCTCTTAGCTTGGATTTATCTATGGCTGTATTTAAAGCTGGCATTCAGTAATGTGGTGATGGACTATATGTGTCCTTTTTGATCTATAGAAGAACTCAGATTGGATGTTGATTTGGTTTTTGTATTGTATTTTTGTTCTTTAATGTCCATCACTTACACCTATTTTTACACTGAGAATGATAAAATGTCTAGTCAGGAAAACTGAATGCTAAGTAGAGAACATAGGAAATAGGTTAGAAGCCAAATTGGAAAAGCTAAATGAAGACAATGACTGTTGGGTGGGTGTAGGATTTTCTCTGTCAGGGTTTTGGGGTTTTGTTTTTGTTTTTTTAACAGCCAGTACTCAAGTGCACATGCCTGATGTACTTAGTATCTATCCAGCATTGAGTACTCTCATTCTTCAGTGAAGATAAATAAAAATGCTTTAAATGGAAAGGTAAAATAGTACATACTATTGCTAAGAGCAAGCCACTAAAGTTGTGACCAAAATTAATGGGGGTTACTTAAAGCCTACATGATGTAGCCTCATGCTAATTCAAAAACAAGTTCCATTTTTTTGTTTGGTATTACCAAAATATACTTGAGTTAATAGTATTTGCAATTCTGCTGCTATACGCTTAGAATTATTACAGTGAAAGAATTTAGACAAAGTATCACAATCCTTAATGAAGTCACTTGAAGTAGACTTGAAGTTCAGGTGTGGGAACAAATACAAAAGGACTTCAGGATTTTGTCTTTTGTTTCTGGTGCTATTGGAGACTTGCCATATAACTCAATGAATGCAGTACATACTTCTTGCTAGTCTCTTGCTACCTATGTGTTTGTTTGTGCCTAGGAGTAAATTTACTTGTAGCTATGTAGTCCAGCAAGCCTCACAGACTTTCTAAGTCATTTGTGTCTATGCAAGAGTGCATGTAAAAAATCAGCAATAGCAATACAAGCTTTTTCTTTGCCTCGCCATGCAGCTTCAGCTGTAACCTTAGAATTACAGCAAGGTTGTGCCTATAGTGTAATTGTATTGCAATGTAGGTGTAACTGTGCTTTACGCTTTTCTACGTTGAATAGTGTTTGGGAGAGGACAAGATCTGTACAACATACAAAAAATAAAAGACAAAGGTCAGAACTATGGCTTGACTGTAGAAGCTGGGTAAATCAGACAGCAAAAGTTATTCTGCTGTAATATGGCTTTGACATCACAATGCTTTAGGCTGTAAGCTAACTAAATCAACAGTGAGTTTGTAATGGTGAGCTCCAGGAGGAAAGCAGGTTATTTCCTATCAAGCTTGTCTATCTGGACATAGACACAGGACTTGAATACATCACATGATCATAAAAAAAAGATTGTAATGCAAGCTGTTACTTGTCCTAGTGTTTTTGTTTAATGATGTACGTGTCTGTGTTGGCCTATACAATGGGTGCTGTGGATACAAATCAGTGGCAATCTGTATTGTGCTGTGAGATTTACTCAGGTACCAGGCAGATTAGCTTGGTGCCATTTCTTCTTAACCTGTAATATACTAACAAAAAATAAGAATTTCTGAAAGCCTGTTTTCAGTTTTTGTATATAAACAATATGGAAATTGCCAACCAGAGGTAAATGTGGTCTGGAAGAGTGGCTAAAATTAAGGCAATGTGGTTTCTTCAGAGGACCTTAACCAGCTTTTAAACATGTAAAATATTTATTTCTCTCAACCAGCCAAGAAGTTCTTGACAGCATTTTGGTGGAAAAGGTTGAGTCTTCAGAATGGCAACGCTTCACAGCAGTGTGGCATGGTGATGCAAACAGTTGGTTCTTTAGGTCTGTGCTGGAATCAGCTTCAAAAGATCTGGTTATTTTACTGGGCATTCACCTTGGAGGGAGATGTTGGGTGTAGTGTCTCTTTGATGTGGTACAGTGGGTACTTCAGCTCAAGCTTCACATGTCCTAATACAAAAAAAGGAAATTTTTTAGAACCACTTTTTCATCGTTCAATAGCTTTGATCTTCATTATTTATACCTTGACAGGTTCAAATCCTGTTTCTGAACACATCTGTGATGTTTACAGACTTAAAATGGTAAGGAAGTCACAGCACATTTTTCTGTCCTGGAAATGTCTAAGTACTAGTTCCCTAGTTAGACGTGGCATTCCACAACTGGAAGGAGCTACAGCACCATTTGCGTAGGTGATAAAACAGAAAAAGTAAGTCTATCCAAGAGAGAAAGCAAGAGTGTCTTTTATAAAATGGAATGAAAATGCTGATTTTTGGGGAGAGGAAGGGGGGGGGGAAAGAAAGCAGCCAAGTGTAAGGGTATTACTCATAAGCCATATACTTACCTGAAATGGTAGGGTCTTCATGATTAACACATTCCCTCTTCAGCTCCTTGATTTTGTCTGCTTTGCCTTTTGTAGTACTTAAAACATCTGGTTTCTACTCTGGCTCTAGCAAAGTGTCTTGGATCAGTCTTGTAACAGAAATCTTTCTAAAGTTTGAGATCAGTTTTCTTGATTTATTGTTTAGGTTCAGTAGGAACATAATGAATCTAAAATTCCAGGCCTCCTTTAGTGGGAAGAAAATCATTGAAACAGTTTTTTCCCCAATGTTACCAAACCTTTTAAAGGTGTTGCAATAGGTGGTAAATCATAGCAAGTATATTGTGGGACTTTCTCCTAATGGTATATGTTGTGTGGGGAGATTCTGTAAGGTTGTGAACTGTGCCATATTGAACTTTGGAAGGATGGAAAGACTAAAGTATGTTGATGGAGCAAGATACTGTAACATTGAAATGTCAGAAGAATCTTGTTATTAGACAGTGCTGTTGATACTGGGATGCTTCTGGGACGTCAGAGGGTTCCTGCAGCCACAAAAGGCACAGAACTCCTCTCAATAACATTGTTGCAAGCTCTTAACATGTGTTAGTAAGTGTCCTATAAAAATACTGAGCTCGAGTGCATCTGAGGGCACGCATTGTGGTATCTTTGTATCAGTTGTTCTTGTTACTGTTCTGACTTCACTGAAACCACTTAAGTGAGTACTAGTCTGTAAGAGAAGAAAAGTTACTAAGTATCCCTCATTCGTACTAAACATTTCTTTCTAATTCCCTCTGGTTCCATCTGGGAAAAATCTCATCTGGGATTTTTCAGCTTTTACATCTCTTTGGGTTTATGTCAAGTCAGTGAAACCCATCTCTCCTTTGAAAACCATTCTTTCACCACTGGGTTACAGAGGTTATAAAGCGTTTTACCTCCTTAATCAGTGGGAAGAGCAAGGAGGGCAGCTGAGAGTACAGCTGTGCAATATTTCACCTTTCTGTGACTGAACCAGTTGTTTATTCCATGGTTTCTGAAAACACAGATTACTGTGCATGTTCCTTGCCTTACCTGTAAAGTGGTGTCTAGTCTAAGCGCTCACACGCTTAAACCTGTAACTTGAACCTTTGCCATGTCAGAGCTGACAGGCTCCTGCCAGACAGACCTACCTCCTGCTGTCCATAGAGCTTGAACAACGATGTTTTGAAGTGAAGTAGAACTGAATCCTCAAGGAATACAAGTGTACACCTTCCCTCTGTGCCCACATCTATACACAAAGACTAAGCAAAAATTGGGCATGGCCTTCTCAGAAAAGATTATCTAAGTGCCCGATTATTCAGCACAGTTGATTGTTACATAAGTGTTGTTTTGACTTCCAGAGAAGGTGAAACCTTGAACTAAAGTTTCAAATACTCTTGGGCTTATTTTCTTACTGCCTTGGATGTTTAACTCTGAAACCTAATAGAAGAGTAATACAATTCCTTTATGCTTTTAATGCTGCTTCTGTTAGTAAAAATGATCAGCCAAAGTTCTTATTCAGCAATTCCAAGTTATGCCTCTTTGCTCCCAGAATCTCTTATGTCTGCCGTGCCAAAAACCTAGTTTATTTTTGGTTTTCTGCAATGCTGTTTTACATAGTCTACTGAAAACATAATAAGCATGTAAAATGCTTAATTTTGCCTTATATGAGATGGAGAGGTACTTGGTTTTAAGAGAGGCTTCTAAAGAATTTTGAAAACCAGAGAAACTTAAGAGTTGTAAAAATTAATTTGCAGTTTATTGCAGTTACTACTTTCTTTCATTTACCTGAAAACTGGGTAAAGTCTGCTATGAATCTTCATGTTTGTAGTCAATTGGAAGGTAAGTCTGGAATAGATAGCAATACAATAGCAGACTTATACACCTTGTTGGGGAAATACAGTTCTTTGTGAACTTTGTGTTTGGCACTGCAGCTGATTTCATTAAACATTCTCACAGCTGAACAGCTGCAGAAGTAGGCCAAATTACAGTAAGAATGTTCTTCTCTTGAACATCTAGAGACAATTTAATTAAAATTGAAAATTGTGGAAAACATGAATCAGAAGATGAGATAACTTGAGGGACTTCAGCCAGTGAAGCAGAAGGAAAGCATGACCTGGTACTGCTTATGATGTTTTAATCCTCCTAAATTATTTGCTCTGGGACATGTTACTTGATGAAGCCAAAGATATGGCAGCTTCTGTTTCACCCATGCTAAAAGAGTGGGCAAGCACTCACTGTTAGGTCTGTAACTTTTCTTTCCCAGCTATCAAAGAGGAGGGGGGAAGACACTTGATTTTTGTGGATAGTTCTTTAAAAAGCTTCAGTTTTGTTTATGTTAGGTCTGTAACTTTTCTTTCCCAGCTATCAAAGAGGAGGGGGGAAGACACTTGATTTTTGTGGATAGTTCTTTAAAAAGCTTCAGTTTTGTTTATGTTAAGTCTGACAAGTGTAGTGAGAATATCGTAAGTCTAACGTACACTGTTCACCATGTGCTACTATCACTTGCTGTTCTGTCAAGGTGGGTATATTTATGCCTTGAAATATACAAAGAAGTCTTAAGAACATTGATCTTGAGAAATGAGTGAGAGTGATACAAAACCAAGCACACCTCTTATGTTTTGCTGTTGTAGAAGTTTTGTTCTTGGACTTTTCGGGCAATTTTTTTACTAATGCTTTGTCACTGAGGAAAGTGCGAAATGGAAACATGTATTTCCAAGTCAATTTGACAAGCGATTGGGGTTGTTTTCCTGACTTTAAACTGAACTTGATTGCTAAGAAGTGTACCTCTCCTGTTACTTACAGCACCTATGGCATAACTTAAAAATGAAGGTGCAGAAAAGAAAGTATGCACTCTATTCTGTAATTTTCAGTGAACTTTTGTTGTTCACCTTTGAATTGCAGCTTCTCTAACACTAAATAATTTGTGTCTAAATTAAATCCTGTGTTCTGTAAAGCGCTAGTGTTTGCTTGGGTTTGAATACTTGCAGAATGAAAACTATATTATCTTGTTCCTGCTGTAATCTTGTCTGTGTAAATAAAGAGAATGATTTGCCAAAGAGGAAGAAGTGAATAAAGGGAAATTGTCTCCTTTTCTCACCAAGCCATTTATTACTCTGGTGTTGAGAAGCTACAGTAAGTTCTGCTGATGTAATGTAGCCCAAGTTCAGTGGTCTGTGAAGTGAAAAAGTGAATATAGGTCAAGTGTGCTTTCTGAACATCTTCAAACACAAAAAGGAGGTGGAAAAGGACCTCACATGCAGGCATCTCAGGAGGAAAGAGCAAGATCATGAACTACCTGCTTTTTTTTCAGAAGCACCTAGTGTCCCCAGCTGAGGTTGAACCTGGAAAATACAAGCACCTGCTAATAAGCACTTACAGTGCTCCCCTCTCCTCCCCTGCCCCAATCTAATTAGTATGTAAACAACCATGGGAAAAGAAGATGGAAGTAGAGAGATGATCCCTTTTTTGTGCTGAAAGCTCCACAACATGTATGTGGCTGAGCAAGGAAGAAAACACAGATCTTTTGTATCTCAGGATATTATTTTTCTATAGGGCTGTGTTGCTTTTTAACATCAAGTGTTTATGCTGTTAGGATAAAGGACCACAATGCATTAATATTGCTAGTCAAGACAAGATGACAAATGCATGTTTCTGGGCTCCCTGTTTCAACACACAATTTTCAGATGTTTTACCATTACTCATGCTACAGTGTAGACAAAAGGAACTGTGTGTATCTATCTTACCATGAAACCTGAGAGTTCTTGGATTTTAGGAGAGTTAATGTGTTTTCCAATAAAAAAAACTTCTAAAAGGCCAGAGACTGCCATTGTTCTGTGGAAAAGTGTATGAAAAACACTTCTTGCTGTAGCACAATTGATGAAAATCAAACTCCCT
This sequence comes from Galbula dea, assembly GCA_013399015.1. NCBI lineage: Eukaryota > Metazoa > Chordata > Aves > Piciformes > Galbulidae > Galbula > Galbula dea. Next base: position 333,474 of record VWZX01010410.1, read on the forward strand.
TCTGACTGTTGAAAGGATAGATTTCAAAAAATGTTAAATTCACACAGTGTTTTAGGGGACAGCAATAAAACCCTGAAACTAGGACAGTTAGATGTTTTGTGAAAGAAGAGGTACCTTGGTGTCCGAGTTCTTTCACTTGCTTTCATTTCTGACCACATAAAATCTATGCCCCTTAGTTTATGCTATACTAAAAGCCTATAGAGCAGTAAAAGAAGCACTACCTAAAGATGATAATGCTATTGTGGTCACATCCTTTCCTGTTTCCCTTCTCTCTGTGCACCACTTCCTTCACACTCTCATGGAGAAAGCAGAAAATGTGCTGTATGGCATTTGGTTTTAGTTGTCTGCAAGGCAGTTTCCTAATAGGATGAATTTTGTTTCATAACTTTCCATGGATACCTCTTCAACTATAATTGGATGCTCTGTGTTTTCCTAAGCTTCTGTTGGCATTTGAGATCAGCCAGCAGTGGTTTGCTGTTACGGATTTCAGTGCCATTGCAAGTGGTAGAATTGTAACCAAATGCTGGTTCCTTTAGCCACTCTGATGGCTTGCCAGGGTCTAACTTCAGAGAACTTTGTTACCAATTCCTACGTGTTTTTCACTTATGTGAATTTTGCATCTTAAAAAAAAAAATTGCTTTTTGCTGTAATGGTTAGGAAGATTAGTAACCTGTTTTTAAGCATGAGATGGTTAGTCGTTGTTATAGTATGTATAAGACTATATAACTAATGCTTTTAAAGATTAACTTTAGCCTTGTTTACATTGTGAAATCTCTTATACAGCCAAAGCTTCAGGAATATGTAGGCAATTAAGCACTTTACAAGCACACCAATGGTTTTGGTTTTTATAGATGTAAGAAGGAGGCTACACCTCAGATAAAAAAAAAAGTGTGTTCTATTTAGTATTGATCTTAAGTACAGCTATTCAGAGTTAAGAATCTTCTGTTGCTGCATTTCACTGAGCTTTGAAGCCAAGAGATGAAGTTTTTTATAATCTTTAATTAAATTGCAAGGATAGGCTTCAAATATATGGAGGGACGGTCAGGCTCCCACCTCCCATGGCAAGTCAGTGGGAGTTTGTGCCCTTTGGGATCACCCCTGCAGTGCTTTTGACATTTTGCACTGACACTTCCATAGCAGCAGGTGGGTACAGCTTATGCAAAAAGAGGAAGAAAATCAGTCTGAATCTGGGACAGTTGTTCTCTCTTTCTAGTTATATGAGCATTCAGGTTTTATCTGACTGAGATTAAAGACCAGAGTACCAGATGCAAGATGTGTATAGGCTTTGCCACTAAGAAAAATGAGTGGAAACTCCCCTTAATTTCATGGGGTATTGATCAGATCAGATAATTTATAAAGTGATCCTTGGTATTTGAAGTCATAGAAGAAGCCTTCAGCACTGTTAATGTTTTTGCTATATTTATTTACTGATAAGGCAGTCTGTCTGGCCCTGTAAGTCTTTCATTCAGCATCTTGGTTTGAGGAAGGCTGGTAGCTTGGCTTGTGTTAATATGGTACTGCTACACAGTTCCTAAAGGAGGGAAGTTCCAGCTGGTGAGCCAGCTGTTGAATTTGGGAAAATTATTAGGCTGCTTTGTAACAGCTGATGCCAACATAGAAGATGGTAAGTGCCATTTCTAAAAGGAATGTGCTTAAACAGGCAACAGAATAAACTGACCTCTTCCTGGAGTTCTCTGAACTGTCCATTCATCTCTGAGTTACTCTTCAAAACCAAATAAACTTTGCAACTGTTGCTTCAGCTTGAAAAGCAAAGATAATTGCATGAAAAACTCTCCTAACAATCGAAACAAAATTATCTTAAGAAGTTGAGCTGTGAGCAGGTAATTCGTGACTTTAAACTGGTTAGTTTTTATTCCTGGGCATTTTTAAAAAACTGTTTCAAAGATGCCACCTTCAGAAACATCTAGCATATTGTGATCAGGTCAAGGTCTTGTACAGGTCTGGATGAGCAGTGTTAGGTTAATGTTGAAGAACTCTGAAAACTCTGTGCTTGAGTATATTTGTTCAAATACTTGTCTATTAAATTCCCATGTTGAGAGTACCTGCATGCCAGTACAGGTGGTCAAATGTGGATTTCATACAGTTGTAGTGTCTAATATTCTGATGAGTAGGTATAACTATTCTACTCTGCTGTATTTGTCAAACCTTTTACTTCTCTCTAGCCTTGTCACTCTGTCTACTCAAGTTTTTTGTCCTGATACTGTTAAAACTTTGTAACTGTCAGTGGTGGATAGCATCTGCCATTTTGGCTTGAAACAGAGCAAGGCCCAAAGAGTTAACTCAGGAAGCCGGCTCTGAGCTTAGAATTAAAGAACCAGGATTCTAGAACCAGTGTAAAAATAACATCTGGACAAAGAATGCTATCATACTGGCACAAAGAACATACAGTAAGAACATAGAAAGATAAAAAGCACTGAAGATGCTAACACACTAATCTAAATCTTACATAAATAGAGATAGGAAAGGAGCAAGGAGACATAAGGAGCAGGAGACCAAAGACTATTGCAAAGTATACATTGTAGTCAGCAGAATCAAGAAAAGTTCGAAAGTTTGCCTGAGGAAGAAGAGCAAAAACACGACCCCTGAAGAGGAAGTAACAGGATGTACCACCAAGAATCACCTCAAAATGAAGACTCTGCCCCTGACTTCACCCTAACTCCACCTGCTATGAATATTATAATTAGATATTGCAATAATATGAGTATGCATGTAAAGATGTTGTAATCTCTCATACGAATTGTATAAATAGGCTGATTTTTCACTGACTGCTTTGGAACTCTGTGTCTGGCGCGAGCCAGGGGTTCCCCAATGTTGCCTGAAATAAATACCTTGCTGCTTAAAGACTACAGCTTGTCTCTGAGCAGTTCCATTACGCCTTTTGGGGCATAATTTCAGCATCATTTTTGGCGAGCCAGCCAGGAGGTTTCCTGCTCCACTGTGCTGGAATCCGGGAGGCCTGGGGATGCTTGTGGGGCCCCCGACCAAATCTGCTGTCAGCTAAATCTCCCCAACCCCTTTACTTCACACGCCAGCGGACAAGGACCTTCTGCTAAATTCAGAGGTATTTATATATTCATATACTTAACTCATGAGAAAAGGTATTTATATCAATGTATTCCCTCTTTGTTTGTCTTATGGGTTAACCCATAAGACAAGGACAGGATGCTGTCGCTCGCAGGGAGTAAAGAAGGGACGCCTTCTATATGTGCCTTAAGATTTGGAAAGAGCAAAAGCTCTCCTTTTGAGTTTCTTAAGGATTGTCGACTTGAAGATTTGGGAAAGCTGAACTCTTGAGTTTCCTAAGGTTTCGGAAACTGGAGCGTTTAAGTTTCCTTTTGGTTTTCTTCTTGTTTGGTTAAAGGAATTCCTGGAATAGCTCTTTGCTCTGTGTTGGTTTGTTCACTTTCGTGTTTTGTGTATTGCAACGACACCTCGCGATCTTATTCAGTAAGGCAAATTATCCAGTAATGTCGTAAGGTAGAAAAGCTTCTAATTAAATGTGCAAGTGCATGTGTGAGTGTGCCTGAGACGCAGCATTGCAAGTGATTGTGGAGTCATGCTCTGCAGTTCCGCATTCTCGAGGAGACCGGCCAGAAGTGGATGAAGTATGTGAATATTGCATGCATGCAGTGTAACTTCAAAAGGGGAAAAAAAAAAAATCGGAAAAAAACAAAAAGAAAAATCAGCATAACAAAGAGGAGGACCTGTTGGGATTTTTGGAATGAGTGGTGGTCGACCTGTGTGTNAAGTGATTGTGGAGTCATGCTCTGCAGTTCCGCATTCTCGAGGAGACCGGCCAGAAGTGGATGAAGTATGTGAATATTGCATGCATGCAGTGTAACTTCAAAAGGGGAAAAAAAAAAAATCGGAAAAAAACAAAAAGAAAAATCAGCATAACAAAGAGGAGGACCTGTTGGGATTTTTGGAATGAGTGGTGGTCGACCTGTGTGTTGCTATTGTTGATTAGATTGCTAAGTTCTGTATGATTGTATGTGAATGAGACATACAGATAAGTATGAAGTGAGTGCAGAGTTCTGATTAGCGGGAAATGGCCGGAGACGAAAGAAGTGAAAGAGAATTACCGCTGCTATCAGCTAGTGTTTATATTTAGTGCTTTACAACCTTTCTTGACATTCCAATAGTTCTTGTAACCTAATCCTAACTGTTAAGTTGTTAAACTTTTATGGGAGGAATCCTGGTTTGTGTGTAATAATTTTCCTATCCATGAGTTTAAATTGTTCTTGTTAAGAGTTAGCATATGTAAATTTCGTTTGAAATATTATTGTTGTATTAGTCTGTATATAATAGTAAGGATTGTGATTTAAGAGGCCTCTTTCCCCCATTTTTACCTCCTTCCCCCTTCTCAAGAACACCCTCCTCCCTTCTTGTTCTTTTTTTCCTCTCAGTACTGCTTTCACCTTCAGTTATCTGATTGTTTATATTAGAGCTCCGGGACTTAAAAGTTAAACATGGGAAACTCACAAATGAAAAAGACATAGTAAAAAGAAGCCCCCTTGGATGTATTTTGGCACACTGGAAAGAAATAAGAAATAGGAGGGTAACCTGATGGCTCCACAAGTAAAAAGACCTTAATAAGATATTGTAATGAACGGTGACCATTATATAAACTACCAGAGGAGGAAAGGTGGCCCCTTAATGGGACCTTATTACAATGCCTTTTATGGTTAATGATGTTTTGTAGAAGAGAAGGAAATGGGATGAGGTGGCATATGCCAACATGTTCTTTACTCTCAGAAATCATGCCGAGTGGCAAAAGGATTCTGGATTAGGTACACCACAGAACTCGTTAGTATTGGCAATACACAGGGAAGGGGTAATACAGGCTCCTTTAAGGGTAGTGATGGGACCAAGTGGAAAGCTGGAAGGGAATTGCTAACTGATATTAGGGGAGAGTTAAGGGAGATTTTCAGTGGGTATGGAGTTTTAACAGATTTGCAGTCTTGTTATTTTGGGAAAAGAAAGGCAATTATGTGATTGACTTTTGTAAAGCATTTTGTGTGTAGTGAGCCAAGCAGGAGAGGTTTTACAATCCTCCCCTGCATTCCAATGGATGTGTTACTTGAAATAGTGTAAGTGTAAAAGTGTGGGTGAGTGTGTAAAAGCATAACAGCGTGAGGGTAAAAGCGTGAGTGAGCGTAAAAGTGTCAGTGTAAAAGTGTCGTTAAGTGTAAAAGTGTAAGTTTTGGTTCAGACATCATTCACGTATTGGTCTGTGTGTATGAAACAGTAAGGACTTTGGGAGCAGCGTCTAAGTTTAAACTGCCCCCCGATTCCAGCCTTTCTCCTCTCCAGCCACAGCTGCCTCCACCCCCCCACCAGCTTTCTCCGAGAAGCTGTGTATCTGTGTATGTGTACATTTTGTACATTGTACATATATTTTTTCTTTTCTTTTCATTCTCTGAAATCACCCTAAGTCTCTCAGAAATTGTAGTTTGATATATAATTAATATGCAGCTTGTAAAGGATTCAGTCATTGAAAAAGAATGCTCACAACAGACATGTAACTTGGGAACTCGGTCTCCTGCTCTCTGCTAAATCAAGAAAGATAGATAAAGACTTTGTTACTGTAAGGGTCTGCTGGCCAACAAGAAAAAGCTTTGAACTCATTAAGTATAAATTGTGAAGCTGATGGGAGTATATAAGTTTTGTTATCTGTATGGAGTATGGGCTTCTGTGGTACCAGGGAGGTGTAACCCCAGATATGTCACTCTTGTAATAATACAGTTAAAACTAATTGCAAATTCATTGAGAAAAAGGCAGTATCCTCTCAAATTAAAATGTGAATTGGAATATAATATTCTCATTTTGCCTGCGAAAAACCCAGATGGCAAAAGTTACCACTTGGTACAGGATTTGAAGGCAATAAATCAAATTGTACATACAGGTCTGGTTTACCATCTTGGATTAAAAGAGGCCCTCTTTTGTCTGGTAGTAGCAAAGGAAAATCAGAAGCTGTTTGCCTTTAAATGGAAAAATCAGAAACGCAAAGAAGGACGCAACTAACCTAAACATTGTTACCTTGGGTTTCAAAATAGCCCCACAATATTTGATAAGCAGCTGACAGAAGAACTTAACTTGTAGAGCTCACCATCACGAGAAGAGACTTTTATTACACTGCATAGATAATTTGTTATCTGCTACAGAGATTAAGGATACAGTGGACTGTAAGTTTGCTTAACTTTCTGTGTCTAAATAGCTACTGAGTCTCTCAACAGAAAGCACAGCCGATCCAGCCACGAGTGACTTATCTTGGATACAAAATTTCAGGAGGACAAAGGATCTTGGAGTGGAGCAAAAAGAAGCTGTCTGCCGCACACCTAGGCCACAGACAATAGAGACACTCTGAACACTCCCTAGCATGACAGGTTAGTGTCATTTATGTATAAACATTATGGACTGCTGGTCAAACCACTATACCAGCCAATAAAAGAAAATAGATGTACCCTAATCTGGACAGGGGAATCCAACCGGGCACCTGAACAACATAAAGGAGATTATGCAAGCTCCTGTCCTGTGACTCCCTGATGGCACAAAGCCATTTTGGCAATCCACATATAAAAGGGTATAGCCCTGGGACTTTTGTCTCAGCAACTGAGACCTGACAGAAAAGCAGCAGTTTACTTCTCTAAGCAATTAGATGAAGTGAGCAAAGGATGGACCGAATGCCTGTGAGTAGTCGCAGCAGTACTTACCAACAGCAATTCTGGAACAAAAGGACTCCCTCTCAATCTCTGAAATACCAAACAGTTCTAGCAAAACATGATGATTTGACAACACAAGTTACTAATATGATTTATCTAGCTTCTTTTCTCAGTGGAGATACACCAGAACCAGTCTTTAAGGTTGTATAGAGACCATGGAAGTAATCTGTTCAAGCTACCTAGACCTAGAGAAAGAACCTTTGGAAGATGTGAAGGACACCTGGTACAATGATAGCAGCAGTTACACCAAACAAGGGAGCCAGAAAGCTGGATATGCAGTGTCAAACACTCAAAAGGCAATCAAATTTAGACCTGTATCCACCAGAACATCAACACAGAAGGCAGATACTATCGCCCTCACCAGAGTTTTGGAGCTGGCACGAAGAATTACTATATGGACAGATTCAAGGTATGCTTTTGCCATGAGCTGTGCCCATGGAACAACTCAAAGTGAACACAGACTGTTAACATCACAGAGGAAGCAGGTCAAACATGCCCAGGAGAGTCCATGGTTACCAGAAGCAGTGAGCCTACCCCACAAGGTAACAGTTGTGCATTGTAAGAAACACTAGAAAAGGTAACACTGAACAGGAAGTTGGGAATACATTTGTAAATCATAAAGCCAGACATGCTGCAGAATGAATACAACACAAAGGGCTGTTTTTGATCCCAGACGGTAAATTCCAAACATTGAAAGTAAATTATTTCAAAAGAGCATATACCACATATGGACAGATAATAGAATCTGTTAAGAATCTTTTAGGAAAACCTCTGTAAGAGGAGTGGGAAGGACCCTTCCAAGTGCTGCTGACCACCTTCTCTGCAGTTCGGATAAAGGAACAACCCGCATGGATCCACTACTCCCGAGTCAAGAAAGCTCCAGAGAATAAACAAGAGGACTCATGAAGAAACCCAACACCAGTCACAAGTTTACTATGTAGGAAATGGATGTGCATGTATTAGAACCCTATGTACTAATCTCACTATTGACTGCTGTCACAAAGTAGTGAACGATACTAATTTTTTGTGTGTAACTTCACCCGAATTATAGGTTGTAATTTAGTTATACTGTCCCTGTAACTACCAAGCAATTGATTGAAGCTGAATATACTTTATATCATGATGTACCAAAACTGCAGATAAGTATAGATGCTAGTCTTTTCAAAACAATGCTTATGCACCCTGATATAGAGAAACTAGTCTGGAAAGCAAACAAAACCACTCAACGCATGCTCTGGCAGGTGGAACATAATTCAGTAAGTATAAAGAATATCTTAACAAAGGTGGAACAAGTGGGAGAACATCACTGGTGGGATATCTTTACAGGACACTCCCCAACAGCAACACAGGTGTTCCACTTCTTAGTATACCCACTGCTGATTATGGCAGTAGTTATGCTTCTGTTATCCGTCCTAAATGTGTGGCTGTGGTACAAATTAATACTTTTAATACTTTTCTCAATATCAATCTTAATACTTTTGTCAGTGTCAATTGACAATCTACAAGCTTAATACGTTTGTCAATGTCAATCTATTCGGATTATATTCATGAGGAAAACTGCTTTTGATGATCTCTGAAGGTTTTTTGCAATAGTTTGTTTTGAAGAGCTAATGCAGAATACCTAGTTTCTCAAGTGAAGTCAGCTGGAAACTCAGAGTTACATGAAAGCTTAGCAAAAGTATTTCCCATTGCCACCAGTATTCTGATGTTCTTTTTTTATTGTTTGTGTTTGCACAGAAACTGTGTGAGGGAATTCTGAACATCCTTGAAAAAGACACAAAAACTTCATGTCAAGTTGCCTGTCTGGAGGCCCTCCGGATTCTCTCCAGGGACAAGAAGGTTTTAGTGCCTGTAACCACAAAGAGGAACATGCAGATACTCATAAGGCTAGCAAAGCTGGACGCTGTGGAAGATCCTTTGGCAAGAGTGTCTGAATTTCCTGTTATAGTAGAAGCTTTAAAATGCCTCTGTAACATAATTTTTAATAGTGCTGTTGCACAGAAGCTCAGTTTGGAACTGAATCTTGCAGCTAAGCTCTGCAATCTTCTGGAAAAATGCAAGGACCAGCAGTTGGTTGATGACATTAAATGCTTTGATTTGCGTCTCCTCTTCCTCTTGTCACTTCTGCACACAGATATTAGATCACAGTTGCGGCAGGAACTCCAGGGGGTGCAAGTTTTGACTCAGGCTTTGGAAAGTTCCCTGAGTGTAAGATGGACAGAAGAATATAAAGCAGCAGCAGATCTTGACAGGCCTCCTCTATCCTTGCAAGAGACAGATTGTGCCATTGAGGCACTAAAGGCTCTTTTTAATGTAACGCTTGACAGTTGGAATGTCCATAGCAAGGTAAGGCTTAGCTGAAGTGTTTATAAATTGTTCTTTTTTAGCCTGCAAGAGCCAGAACCAGCAGGTAGATACACGAGGCAGCTGTTGTCCAAGCCCCAGAGCAAGGATTTTAATACTTAGCTTTTACTACTGTAATTTTGATGGAATCTCATTGTTGTGATTGCATTGTTCAAAATAGCAGCTAAGGTAGTCTTGGAATTTTGCATCACAATTTCTTTATATGCAAAATCAGTCTGAGAAAATGTCTGTATGAATTCTGATTGTGTCATGTACTGAAGTTCTTGGGCTTTCAAGAGGTGTTGAGTCTTTAGTGCTCATTGCTTTGACTACCAAAATAGTTTTATTGTTTTTGTTACTGCTTAGGCAAAAAATCTATACAGAAAATGTATGGATTAATGGGAGAATAGCTAGGATTATGTACTACAAGTTAGAACTGTGTGTTTTCAGATAAAAAATGCAAAGATGACTATTTTTCATAAGAGTCCTAGATTTCAAAAAGAAAATAAATGCTGTTCAATAATAATTAGCTGGCTAGGAAAAACTTTTTAAAGTAAGTGTATCAGATGGCTTCATCTCTGGAGTTTGTGGACTTGGGCAACAGTATACAGTAACGGGTAATAACTAGAGCTGAGAAGTCTCCATAGTTTTCTTCTGTTTGTTATTGACATGATGATAAGCACATCAACTCTAATTTTTAACAAATAACTGAAGAAAGAGTGGTACTGGCTTTACTATCTGTCCTCCATCCTCCCAACACCAGGTTTGGGCTTGTACATGATCTCTTAAGATGAGGTCATGTATGAACCCCAAATACACTTTCATTGTTGCATCTTATGAATAAGATTTATCTTGTTTTTTTTATTATAGCATCAGATCTATTTCTTTTTCTTAGACAAATACTTCCTATGTGTTACATCCCTAAATTTATAAACAGAAACAATAAGGATAAGGTTTTTTGTTGAATAGCCTACACCTGTGCTACTGTAAAATTATATTGGGAATCTTTCTTTTTAGTCCACATCGTATTGTCTCTAAAGCGATGTGTTTAACTTTCCACTGAGCATTGTAAATATGCAGCATAGGAAGCTAAGCAGAAGTTTACTGCAGCTAAAATTGACAATTTTTTTCCTTAGTGCTTTGGACTAAACAGTAAATAAGACATAAATCATAACACTAAGGAGTCACAGAATCATTACGGTTGGAAAGGACCCTCAAGATCATCTAGTCCAACCGATAGCCCTACACTACTCTTATCCCTAAACCATCCCCTGAAGAACTACATCTGTCCTCTTCTTAAAAACCTCCAGGGATGGTGACTCCACCACCTCCCTGGGCAGCCTATTCCAATATCTTACCACTCTTTCGGTAAAGAAATTCTTCCTAATATCCAATCTAAACCTGCCCTGGCTCAGCTTAAGCCCATTCCCTCCAGTCCTGTCACTAGTCACAAGGGAGAAGAGGCCAACACTCGCCTCCCTAGAATGACCTTTCAAGTAGCTGAAGAGAGCGATAAGGTCTCCCCTCAGCCTCCTCTTCTCCAGGCTAAACAAGCCCAGCTCCCTAAGCCTCTCCTCATAAGGCCTGTTCTCCAGACCCCTGATCAGCCTAGTTGCCCTTCTCTGCACCCTCTCCAATACCTCAATGTCCTTCCTATACTGTGGTGCCCAAATGTAAAACTTGATAAGAGTCTGAAGCATATTTTCTTTAATGTCTCAAGGGTATGCTGAATAAGAAATACTGAAATTTAAGATTGAGTGAGTGAGGGGGGAAAAATCAGAGAAGCTATTACTTGAAATTTCAAGGAAATACAAAGAAAGTGACTTTTCTCTTGTTTATATTCCTCTTAGACATTTATTAAAAATATCTTTGTCAGAGAAACTTCTTTGTATAGGCAAGTGATTGTTTTGGAGGTAGGAATTTGAGTGGAGAAAAATTACCAAGTGTCAGGTATTTAACACAGCTTTATGGATGTTTGCTAGTTCAGAGTTTGAGAAGTATCATGTCTTATTAAGTTTTTCTGTGTGAAGGAAATAACATCAAGTGTTAAGTTGGAAAATGAAGATGAGCTACATGTTCACCTCTTGAGAAATAAGCTCTTGAAATGTGGATCTTGAAGTTGGTATAGAAAACTCTGGGAATTTTGAGAGATAAGCCCAGTTTACTGCAGAAAGGTGGGCAGGTGGGGGCACACAGTTGTGGTGTTCTGTGGCTGTTGCCTCTGGAATGAGGGAGGTTGTCCTTCAAAACTTTTCCTCCCTAAAGAGCCCAAGCATGCACCTGTCAGGAAAATTTCCTTCAGCTTGGAGAAAATTCTAGTGGTAGTAACTTTTTATTTTATTATTTTTTAGTTTGGATGAAAGTTTAAGACATTCAGTGACAAGATAAGCTATTTTGTGTTTTCAAATAAGCTTTTATAACAACTCTTTACTAAAAGTTTCTAAAAGCAAAGAACATTTACATTAAAGAGCTCTTTAGTAATTATACACTGTTAGCCAGATATGATAGGTGACATTCTGCTTAGCAAGTATCCCTGTGGAAATACTAATGATCTGTAAGAAGAGTAAATGACATATTAATTAAGTGGACTGAATATGCAGAATTTGAAGAGATTACAAATAGTAGATAGGATGGAAAATAGGAGAGCAGAAAGGTGAGGCATCTGGGTAGAAAACTAAATTGGATCCATCCTAAGGGGGAGAGAACCATTTGGAACACCAGTATTCGGCCATTAGAAATGATTTCACAGTAGCAAAGCCAGACAAGAGCTGCAGGTGGTTCAGCTGGCAGAATTGGATACTGATGTTACAAAAGATGCACTGGGGTGCTTTGTGCTGAGTCAGCCACACCAGAACATATGATGGATGCCAAGAAGAAAAGGATGGGGACAATGATACACGTACTTATGTGATTGCAGTTACTGGTGTGCTTTTGTGTGGCTGCTGTCTGGTGGGAGATTGGAAGGGGGATTCTCTTGAAGAGAGCCAAAGTAGGGCTAATAAGGTTCCTGAAAGTAGATAAGTTACTAACAAAATGGAGAAAAGGTATCAAAGGAACAATGAACAGAAGGAAGAAACAAACTGGATGGGAGAATGAAACTGTTGGCATTGAAAGGTCTAAATGAGGAAGGGTTAAATGTAATCAAGAACATACGTAATCCAAATGAAGCAGCTAGATGTAGATACAGGAAGGAAGATAGTGCTATATTGGAAAGACAGGTATGGAATTGAGGAAATGTTTATAATGGGTTTTTCTGGTAGTGAAGGCACATTTAACTGGAAAAAAATGCCCAGCAACTTTTACAAGGCCTAGTTAAAAGGCAAGCATGTGACAGTTAACACTGCAGTAAGCATTCAATGAACGCTAAGGTACAGTCCTTTTATTGATAGGGATGATGTTATGATCTAATAGGTATTTTCCATCTTTAATTTTTATTATTCTAGTGACCTGAAACTCCCACTTGCAATCTTCAAAATGAAAAAATATCTTCATAATTTATATTTATATAGAATGAATCTCATCAGTTTCGTTACATGGCTGCCATCCTTCGACACTGCTTATTAACCACGGGCCCTACTGAAGACAAAACTGAAGAGTTGCACAGGTTGGTAGAATTGCAGAGCCAATCTATTTTAAAAGATTATTTGTTTGTTTTTAAAATTATTTTGCATAAAATCTGAAGTCCAAATCTGAGAAGCAATGAAGACCAATTTTGAGGAAAATATTATTAGTCTTTTTGATGAAAGCTGCTTGCTTGAAATACTATTTAATCATGTCCACTATTTCAGAGAGAAGGTGGTTGGCAAGATTGTTATTTTCGATCAGTAACGAAGCTGACCTTTCTGAAATCTTTTTCTGTGTGTGTGTGTCACTGAAGATGAAAAAACATATGAAAATTCTAGGGGTAGTGAAAACTGAAGTGGGATGGGATTCTGTGATTCTGTTGGTTTTCACAGAAGCTTATGGAAAAAACTGTATCGTGAGAGTTTTGTATGTAGCTTTTGTAATTCTGATGGATTGGGGTGGAAGTAATGAGCTGATATTTTATCTCCAGTTGTTCAAGACTGCTTCATTAAAAGTACAAATATCAGTTCCCTACTGATTATATTTATTTTTGCCACATGAGTGAACAATCTTGAAGATTTTAGGTGTGGGGTGTTTGTCCCCTCAGTCTTGCACCCCACTGTTTGTATTTGCAGCCAATAATTCAACCAAATTTCAGAGTATTTTTAGTGAGGTGGTGGTTCTCTAAGTGTTCCTGATTCTGTTCATGACACCTTTATTTTTCAGCTGTTCACAGGGCCTGACATTATGGTAGCTTCAAACACTACGTTTTCTCGGCAATGAAAGCATAGCATTGCCATTTTCTTCTTCAGAGATGTCCCTGTAACTAAGTGTAAAATCTTTTGAAAATCATCTGAACCAGCAGTCCCCAGGAAGAAAGATAAAGCTTTTCACACCCAGCAATCTTGAAAGTGTTAAATGAACTTGATTAAAATCTTGGAAAGTTCTTAGAGATCAACAGTCTTAGTAGGTGAACACTGAAATCCTACATCAGAGCCTTAGTTGGTGGAGACTAGTTTGGAATAATTTTGGATACCACTGCAATAGTTGCCATGACTAAAATTAGTCTCTAAAGCCAAGTGTGTCCTAAAAGGCAGTCAGTGTTTTCTCTCTGCTCCTGCTTATGGTGGGTATTTTGTGCTCTCATCCCTCTTTAAGGGAGGGACTGGTGGGAATAAGTTTCCCGCTGCTGGGAAAATTGAAGAAGTCTGGATAAATTCAGCAGCTAAGAGATCAGCTTTTACCATTTAAGCTTGTACATAGTCAGCAAGACTGCCTGATATTCTAGTGAATTATTGTACAGCTGATGCTCTTCCTGTGAAAACATGCTCAGTTTCCTTGTCCAGGAATCTGACTAGTCTAATTACTGTATTATTATACAGGAATTACTGTAAAATATAATTACCTTGTGCTATTGCAAAAGATGCATGTTGTGCAGGTCCTTTTGGTTTTAGCTTTTGCAAACACAGGTGAGATCCAAAAAGGGCTTTAGAAGTAGATGGCTGTGGAGAATATGTAGTATTGGTGTGATTTCTGTCCTTTTTTCAGTCAGAAGGGTTATTTTGTGTAGAGATGCTGCCTACATCAATCTTATGGAAACACTAAGTGAAGACAAGGATTCTCCGTAGTTCTGAGAGGGGGAAGCAGAAAAGAAATGAGGATGTATATCACTGCCTTGTGTCACTTCAGTTGTTTCTCCTTCTCCATCAGAATCAGTATAGCACTGTCAGTCTTTCTGTTATCCTCGGCAAACAACTTTCTCCCTCTGTTAGCTAACCATAGCTATTCTGTTTAGCTCAAGTCCATAGAAGAAAGAATGCAAGTATAGTATTGCTGCATGTAGTATTCAGTCTTCATTTATGTCATACTGGGGGTATTTTTTTAACATGCTAGAAGAGTACTGCAGAGGCTTGTCTTTGTGATTCTAATGGTTCATCTCATTTGTAGAAGCTGAATTTTCTCTCTGAATGCTACAGAATACAATAAAAGCGAAATAATTTATTATGCCTTTCCACCAAGACAATTCATCACAAGGCAGCTCTGGAATAGAAAAGAGATAGTCAGAAGTAGTGCCCCTGCAAATCCTCAGAGGGATCAGGGGCATAGATCAGAGGGGGCCACACTTCAATCCTCTGATGTACTTCGTCAAGCAAAACACTCATTCCTGATAGGACCCTCAATAATGAATGAGTAAACTTGTATTAGCAGTCTATAGCTAACACAGCATAGCTAAAAAAAGGAGGCTGTGTTGTCATTTGGGCTGTTCAGTATATACTGGACTCTGTGCAATCTTTATTGCTAGAGATGAGGTGTGAGTCGTAGCAGAGTGCAACTTTTCCCTCTGCTTTCCCCCTGGAGCCTATCAGTAAGGCAATTCCAAAAATAATGTTAAAAATGGAATAAAGTATAAGCAGTGCTGCTGAATGCAAAGTAAACTTTATGAAGCATAAGGGAGGCATAAATATATTTCTTAGAATTGCTGATCACTTTCACTTCTCTAGAGTTGTAGATCTGCAGAATGTAAGATACTTAAATGAAGGCATTGGGCATCCTGTTGAAGCACATTGTCTGAACACTTGTGCTCTGAATGTGTTGAGGATTTTATTCTATGTGAACATCAGATGTTGGATATGTGCCCTGAGCTGTGATGTACTGATTGTCAATGTGACTCTATTTATAACAAATATGCAGGCAGAAGTTACCTATAAAAATATCTTAACTAATTTAGTACTTGGTATTGTTGTCATTATTGTACTTCTGTCATGTCGTTACTTAACATTTGAATATGGACAGCTTAAAGCACCACATATTAGAGTGAGTGCCATTTTTGCCCACTAACAAGGTTTTAATCAAGGCATTCAACAGGGATAAATAGGCCTTTGCTTCTAAATTTGCATATCAGGAGGGGGCTGGGAGCATGAGTGGGTGGATGTCATGTCCCAGTGATTAATGATCTCTAGGAAGCTGAAAAGGGGAGAGTAATATACGCAGTATTTCTACCCCCTGGAGTAGGAATGCAAACACTATTGTGCAGATCTGTGCATAGTCACTGACTTCCTGGTAGCTGGAGAATTTCATACACTCCTCTACCACAAATAAAACTGTCAGTGGAGTGACAAAGATCAGAAAGCCAGGCTTCATTTATTGAAAAGAATAGCTCAGACACAGTGATCCAGAAAATTAATTTTGTAGGTGTTTGGGAACTTGGTTGTTTAATAAGAAACTGGTAAAAAGAAAACTTTTGGTGAAAGGCCTGGAAGCCACCAAATATTTGTTGAATTTGTCTCGTTTGTTTCTGACTATTCCTGAATTATTGGAAAGGAATAGTTTCCATTATATGAGAGACATATCCTAAACATGAATTAGCGAGGAGAAAAAGAAAGCGGGGGGGAGGGAAGAAAAAGAAAAAAAAAAGCCAACCACCACCACCACCAAACCAACAGAGAATAAGCTTTCCAAAAACTAGTTGTCTGAATTTCAACTGCTAAAAGAGCAAAAGGCAGATGGCACAGTGGGGAACAGCCACCCAGTCTGATCAGACCAAAACCAGTACATTTGTTAGAAATCCTGTTATGTTTGATTGCCATCATTTGCATTCTCTTTTACTAATTTTGTTAGAATTGTATTAATAATATAAAAGCTGAGGGCAGCTTCTAAGTAGATATTATTAAAAGTGCTAAATAAAGTTGGTTCAAAAGTTTTCACTGTTCTTGTGACGCTCTGACAGTCCTTGAAGCATCAGTGCTCATAGTTTTGTTGATATCTTTGAGGTCTGTGTATATAAGCCTAAATAGTTCTGCAGTATTTCTAAATATATTCATTTATAAGTTCAGCTGGGCATCAGCAAGTTAATAATATTAACAACAGAATTCTAATTTTTGCACCACCTGTATGATTTGTCCCCATGTTGAGGAAAAGCACAAATGCAAGTCTGTATAGTGAGAACAGGATAGCAAGCTGAAAGGATGTGTACAATACCAGGGACACTTGGAAAGTAAGTTCCATCTTCCTCTGTTAAAGAAGAGGAAGCTACCCTTTGGTCTAATTTAAATCACTTAATGGGTATTTGGGAAGTGTTTCTTTGTGCTTTATAGAATGCAAGGATTGCCAGTTACTAAAAGGTCATGTTTGGTAAATAAATCTGAATCTTTTTTTTTGATGTGTTTAAAAGCCTTCTGTATTTCCTGTACGTTACAAGCTAAGTAAGAGTGACAGTGTTTCAGGGGACCTGAGAAATTTTCACCACACCCCACTGCTACAGGAGGAGGAAGTGTTTACTGAGGTGTACTTTGTCACATTAATGATGGTAGTATGGATGTGTTGTAAAATGTTTGAATGAAGTTTCAAGGAGGAAAAAATTCTGACTGCTGCAAATCAATCTTAGAGTTCCCCCTGCTGTCCTGCAAGATCAGCTGCTGGAACACTACTGGAACTTGTGCCTTATCTATGGGATAGGTTACTGTGGGGGCTGGAAGTAATAATACACTCCTGCAATATAGCTTTTGGAGCTTTTGTCTTTCCTTTTTTGTTCCAAAAAGCAGCAGTCAAGTGATAATCCATGCCACTCTCTTTAAAACCCAGAGTAGAAAATAAAGCATTGTTTGAGTTCCAGGGCCTCTTTTTGATTGCAGTTGTACAAACAGTTTATTATAAGCTGTACTCTGTTTTTAATTCTTTATTCCAAATGAATAATGAATTTTTAAAATCTGTTTCAGCAATGCAATCAACCTCTTAAGCAATGTTCCAGTTTCTTGCTTGGATGTTCTTATTAGTCCATCATGTCAAGAGGAAACGGATATAAAATACAATGGAATGAATATGAGAGCAATTCAGATTTTACTGGATTTCATGGAGAAGAGAATAGACAAGGTATGGGCTGCAGAGATCCTTCACAAAAGGGTCTCTTCTGATAAAGCAAAGTTGCTTTTTACAAATCTTTCAAACAGTATTTAGTGCAAATATGGATTTGCTTCTTGATTCTGAAATACCTCAAAATTGAGAAAAAATTCCTGTAAATATCTGAAGTACGCTTGTGTGTGTGAGGATGAACATTTGGCTCTTTGTTTATATAAAGGTTGTGTTTTGGCTGTCACATAGGACTTCACTGAAGAGTTCATAGTATTTGAAAAGGAAAATTTGCTATTAAAAATGTTTTACTTGTCTTTGATTGTATTTCAGGGAAGCAGCTATAGAGAAAGTCTGACTCCAGTTCTCAGTTTATTAACTGAATGCTGCCGAACTCATAGGAATATTAGGAAGTTTATTAAAGCTCAGGTAAGTAAAATGTTCATCAGGATTT
Organism: Galbula dea; assembly: GCA_013399015.1. Classification (NCBI taxonomy): domain Eukaryota; kingdom Metazoa; phylum Chordata; class Aves; order Piciformes; family Galbulidae; genus Galbula; species Galbula dea. Next base: position 351,423 of record VWZX01010410.1, read on the forward strand.
GAATATGAGCTAATGATAAACTTTTTGAGGTTTGTAAATTGATGCAAGACACACTTTAATAGTGTGAATGGTTTCATATTAAATTACCCGCAAATTTCTCTGCAGTATTTTCTTCTGTTGGACCTCTGACAACTGTCATCTGTAGGAATAATTTTTAAGTCATGTAAATCAATAGATTTTATGGCCTAAGGTCCACAATACATTTTGTAGAGCTGCTAAATAACAACATTAGGGGTATTGTAAAGCTATGTTAATGGGGCTTACCATGGAGATGAGGTCTGTCCCCTTATATCCAGCATATAAAAATTTTTTTTGGTACACTTAACGAAACCTGGTAAAGCTGTGTGGTAGCCAGTGAGGCTACAGGTGTTTTGATGGATTCTGCTTGAGCTTTAGTTTGATTTCAGCAGGCAGGAGTCATTGAATTGAAACTTGTGTACCAGTGTTTATCAGCTGTTCTGTAAAACTCTCCCTGAACAGAGGCACACGTCATCACTTGGTCTCTTTAAAGAGCTGTTCAATACAGCACAGACTGTGGGTAGGCTTCCAAGATTTTCATGCCATGCTTAAAGATCTAAAGCCTCTCTATAGCTTGGTGGTTGTTTGTGGTGCTTTCTGTTTATTCTACTGCTTTTCTTGAAGTTGAGTGAAGTTAAAAGATGAGCAAGGGAGAGACCGCTGAAGCCAGCTAAGAAATGTGTTTTTTCTCTAAGCTGCAGTGATTTTTGGGTTCCATCTTAGATGCTGCTCCAAGATAAAAGCTTTGTCTGAATTAATAAATGGAGTTTATAATGGAAAAGAGCATATTTGCATGTATTTTCTGCCTCTTTCATTTATACCAGTAAAGTGTTCTTGAGGAATTTATGAAACTCATTCTCGGTGTTTGTTTGCAGCAGTTCTTTCCTAGGATAATCTCCTAATCTGTTACACTATCAACAAAAAAAGTTGCAGAGACAAACTTTCAGAAGTTAGAAAATTAAGTTGTCTACATGTTTTTATGACATCTGTGTCTAGATGTCAGGATATAATTGCATGCTGTCTCTTACCACAGGACCACTGCCTCATATAGTGCACAGAATGGATGTGTGCCGCTTAACTGCGTGACCGGATGTTTGATATTTTGAATTACCCCTATTGTTAAGTTTTGGCCTTAGGCTTTAGTTTTGTGCACTATTCAAGTTCAGATGTGATGATAGAATGATTAATTTCCTCATGGAGTGTCCTATGGCACTCATCACTGTATTAGGATTAGAGTATTCTGAAAACATTAATTCATTCTTACAACACTGTGAAATGGCAGTCATGGTACTATCCCCATTGGGGAAAGTAAGCAGGGACAAAGCAAAATGTTTCTCTAATTGCTTTAACACTTAGTGTGGAAAAAAAAAGGGGTCAGTTTTTTCAAATTAGACAATACTTTAGCATTATTTTGTTTAAGTTTATTTCCCAGTGAGTCTGATTTCAGTAGTAATTGTACAGTAATTCTGCACAGAACATGACATTTTTATATTAGAAATCTAGAAGGCGAAGGACCTGCAATTTCTTAGGACAAGTAATGTCATCTTTGGTTTCATTCTCTAGTAAAACACTCAAGATGTGTCATTCTTACAGGAGTCTTCAGACCATTAGATATTTCATATTATGGTCCAGATTTGTTTGCAGATCATATATGTCCTGTGAATGTGGAAAAAAATTAATGTAGGTCTTGAGTCTCAAGGTATACACACAAGGAGGTGGAAGTTAGGTTTCATAACCAGCCATATTTCAACAACTCCTGCCTTTCTTGAGGGCTGAAGTTAACAAAATACTGTTAATGACATTTAATGAGAAATTAGTGTGTTTGAAGAAATAGTTAAATAGTTTTCTCCAAAATATTTTTGAAAGCTATCTTCAGCTTTTAAAACAGGTTTTTTCCCTGGGAGAAGTATGCATTTTTTCTATATATGCAGTGCCAGTTTTTTTAAGTTCATGATAGTAGAACTTGCACTGTGACCTGTTTTTTTTTCTTTTTTCATTATAAGTATGTTCATTGTTCTGTATAGATTACACGTCATGTTAACACTGAAAGTTTCTTTAAGCTGGTATTTTTAGTGCTGTTTGCCAGCTATTTGAACAAAACAGAAGAAACAAAGCACATGAGGTTATTGCTTCCTCTTGGCCAACTATTTTGGAACACTTATTTTTGCTCTTAAACTCCAAATAGTTGCTTGCTATTTTCTTGTTTTAAGTCTACATTTGGGAGTGGGTGCTCTTCTGCCCAGGAGGGCAGACCAGAAGACCTGAATATGTTAAGAAGCAAGAGTCATTACTAGTACATAGCTGTGTTGATTTTATTCCTCTTTGAAGGAGCAGAGCTGACAGTATTTTCATATTCTAATGAGTGTGTTTGTTTTTGCAAGGATTGGATAGGTATTGCCATTTCTTTTTTTTTTTGTGCTGCCAGGTACTGCCTCCATTAAGAGATGTATCAAATCGGCCAGAAGTTGGCACCACAGTGAGAAACAAGCTCGTGCGCCTTATGACACATGTCGACCTTGGAGTAAAGCAAATTGCAGCAGAATTTCTTTTTGTTCTTTGTAAAGAGAGAGGTAAAAGTTACTTTTTCTTCTCCCATTTGTGTAAGGACTTGCTGTAATTAGTGTATTTGCCCCTTGCTGTAACTCTTGATTCTTTAAATGCTATGTTGGTTTTTGTTTTGTAGCCAATCGTAGTGAACTAATGTTCTGTATTGCTCTTTGCAGTTGACAGCTTGTTAAAGTATACAGGCTACGGTAATGCAGCAGGATTGCTGGCAGCAAGAGGCCTATTAGCAGGAGGAAGAGGAGATCATTGGTACTCAGATGATGAAGATACAGATACAGAAGAATACAAATCTGCGAAGCCAAAGTATAGTATTGTTTTCAGTTCTGCACATTTTAATGCAATTTAGGTGTTTTGACGTAATTTTTTTGCTTCACCTTATGTTCACTTATGTTAACAACTGTCTACTTGTGACTTCATGGTCTAATTATTGAGAAACCAGCCTCTAATAGTGACCATCATGTAGTCAGATGGCTCAAGAAACAAACAAAAACCCCACACCAAAAACACACAGGAAAAAAATCCAAGCCCAAAACAAACAAACAAACAGAAAAAGCACCACAACAAGCTTCAATCTGAATAGTATTAAGTTATTAATTAATATTTTCAAGTGTGAAAGAGATTTTTGAGCAAATTAAATTTTAGGAGAAAAAAATTATAGTAGCAAACTTGGCTAGGGTGGCTCTTGCCCCACATTTTCCAGGTACTCATGTGAAGCTGCCTAACTACTTATTGCTTATGGGGTATCTCTCTGTAACAGAGAAAACAAAGGTGTGAAATGTGGCTAAAGGTTTTAAAAGACAGGAACAAACTGATAGGTCCAGTTTCAGGCAGTCAGCTTGCCTGATACTAAAATCTTCATGAAGAATCAAGTAGGTCGCATAGGTAAATATGGAGGGAGTAAAATATCTTCTGTGGAAGTTGTGCACCAGTAATCTGATATATCTTTTGAAGTCTTCAGTGCAATTCATACAGAAACTGTCTGTTGATTTGTATTAATCATAATTGACTTGGTTTTAGAGGTTTCAGTTTGCCATGTTACATAAGTGATTTGATGCCATTTTACGTAGGTTCTGAAGCTGTTGATAGTGGGCATCTGAAGCATGTTATTTTTCTGCTTTACTTCATTTTCCTTGAATTACACAGGCATAATTAGGTATATGACTGGGAGTTGTGGCTTACTGAAAGATTCCTATTAAGGAGCACAAAAGACAAGACTAAATGTATGAGAAGTTACAGAAATTGTATTGTTTCTATGCTCAGAAACGAACTCTGAAACAGGAGGCTTCTTAGTCTTCTTATTTCTGTACTTAAGGATTATTTTTTTCTTGATCTCTATCTGCTCTTCTTTCAAAAGCCTAATATCCAGTTGTATACACGTAAGTAAAATTATGACATCTATCTAGTTAAAAGCTAACACTTAAATGAAACATTCAAGACTACTGTCAGTTGACTTAGGCATCTGATTTTTGGTATTGCTGTTTGTGATTAAACTACTTGAAAAAATAATTTGCCCTGAAAGTGTTCTTTAAAACTACTTATCTGCTTTTGTTACCATTTCTGTATTGCCATTCACTTGTTTTACAGTGAAAATGAAACTGGTGTTGTAAATTCTCAAACTGAAGTAACCCTAATTTGTTTTGAGCAAAAAATCATCCATGGGAGGGCAATAGTAAAATAATTCAGTGATACTTCATGAATAAGGAAATGTAATTGGAACCTGTCTGTACTTTTAAAATTAGATCTGTTGAGAATTAGTTTCAAATGTTTCTGTCATTTTGTTCCCCATCTATGTCATTATTGCTAATGAGATTGTCATAGCCATCATTATTCCCCTGCTTTCAAACTGCTTGTGTATGGGTTATAACGTAAGTACTGGTGGACTGTGTATTTCTTGCAGCTAACAAGAAATTAATACAGTGAATAAACACAAAGTGTCACTATTCATGAGAAAAGGCTACAAAAAGACATAAATATAAAGGTTGGCTATTTATTCTAAAACTTTCATAGGCAATTCAGATAAGTTTAGTCTTGGTTTCTCAGTGTGCTTCTCTTTCTTCCTATCAAGAAGATGGAAAAGGTATGTATTTCTATCATGTGAACTGTGTTGTTTTTCCACCCTCCAGCATTAACCTTATCACTGGTCACTTGGAAGAACCAATGCCTAATCCGATGGATGAAATGACAGAAGAACAAAAAGAATATGAAGCTATGAAGCTTGTCAACATGTTTGATAAACTTTCCAGGTATTGTATTCTTTCTACTTTTGATGGAGGCTCTCTTTACCAATGTCTAGTCCTTCAAAATAGTGCTATAATCAACTTCTTCCCAGGATTAGGACCACTTTAACTGCAGAGAAAAATGTTTAGCACTTCAAAGAAGAAAGCCATGTGTAAGAGCACTTCAGAGGAAACCTCTTTTGGAGAGGATTGGACAGAAATGGGAACCTGCTTCCTAAATGGATAGGCAGATAATGATGAAAATAATTTCTTCTTTTAAAGTATGGGACACAACACAAGCCCAAGGCAAGTGTAGTCATCTTCCCTAAGACAGTGAGCAGCATCTCATGGTAACTACTTATGTCTGCTGCTTATGTGAGGAACAAATGCAGCATCAAAACAGTTGTCATCAGAAACAATAAGTTATATACTAGAACAATTAGGGTATTTACAATTAAGAATTATTGTGGATTTATTAGAGTAAGTGTGGACTGAATTACAAATGAGCCTTTATAATTTGTCTTAAATGACCAAGGTGATGCCATAAAGTAAAATGGTACTTAATATGACATAAAGGTCTACTTTATTGTTACAGAAAATTGATTTTTTTGTAACTTTCTACATACAGAAAGTGAACAGACCTGCACTCTTAGCTATAGCTTTTTCCTTTGACTCAATATGTGTAGAACTTGCTGGTTTTTCTTTCCCCATACTTACTGATGGTTTGTAATTTGTTTTCTGCATAAGCAAAGTTTAACATTCTTGAGGAGCACTTACTGTAATACTAATTTACCATTGAACTGAGCTGTAGGAATTTAGGTGAATATATGTGGATCATTCTTCAAACATGAGAAAATTCAGCTGATAGAAATGTGGTTTTGTTTTGTGATAGCCTGTATATATTCAAATAAGACCTATTGAGAGAAATTCAGCAAACCAAGTATTTTTACATCTCTCAAAGGTTAGGAATACAGCAGAAGATACAGAATCTGGATTTTGTATTAGCTGACAAGACTGAATGAAAAGCAGGGAAGAGTCTCGGAACAACTGATCTCAGTCTGTCAGGGAAGCTATTGGATACATTTTCACATTAGTTGCACGGAAAGTGTCTAAAGCTTTTTTAAAGGGAAGACTGAGACCCGTGATAAGACTGAAGATAAGTCAGTTGCTATCGCTATACTAGCTGCACCAAAAGTCCAAATGGAGTTACTGTAGCATAAGAGCTTTTTCAGTTTGGAGGATTGCAGACACCTGCTCTGTTGCCTGCTACAAACTGACAATCACTAAGCAGCTGGTGCCCTAGTGTCACTCCTTATCCTCTTGGCCAGCAGCATTACTTTTACCTTGGGCTGTCTGTGTCACTTACATCCACTTGCAGTTTCTTCTCTAGTACTTAGACTGCAGGGTCTTCAGGGCTGGGACTCGTTGTAAGGTTATTGTTTAAATATAGTGATTGCTGTGGGACAGTGGTGTTGATGTGACCCCTTTATGTGCTATGCTAACATGAATAAAATCACTTGACTGTTCTTCCCACCCTTTTTGTTTTATTGAAAACCAGAGGGGAAGGGGAAATGCTGGCAGGAAGGAAAAAGAAAGACAGACCTGGGTTTGGAAGGCTATGGGATGTTTTTAGTGAATTTGAGTGCAATTGTGGCTTTGCAGATGCTAGATAAAATGGGAAGCTGCAAGTCTTGTATACTAAAAGAAAAAAGAGTTACTAACATGCTGATAGTAGTGGGCATCCCTCCGTGGTTTTGGAATTGAACACTTCTGCCTCTAGCTTGACCCCTTCAGTGATGGGAGTTTTCAGAGACTTAAATCTACCAGTGGAATGCAATTTTTTTCCTTGGTTTGCAACCTACTAATTTAAACTGGCAGTTGCTTTGATAAGTTTTCCATTGATTCTGGGTTTTGAATGTTGCTTTGAGGCAAGACTGCTGGTGGCAGGTTTTCTACTGCTGCTGATATTCGTTGCTGTCACCATAAGAAGGGACACACCATGAACTGAGCAGTTTCAGTTTGCTGTAGTGGTTTGTTCAGAGGAGGAAATTGGACAGGGAACCAACAGCTGCTTCTAACTTTGAATGAGTTTATGTAACTTTATCTGTGTAACTTGAACAAGACCCTTAGAGTGAACTTTCATGATGTGTACAGAAAAACAGGTTTCCTTAGTACACTTATGTTGTCCCAGGAACGGAAGCTAAGCTTTAAAGAGTTGGCATGCTTTTACTGGAGAAATGGGGGGGGGTGTGTGGAGAAGAACATTGAAGGACTGACAAATTTGGTTCCCTTCCTGACTGATGAAGATAGTCAGGCCAGACTGTTGCTGGGGGTGTTCTAGATTTGGCTTTGGCTCTGTATTGGTTTTGAAAAGTTACCTGATAATGGACTGAACTCAGAAAACAAATTTGCAGAACAGTACCACTTCACTGGTAAGTTAGTCTTCATCAATGGCTCCAACTGTTTATACTGTGCCCTTTGAAACTGTAAGTAATAAAGTAGCATATCCTCCCTTCTGCCATAAGATGCCAGTGAATTTTTGCTCTCTGGGTTCTTGTTTGTGTTTTGTTGGGGTTTTTTTAGCATTGGCACTGAAGAATTGAAACTGCTTTGAGGTGATGTAAAAGTTAAGCATCTTTTTGGTCATTTCAGGTCTTACTTCCAAAGTTTTTCTGTTCTGTTAGGTGTTGGTGTTTAGGCCTGTTCATGGGGTAATTGACCATCAGTAAGGCTAAATTAAAATCAGCCACCCAGGTTTGTTTTATTAAAACATATGGAGGAAAGCTGAATATTGTTTGTGAACCCATTTCACCTTTCCCAATGTTATCATAGACTTGGGTTCTACAAAAGCTTTTACAGAAATCAATATTTTGCTCAAATTTGGCTAAATGAGATTACTTTTTTTTAGATCATTAAATATATATAAATTATAAGTGTAAATTAAGATGAAAAATATTGATTACTGCAGTTCTTGGGAAGTAGATATTACTTGGGTAGTTTGCTGTATGCCTAAACTTGGCAAAAAAAACACCTTTCATTTTTTGCAAAATACCAAGTTAGCCACCTCAAATCAGTGTTGTGTGATTTTGTCTGTTTATATCATACATATTGCAAATACTTTTGTGTTAATTAAAATGTCTGTAAAAAATGCTAACACTTTTTCTATTATAAATGGTAGGTAGAATTGTATATTAATTGACTAATTTAAAATGTCAGGGTGCTTTTTCCAAGCCAACCTTGTATTAATAGCAAGAATCCCTTTGCTGATGAAATGGTCTCCAATTATCACAGCTTGGGTTTTGTTGTACATTGAACAGAAGTCAACAAAACAAGTATGTAAGAGAACCTGTCTAAATAAGCAACCATACTCATTTAAAACACAAAATTAATCATAGGATGAATGAAGGCAACGTTCCATAGACTTTTTTTTTCTCCTCTTTCTAATCACAGAACAAAATGTTACATGAAAGGATCGGAACTATTATGTAGCACTCAATTATAAGGAGGTGAATAGGTCCCTAACATGCCATTTTATCAAAGGAGCAGACTGGTGTTTACATGATGGCTGTTTCATTACAGACACCATTAATTCCATATATCAATACTGCCCTACAGCATACAGAGCAGACAAGAAAGAGTTACCCTTCAAAACAAGGGAATGATTTTTGAGTCGTTGTCAAGCTAAATGGCAAGCAGGAAGCTAGAACAGGTATAGATATATTTGAAGGGACTCTTAGGAGATCTGGAAGTGGAAGAAGAGAATGCATTTTACCAACTGTTTAATTATGGTGTGTTTCTAAGTACACTTGAATAGAATGCTTTGTTTGCATTAGTAAAATGAATGTTGCAAGAAGGTGTATTTGAGTATATGGGAGGTCACATACAGATGTTCAGATACATATAAATACGCACACTGGCTACCTGTATATATCTTCAGGGATACAGAAGTATTCCCACTGCCACCTACTGGGCTGAAGCAATTTCTCTTCTGCCATGTAGATGTACCATAAACATCCAGTTTCTGGATAGTGAACTGCCTTCTGAGGCTGTACATGCCAAGTTCTGGGCTTCCCTTGCCACCTTGTATTCCATCTTAAATAGTAAAGGACATCCTCAGTTAGCCCAAGCTGTTGAAGCTCAGCTGAGGTCTCTAAGCAGTTGGTGCTAAATGGGCAAATTGCTGAGGCTAGCGGAGCTGAGACTGTTTGTACCAGGTAAGAATCAGCTCTATGGACTCCTCTGTGGTACTGAACTTAGCTGAAGGATGCCTTTTGCAATCCTACCTAAAATCCTGTTATTTTGCAAATAGTTGTTCCAAACTTCTGAAGCTTGCTTTGTAGGCAGCCCAGATGTTTTAACTGGTTTGTTTCCCTCTATGTATTTTCTATTTGAAAAACAGGAGCAAGCTTGCATTCAAGTCTTCACTGATTAAAAATGTCATGGTTTACACCATTTTAGGACTAGAATATGGTTAGTAAAAAATAGGCTGAGCCCTGCTTCTCCTACTACTTCTTTTGAGGGCCTAGAGTATTTATTTTTTCATATGGTTCACTTTGACAGGGTAGCATTTGTATGAGGAAGGGTGTGTGGAGTTCAGCCTCCTAATACAGAGAGAACATCAAACTTGTAAGAACCAATTTCCTCCTGCTCAAGGACATGCAGAGCAGAAGCTCATGCAGGAAGAGAAAGGTAATTGATAAGCATCCTTGTTATTCTATGAAATGTGAGCTCAGCCTGGCTCATAGTTAAAGCCTAGAGAGGAGGAAATGCATTGGAAATGAACTTCAAATGCAATACCACACAGTTCAATAATGGTGCACTTTGAAATGACTACAGCGAGCTCAGAAACAGCCTTTGAGCATCATGAAAGAAGATACAAGTGCATGTCTTAATATGCAACTTAAGACTCCTGCATTACATTGTCATGCAAAACTCGGTGCTCTTATCCCTCAAAGATCCCCACAAGAAACACAGACCAAGATTTGTGCTTCATGGATGTCTCTTGTCTATTGTATTTGGTGTTCAGTTTCTCTACAGATGACTTACCAGGAGAGAAGTTTGTGTCAAGTTCTGGAGTGTGTGTTGCAGGATGTAAAAGTGAAGCATAAAAGAAAGTTGCAGAGAAAGAGCTGTCTTATAATTGACAAATGATGAGATAGGACTTCTTAGCAGTATTTAGAAATATCTCATAAGTGTCCTTATGTGGAGAGGGAGATACCCACATACAGAGACCTTGACTTAGTTTTCCTATGTTTCTCTTTCCTTTTTCTTGAACTGTTCCTTTATCCTTAACTAGCCATTATAATTTCTTTACCAATAATAAATTGTAAATGTCTAGTAAATGATGTGATTTTATGACTTCTGGCTGCAGTGTTAAGTGTTGCAACCTAAGAGCATGCGTTGTGGTTTTTAAAACAATTCTACCATCCTCTCGGCTTAGGGGGCAAACAAAGGTGATTTTGTTCTTTGTGGCTATGTTTTTACTTTTAGGGCTTTAAAATTATCAATAAGGACTTAGTCTTTGGTTACTCTTCTCCAAAAATAAGTTTAATAGGTCACTTCTGAGGCTTGAACTTAAGTAAGTGGCACTGAAGTGATTGCAAGATTGATTACACATTTCAAAGGACACTTCTTTTGTATTATGGTGTTTAAAGTTTAAAAGCCAAAAAAGCCTTAGATATATAGGGTTTTTTCCTGTGAAAAAGTCTTTGCTATTAGACAAGTCCAAAACACTTGGGCTTTGCTTTTGGGGGACTCCTACTGCAGGCAGACAGGTTTCTAGTGCTGTTTGGACACTAGATCTGTAGTATTCAGTTTCTGAGCTCTTTTGAAGATGATTTTAAGTAGTCTTTTGGTCTGTTAGAATCGTAGAATCGTTATGGTTGGAAAAGGCCTCTGAGATAGTGTCAGGTTAACAGTTGGACTCAATCAGAACACTAACACTACTACTTCTCGCACACATCTCTGTCAGATACGTGAAAACTTTAAAGTGCTCTCATTTGGGCAAAATCAGTATACTATAGATAGCATTTCCTGAAGGAAGAGGACTTGCTGTCAATCCTCAAGAAGGGCAAGCTATCTCCAGTCTATTTAAAGGTAGATGCTACTCTTCCCCATACACATGAAGGCAGAGTTCAGCCTGTGTTCTTCAAGTATAGTCATTACAAACCTCTTTTCCTGGCCTTTATCTTCCCACCAAGGCCTGGTTAGCCAAACCATGGCAATGTCTCCAGGTCCAGTTTCTTATGTTTTTAAATGCCACTGCCAGTGGGATTTGTGAGCATATCACTGTAGTAACTGATTGCCACATTGGTACAAATGTGGCTTTTCCTGGTTCTCATCCTGAGAAAAAAGACTCTTGGAGACTTAATTTAACTGCTGCTTGACTGTACAACATCTACTGTATGCATGCCATGTTACTCAGATTTTGCCTTACTTGCTGTTCCTGTGGTTGTGTCAAAGTTAAATTGTCAGCTGTGTACAAGCAATTTTCATCCATATTTTCAGCCCAGATAGTAGTGCAGACCAGGCACAGAGAGCTGGTAAAATGCCTTTGCTTCCCCATTGAGTGATGGAGTTTTATTGTCTGAGGCTCAGGAGTATGGTATGTGTATTACATTGGCAGTTTTACTGAGCTGCCTGTCAAGCAAGGAGTAAATTGACATCTAGCCTCTGCTCCTTTATTTAAGGTGACTCCTGAATATTTGGAGGTTTTGGGGGTTTTTTTTAGCAAAAAATGAAAATGTTATCTTTGCCCTTACAGCTTTTGCTGTAATCCACATATAAATGAGGTGATAAAAAGTAAGGATTAAATAAATCTTTGCTAATACTTTTTGATTGGCTTAATCAATAATTAATCATTTCTTAGATGAGGCTGTATCTTGTGGAGTAGATATAATTGGATTAGCTGCTGAGAGGCCTTTGGAGCTTTGAAGAGATTAAAATGGCTGTCAATCCTGTAATTAAACTGCCACAAACAAAAGCAATAGTATTAGAATCAGTCAGCTTTTTAAAAATGAATCAACAAGTACTTACACACCCCTAGAAGTGCTGTAGGCAGAGTCTGTTTTCATAACTGATTTGTTTCCTTCAACAAGGTGAATGCATATCAAATAACTGTTTTAACTGCATGGGCATATGTTGGCCAGAACAGCAGGTGAAATTTTAGGGAGCAATGGCTGTCGGAGAACTCTTAGATGAAAGCTAGTTTGTATATCTAAAGGAGTGAACCTGCTCCTTGTGTTGAGCCTATTAGGCGCTGACTTCTCATGATGTCTTTAATTGGCTGAGTAGGTTTGGTCTACATGAATGAAGTCTTTATCTGTCCTGCTTTTCCCCTCCTACCTATTTTGGAAGGGTTTTTGTTCCTCTTTCTTCGAAGCAGAGGGCTTTAGCAGAAATAACTTCCTTTTAAAGCCTCATTATGTACTAAAGCATATACTGTACGTGACTGTATTATACACATGTGAATTGATGTGTGCATATGCTAATATATATTCTTTTTTCAAATCTCTACAGAGATGAGCTTATAAAACCAATGGGAGTGCGGCCTGATGGTACAATGGCTCCTTTGGAAGAAGCAGTCAGCCAGTACCATACCAACAAGCAAGACAGTTCAGATTCAGACTAAAGCATCACCTGCTTCACTCTCAATTCTCCTTTAATCCATGCTTTTTCTTAGAGCCACGACATCTTTTATCTAGGCATTTTATCCTCACGTTAGCCAGCATCACTTTAACTGTGCTATTACTAGAATATTTAAATTAGTCCTATGGTGTAATGTCTGAAATTTGTCTGTTTAAAGAATATATCAATTTAATAGTTTATGGTCTTTATTAACTTAAAACTAAATGTATTTCAAAGGGATAAAAAGTGAAAGCCTACAATATAAAATACAAACACTTTACTTTTCCAGAACTTTGTAGATTTTTCCCGTTCTTGGTATTTTTTTTGTTGTTGCCAGTCTCTCCCTTTATATAATTGTAATTAAAGAAGCATGTTTGGTTAATGGCATTGGGACCAGAGTGTGTTTAAACTTGGAAGTCTGAATGACCTTGTGAAGCTGCTTTAACAAGCATTCAGCAGTGATTTCAGAGCTACCCTTTTTAAATGTCATTGGATTTTTTACTGCTACACAGTTCTGTGGTTAAGATTTTACTAACGTGTTGGTCACTGACTGCTGATAAAATTACCTTTGAATGAGAACAAAATTATGTATGTTTTATGTCATGCCTCCTCTTTCTGATTAAGACTACACAACTATATCCTCCTTCCCATATTTAGTTAAGTAAAAACATCTCTGTTCAAAATAGCCTTCAAGTATGTGCACTTAAATGTTGCCATGAATGGAAGTAGACTAAAGTGAAGTGCATGTGCAAGTGTTTACTGAGTTGAGGCCTGCTTTTGGAGATTAACTGGTATGCCTCACTTGAAGGGAAGTCAAACTAATCAACAAGAAATATTTCCTTTTCAGGGACAACTTTGGAAGTGATGGGATAGAGAATGGAAAGCTGGAAAACAGAAGAAAGTGTCACTTTCAACTCTGTATTCTTTAACAGCAAAGATTAAAGTTTTAGGGGTGCTGTCCTGCTGTTGTTGCCTCTTGGCCCGCTTGGTTTCTTTCTCTGTGTGTTTCTACCAATATGAATTATGTGAAGAATAATCCATGTTCTAGTTTGTAATTCCTTTTTTTTTTTCCTCAGAAGCATGCACATGCCATTCTTGTGAACCTTTCAAACACTGGTGGAAGGTTCTCCAGGTTGTTTCCTATGACTTGACACTGGTTCTCTGAACTAAGGAAACTGGTATTCAAAGACCTTGTAAAAAAAGGACTTGATATGAAATAATGCTGTGGTTTCCCATATGAGGAGCTCCCTTAAATCTCCAAAAGGACTAAAAAGAAATGATGCACTGCTGTCCTTCAGCAGTTGCTTGTTTGTCCAAAGGACACTGCCCAGCCATAGCACTGCCTTTAAAAAAAACAAACACAAATAAACCACAAAACAAAGGAAATTAGGGACATGAATTATATACATTTCTGTATGCTGGGACCCTTCTCAATGCTTCTGTGTGACCTGGTCTAGGTCCTCTGGCAGTGGCGTTGGAGTAGATGATCTCTAAGTCCCTTCCTGATCCTAACATTCTGTGATTGTGATTCTGTGATGTTTTGGGTTGTGACTTGCCTTGGGCTATGTTGTCTGCTGCATCCACAGCAGAACATCACTATTCGCGTGGGGGGAAGGCATGTACTGTTCCCATAGAACAACAGCTAAAGCAAACCCCATCAATCTACTGATAATACTGTAATTGTACCTATTATATGTAAATCATACATAATTCCCATGAAGGGGAAGGGAGGAGTTGTCCAGGAGCAAGAAATGTGCTTAGCTGCATCTAAGCTGGGTCTCAAAAATGTGATTCTGGATTTAGCATCATCCATTGACTAGTCTCAGCTCAACACAGGCAAGTATTAAATGCACTGCAGGTGCAAGGAATTTATGAACCTCCCTGAGGAGCAAAACTTAACTAGCTCTGTTAATGAGGAATTGAGTCCTGTCTGGTATCAGCTGAGTCTGTTTCCTGGGGTTGGAGAAGCAGTTATTTCAGTAATGGGTTCTATATGGTTTGCTATAGAGGGATGAGTGCAAAGCATGGAAAAGAGCAAAATCTCAAATTGTTGCTTTACAAGTTGTAGAATATGCTCCTACAGTTAGCTGGCTAAAGAGATCAGTAAAACAATAATGGCTGCAGGGACCTCATTACAAATGGTATAGTGTGAGCCTTTTGTGGTCTGGCTCCTGTCAGTTGCAACAGGGCAATAATAGTTGCAATAAACAGTTTTGTTTAGTTTATCTTGGAAAATACGTGGTTGTTGTAGGTTTTATAGGTATGAGATGCTGCCTCAGTTAAAAAGAAAAAAAAATAAGACCAAGCATAGAAGGTTCTCCCTGAATTCTCTAGCTCAAAAAATTTTCGTAAGTGGGTAGCCTGTAGTGCAGGTTGATCTAGTTAAATTAACTTCTAGTAAGGCAGAATTCCAAAGCATTGGTAGTTTCAAGATGATAGTTTGTGGAAGGTGTGCTGCAATATTTTTGGCTTGTCTTTGAAATGTAACATAGGACCATCTTTGGCTGCACCATCTGGAGATCTGGGAAGGTCATGGGACAAAGTTCTTCCAACACAACAGTGCATCTGCTTCTTTGTGTGCTTTGGATTGGAGTCTGGAGAAAAGTGTTTGGTGGGGGGTTGTTCGGTTGTTTGGGTTTTTTTAAAGAAAAACTACTCAAAACCAACAAAATTTCAAACAAAAAACCTGCAAGCAAACAAAAACAAAAAAGAAAATCTGGAATTTTGTTTACTGTGAGATTAGGATTTGTTTCAGACTTTATTTTCAGAGCTGTACCTCCAAAATTGGAGGCTTGGACAACTGAACTTTATCTAAATGGGCAAACTGGGCTGTGAGCCTGACCAGTTTGGGGAATGGTCTCTCTTCTCTCCAGTGGAGCACAGTGGTGCTGCATCTGCTTTTGAACAAGTGTCTCAAGTTCATATGTGATGTGGCCATGTGAGAATCTGCTGCAACCTGGAACATTTTAGGACATGGTAGTCTCAAGCATGGAGAGTGATGAAAAGTTTGCTGCCTCTATCAGCATTTGTTCTGATAGTCATCATATATGTATGACTTATGTGTTTCATTCCATGTGGTATGAGCTATTCTGTATTATAAAACATTTGATTATATGACTACATGCTTTCATTTTTCCTCCAAAACACTTGAGTGTAGTTGACTAAGAAAATCAGAAAAAAAAGAACTGTTCTGAGTAAAATGTCAAATTTTCTGATGGTGACTGTAAAAGTGTTAGCCAGTGGGTTTCAGAGACCTGTACCTTTCATTCCCAAACAAAATTGCACAGTCAGTCCCAAGTGCAAAAACTTGTGTTTCAATCTTTGTTTTGGCATCAACAGGCCAAAGTGACACAGTTCTCACTAAAACTCGTCAGTGATTTGGAAGCTTTCTTTCTTTGTTTCCCATTAGAGTTATGAAACAAAAGCCAATGGGAAATTGCTGAAATTTGTGAGAATGTATTGTTCTTTTGCAAAATAATGCAGGAGAATTTGTTTAAATGTTCATGAAAACTTCCTGGCAGGTATTTTCAAATGCTAATTGAAACTTTATGTGCCCTGAAAGTGGTTTTCAGGAGAAAGGGATGTTTACAATTTCTTAAAAATGTTGTTGTGAGAAAATTACCAGAACTTCAAAAAAACTTGCCAAAGAGGAAAACACATTAGCTTTGATGTTTTGAATATATAAAATTGCTATATATATGTGTAGATTTTTCTCCCCGTATCTAGAATTTTTCTAAGTACCTGAAAGTCTGCAATGGCTTCAAAAAAAAAGAAAAAGAGATTGAGAATAACTGGGCAATAGTATATTTTTCTTAAGAGTTCTTCAAGCAATAATTTCCTCTACTTCTGGGTGAAAAATTGGTTGTCAAAGGTAGCAGCTTTTAAAGAAGAGAATATTACAATGAAGCTCTCATATTGGTTGGTTGCCAAGCATCCAAAGCTGAAAGAGGAAAGTAAACCCCAGAGTACACAAGATCCCAAATCTCCTGAAGGAGCATTCCACAACATTGTCCTTCACCTTAGTGCCACAAAACAGCTAATAAAATCCTGTGCTTTAATAAGGCTGCCTGTAAAAAGACTGTTCCGCTATTCAAACTGTCGAGAGGCAGACTTTGCTGGTCTTTGATGAGCAGCAAGTTAAACAGCTGCCCAGATCAGATTCTTTTCAGGTCAAGCATGGAAGAATGATGATTTAGTAGTAATAGAAAGATGCAGCTCATTTTCGGACAAAAAAAAGAGGCACAATTTAATCCAGCAAATGAAAATCTTTGTTAGGTTAACATCTTAGTTACTTTGACAGCTCTGGCTTTTATGAAAAGCAATGGGGAACATTTTTCTGGTTTCTTTCTGCAGAAGGTTTTGCTCATCCTAAAGTTGGTTCTCTCTAAAAGACATGTTCTCACTCTGGTGATGCAATATTTAGACCAGGAATTATGGGGCGAAGTGATGTCCTTTTCATATTGCCATGTATCCTCAAGCTGGGTGTGCTTGGGAACGCAAAAGTGCTCTCAGTGCTGTCTGAAGATAGGCAAAAGAGCCTGGAAAGATAAGCTTCAACTCCTTCCTGACTGCTGCTGCTGCCAGCCAGCTAGCTAGCTGCCTCAGGGGGAACCCGAGGGCAGCAGAGGTCCGGCCTAGCAGAGGTGGGACCTGGGAGGTCACCCTGCCTATATCCTACTTCCTGTGGGTAACTAGGGCAGGCACAAGGCTGCAGGGTGGCCAGGCAGATGTGGAAGTTGCAGGTGGTTATGTGGTGTGGGAAAGGGTGATAATTGCCTAATTGTATTAGAGCTGTGTATTTTTTTCAGGGCTCCTCCTCTCACCACCAGCAGCACTTTCTGCAGGTGAGTTCAGTTAATTTTCTGCATTTACCTATTAACTTGGCCCAGGGAAAGGCTATGCCTTCATTAAGGTATTGCCTTTGCTTGTAAGGATTGGTAATATGTTGGCTGTTTCATGTCTGTCCCTCATTTTGAAGGTGCACCACCCTTCTGTGATTTGCTTTTCTTCTTGAGAGCAAGTCCCCCTTCTCACTCTGTACAAGTAAGAATGAGGAAGAGAGGGTCCCACAAGAAGGGACCAAACTCGATTGTTGGGAGGAAGGTAGGAGCAGACATGTTTCCTGTCTACATAGTATGGGAACCTCTTTCAGTTCTACAGTGAGACATCTCTGAAGGCCAGGCTGTCCTTCAGCTATTCCCATCTCAGTGACCTCCGGCCAGGCTTGAGGACAGCAGATGCAGTCTGATAGGTGGAGAAGAAAAGTCCCCAAAAGCTGACCAAAGCCACAAGCAGTCCAATAGCATCATCTGACTATGTCACTCAGGTCAGCTCCCTGTCCTAGCTGGGAGCTACAGGCACCAACAGGATCAAGTAAGCCCCTCAAG
Source organism: Galbula dea (assembly GCA_013399015.1). Taxonomy (NCBI): domain Eukaryota; kingdom Metazoa; phylum Chordata; class Aves; order Piciformes; family Galbulidae; genus Galbula; species Galbula dea. Next base: position 369,235 of record VWZX01010410.1, read on the forward strand.
CATCCTGACTTTCTCTAGAACAGGCATGAACACAGAGTACTGATCTGCTGACATGCCTGGGAATCGATCCCTCAGACAGCATGCCAATCTCTGTGGGGCACCTACACAGGCTTTTAGAGGTTGATGGGGAAGGAATTATTCAGACCACCCATCTTAGCTGGCTGAATTACCCGGGTAGTCTCTTCAAACTGCTTCTCCAGTCACGGATAAGAGAGGACAATTCAGCGTAAGGCTAATTTGGGTGCACTGAATGACCCACTGCAGGAGTTTTGCTTTCCCTCCCTTGACTACAGAGACATCCTGGGGAGACCAGCTGGTTACATTTAACTGCTAAATTGGTTGCCAAAACATGGGTGGCAAGAATTCCTTCCTGTTTCCCCTTTGCCATGGACCACGCTCTTCCCAGAGCAGGATCTTCCCTTGCTCTCTCTTGCAGATCCAGAGAAAGAAAGTGCAGTAGTGCTCAGTGCAGTGGGATAAAGGCCCCCAGGAACCACCAAATACTGCATTGCAATGGTTGATAGGTACTGTATAATACTGTGTGTAGGATTTCATGGATATTTCTTTAAATAGATCCTTTAAAGCAGCTTTGCTTTTGGGAGCCTGTTTAACAACTTACTTCGGTATAAGCCAAGTTTTACATATGTTCTGAAATTTAAAAAGCAAAGTGAGACCTCAAGCAAAAATGGTAATTAGGGAGGTACAGACTAGAGAGGAAAAAAAAAAACCTTTAAGTTCTCTCTAGAGAAAAAAAAAACAAACCACAAATGGAGAAGAAGGTGAAGCCATTCAAAATAAACCCTGCTGAGATTGCCCCTTCCTCTTTGGCTGATAAACCCATTACAAATTAAAACAAAAGCATTCACAGGCTTCAGGGTATCTGTAAACCCTCTTTTGCCTTCTAGTTTTCATAACCGATACTGACTGTACGTTTTGGTCCTCATCTAATCAAAAAGGCCAATTCTTCATTCTGGAAGTTCAAAATACAAGTTTTTGCCATATTAAAGCCAGCAAGTGTAAGAATCCAAACCTGAACCCAAACTACCAGGATTCTAGTACTTCAGGATTGTTTTATGCTCAAGAAGTGATCTTGTCTGGTAAATCACAGTGCTGTGGCACACCACACTTCCAAAGGCATTTGAAAAAAGCAGTAGGGTTTCTCCCACCCCTCATTTTTGAGAAAAGACTAGTGACTGCCTGGATTCCCTCCTGTTTTCTCAGTCCTCTAATGTTCATAACACCCTGTTGGGGAGGAATAATTCCCATCCAAGTTGTAAAACACACTTTTAAGTAGACAGGAAAAGCATGAACGGAGCTGTACAGAAAACAAAACCACCGGGAACGAGATCTTATTTTGCATGCTTCTCACTGTTGTATTTTGCCCCAATTAGCATATTTTAAAGACAAGGTTTTTTAAAAAAAAAAATTCTCCTATCTGCCTGAACTGTTCTCAAGCTTTGAACTTTTCCATCCTTTCTATTGATTATGGCCAAGTGACCCATATTTAAAAAGCATTTACAATAAAATTATAGCACTTTCTTTTGTGCTGCCAGCTTTCCCAGTGAAAAGCTAAAATGTTTTAAAATTGTCACTTTTTGACAGAGGTAATGGCTGTAATATATTTAGTCTCTTCCCCCTTGTTGTGCTTAAAATGGCTATGCTAATAAAGGGCACAGCTGTCGATACTTTATGGCCTGCTGGGGGGAAGAGGGGGAATGAAGGCAAAAAACAGATTGACTGTGTGTCAACAAATGCAGCTGGGAAAGAAAAAAAGAAGCCCCTTGAAGGCCCCTGCAACTTAAAGTCCAAGATAAATGATGTTCCTATGCCTAAAAAAAAAAAAAAAATGGAGGTTGGAATTCAATAAAGGGGAACTGAAAAGGAAACTGCTTAAAACTAAAAGCCTTTTCTCTGCCTCTAGACAGCTTACAAGAGAAATGAGCAAAACTGACCACAGAAAGAGGGTGAGTGGCCAAGAAAGAAAACAAAAGCCTATCCTGGAAAATATATTGCGTCAACGAGTTATCTGAAGTGCATTATCGCTGGCGGGCGGAGAGCGGATATTTTAATGGAGATGCGACAACAAACTTTTACATGCTCCTGTCTTTTGGGGAGCAGGCTGCTTTGTGCCCAGGCCGGAGGGGAGGGGAAAGGAGAGCTGTAATTATTTATAACAAATAAATAAGGCTGGGACAAAATGGCTGGCAGGGGTGCTGGTGAAGGTTGATCCTTGGGGAACCAGGCCAGGCTGTCCCACAGCTGCAGTCCAGCATGGTGGTACCCTTTGGCCTTTGGGAGGAACTGTGGAATAAAAAAAAAATATATGCTTTTCCTATTCCTGGGGTGAGCAGCCATAGGGGGAGATGCCATTTTGTGTCCTGGCTGCCCTGCAAGGCCTCCTACTGTTAACTATGGTGAGCCAGGCCCAGGCAGTCAATATAACATGGCCCATCGTGCCCACATGTGAAAACAAGAAATGAGGCTGGCAGTGACTGACTGCTCTACCCAAGCCCTGGGGCAGGAAAAGCCAGTGGGAGCCATGCCCCAGCAGGGTGGGGATAGCAGAGGCAAAAGGGCTGTTGCCATTGGGAAGCCCTTTGCATAAAGGCTGGCCTGTCCTTGCCACCCTGGCAGCACTGCAGCCAAGTGGACAGGAAGGCTCGTCCTCTCCAGAGGTTGTATACCCCAAGGATATAAACAGGTGTTTTGATCACGGTGGTTTTATTATTTTTTAGCTAGAGGCCTGCCATTTTTCACTCATAGCAATGTATGTCAGGACCTAGTCCTATGTTTCAGATAGAAATGACCCTTCAAATGCCTAGCTAGGAAAGAGAAAACCCCCATACTGTCCCCATAAAGGGCTGTGGCAAGTCCTGTCTTGCAAGTCAGGGGGGACGTGGGTACACCATGGAAAGGCTTGGGACCATTCCCAAGGCACAGCAAGAGGAGTAACAGGGTTGTAAGGCCCATAGGGATTGGGAGCTTGAATTACTGCTGTGAGGAAAGGACAATGTTGAGTGCAAACGTGCAAGAATGAGGTGGGTTTCATTCCCAAAGTTATGATGGAGGCAAACCCATAATAAAATAATGAATGGCAGGGAGCTGTTTGTCCATAGTCTTTTCTTGGACAACGATGAAAGATGAGGACTATTTTTCCTAGCCTAAGGCCAGGTGCCTTTGTATGTGCCTTGTTTCCTGAAGGCACACCAAGAGTATGGGTTATGGCTGTGTCAGTGCCACCATGGCTTCTCTATCCACCTGGTGAGAACCAGGATCCAGACACTTCCTTTACCTGTTTTGGGTCTGGAAAGAAACTTTCTGGGAAATAAAGGCTTGGCAGCAGGACAGGCCAGGAGAGCAAGCCAGCCTGAGAATAAGCTCTGCTTCTGCATTTGGAAGGTGAGGAGGTGCAGTCTGCAGTGGGATGGCCTGCTTTTAGGAGCTGTCTGCTCTACTCTTTCACCTTCCCACTTCTGTCATTCACCACACCCACCATTTTTTAAACAAATTTTCATTCAAGGCCTTTTTTTGCCTATTTGTTTACTCCCATTCAAAAACATCTGGATGGAAAAAAGGGTTATCTGTTTTTTCAGTTTCCCACTTTTTGTGCATGTATGTTCTTTTTAACCTCTGCAAATTCCTTGAGAATGGGAGGAAAGAAAAATAAGTAACCAAAACCAAGGCAAAATCAGGAAATCGTCAGAAATCCTGAAATGAAATAAAACAGTCATGTTAAAATTTTACTAAAACAGCAGGACATTAAAATGGCACAGAAAGTTCTCATTTCCTTCTGTAATTCTTTGGAAGAGTTTAAAAAGGCCATAATTTTTACTATTCCTGCTAGCTTTCACTTGGTAAAGCCCTTGCACCATTAGAGGTCAATACCTCCCAGAGTTTCAATGTTTGTGGGATAAACAGTTTGACTTTCCTTTTCTTTAGGAAAGAGTGGAGTTTGGTGTGGCTAATGTGCAAGAGGAAAAACTGGAAGGTAGCTGTGCCCAAGGACGGAAGAGGTAAGAGACACCCCGCTGGCACTTTGGTTTCCTGGTTACTGCCCCATTTTGAATTCAGAAAGCAAACTTCCTTGCCTGCAATGATGACACTATGTGAGTCCCATGGCCTTTTCATAGTTGATAGTTGGGAAAAAATGGAGAAAAACAGGAGAAAAATACCAGAACACTGAGTATGTGATACTACCTAGATGTTCACTGTTGTGGGTTGATATAATTTTACCAAGGTTCTCCTGAAGCAGGGTTAAAGATAGAAATGCATGTTCCCTGCTTAAGTAAGAAGTAATGTTATGAAAACAAGTAGTGCTAAAGGTGGTGTGGTGCAAATAGCATGACCATAAGTAGCTCAGTAATATCTGAACTGTAACTGTTGTTGAAGAACATCATCCAAAGGAAAATGTCCAGTAGGTTTCTGGAAGACTTGTGGCCCTGGGGCAACCAGTGTCTTCATCTATTATTTGGAAAACAACCTGAAAATGCTGGAAGTAGCACAGAGGTGGTGAGTAACAGTCACAGGCAGTCAGTTACACAGAAGCTCCGTAATCCTTGTGTGGGGAATGCAGAAAAGTGCTGTCAGCCATGAGAAATTGATCCCCTCTGTACAGTGCTAGTGAGACCACAACTGTGGGTAGATTCAGTGCCCATTACCCATGTATCAGCAGAGGCCTGAAAAACCCAGTGAGATGATTTACAGTCATGCTGCTTAGCACACCCAGGGGAAGGCTAAGTGGAGGCTGTATATGAGCCAGAGCAGATGTTTTTTGAAATTTTTGCGTTGCAGGCCACCAGAATTTTCCAGGGTAAGATGCAAGCCTGGAATAGGGGCTGTTGAGCTCATAGACTTGTTTTGTTTAATTACTATTTGCAGACTCTTTTAGTAGGGGCCTGGAGACCCTAGGAAACACCAAAAGCCAGAAGTTGACAATCTCTAAATATCTCTGCAGGAAGAAGCTTTGATTTATTTAATGAAGCTGGGGGGGGGGAAAAATCACACAAAATAATATTTTATGTGCATAACTGGGCATTGAAGCAACAGACTGTGAGGTCTGGTGGGCTTGCTGCCACCTGAAGCTCTTCATTTTGTCAACTTGCCTTTGAAACTAAACAGTCAGGCTTGCCGCTGGTGTTTCATGTACTGTTGTGGGGCTGTAGGCCCTCAAAATGTCTATGCTTTGTACCAATTACTTGTAACACAGGTGTTCATGTCAAACCTTTTAGGTGCAGTGCCTCCCATAGTCACAGATTTACAGAATGGTAGGGGTTGGAAGGGACCTCTGGAGATCATCTAGACCAGACCATCTGCTAAAGTAGGTTCACCTAGAACAGATTGCACAGGAACCCATCCAGGCAGGTTTTGGAAGTCTCTAGAGAAGGAGACTCCACAACCTCTCTGGGCAGCCTGTTCCTTTTAAACAAAAAATTCCCAGCAATGAACACATCAAATTTTACCTCTTTTTTTTGTTTGTTTGTGGTTTGGGGGTTTTTGTTTGTTTTTCGAATTTCAGGCACCTTTGTGCATTGTCCTTATTGCTTGATCTGTCAGTTTTAATGGTTAATGTCTCAAATGCTTTGTGTCTCAGCCAGAACCTGGTCCTTGGGGCTGGTGTTAATTGTCTCACTTTTAACCCACCCAATGTGCAGGCACTTTTGACTTCCTCCCAAGTTCTTGTGGTCTCTTCTGCTCTCCTACCACAGAGTGTGGGAGATGGCTAGATTTCTCAGAGGTATCAAGCCACCTAAAATTTAACTAAAGGAGGCAGGAAGAGAGGAGTGAAGGCTTCAAGTGTGAACTTAGCCCTTATAAAACACCAGAGGATCCACAAGAAAAAGAAACTGATAAATCACACAGAATCACAGAATATTAGGAGTTGGAAGGAACCTCGAAAGATCATCTAGTCCAACCCCCCTGCCGCAGCAGGATTCCCTACACCAGGTCACACAGAAGCGCGTCCAGACGGGTTTTCAATATCTCCATAGAAGGAGACTCCACAACCTCTCTAGGCAGTCTGTTCCAGTGCTCTGTCACCCTTACTGTGAAAAAATCTTTCCTTGTATTCACACCGAACCTCCTATGCTTCAGCTTACAGCCATTGCCTCTTGTCCTGTCACTGGGCTTCACTGAGAAGAGCCTGACCCCATCCTCCCGACACACACCCTTCACATATTTAAAAGCATAGATGAGGTCACCCCTTAGCCTCCT
>VWZX01010410.1:375637-435838 GCA_013399015.1 Galbula dea
TTAATGAATAGATTGAAAAGTACTGGTCCCAGTACCGACCCCTGAGGGACTCCACTAGACACAGGCCTCCAACTAGACTCCATCCTATTGACCACAACTCTCTGACTTCTGTCCTTCAACCAGTACACAATCCACCTCACTACCCAATCAGCCAGACCACACTTGCTCAGTTTAGCTGCAAGGATGCTATGGGAGACAGTGTCAAACGCTTTACTGAAATCAAGATAAACCACATCCACTGCCCTACCCTCATCTATCCACCTGGTTATGTCCTCATAAAAGGCTATCAAGTTGGTTTTGCGCCAAGCTAGCACCTTCTTAGGTGCTATCATCAACTGAGCACAGATATGCAGAAAATAGGTTTCACTGGGTCTTGTGTGTATGAGCCGAAGGTCTTTCTCAACAATTTCTTTGACAGTCATTTCATCCTTCTAATAACCTACTTTCCAATCACACTGTCAGTGTGTAGGGAGACTGGGTCCCCTTTATTTAAAAGTCCATTTTATTCTCTGTGCCTCCTCTGGCAGCTTTTAAACCTGCTGACCAGTTTCAGATGTATGTATCTGTGCAGTAAAGGTGCCAGAGATATGACACTCTTACTTGTTTAACAAAAATCTGTGGCCAAGAAGAAAAGAGCTGCTTAATGAGCTCCCTCCGATTGAAAGGCTGTAGTACATACTAGCAGTTTGCTGGAGAATTTCCCATGTAAATACCCCAGCTCAGCCAGCCCCCAGGTCTCCATCAGAGGTACATCTGCATGAGGCCAGATATTAACCCTTTGAACACACCACAGTGGTTTTGTCATGCTGCCTTGTAGTTCCACCCTGCTCATTTTCTTCTCTACCTTTTCTCCTAGAAAGACTGCCTCAGGGGTTACCTGGCCCACCAACGGTTAGAGGCAACTTCAGGGATGCTTTGGGGATGTGCTGGGGCTCAGGGCTACATCTAATGTAGATATCTCCTTGCTCCTCCACTCCAGAGAGCAGCTCATCCCACTCATGAAACCCATCTTGGGAGACATCATTCACTCTTCAGAGGTGCCCATCACTCCACGGACTCCGTAGCAACCTGCAGCAGGTCAGACACCTGTTTTTCTGACAGTTAGATCCTTGAGTTTAAATTTAGTACTGCCTTTAATTCAAGCATGTCCTGAGATATGCTCTCATTTTCCCTACCTGCCACCCCAAGCTGTCTAGTGAGGTGTGAGATGCTACATCCAAGGAGACCAGAGTGGCTCTGCTGTCCTTGCCCATGCTGTGGCCATGGCCATTCCATGTTTCTGACATGCCACGTGGCATGGGGACTTGCCGGCTGAGCAACATGCACACCTGTGTGTGGATGCCCATGGGTATTTTTAGCTCTACTGTCAACACGTCAAAGGAAGTTTATGAGATGGCTGGCAGAGATGAGTTTGGTCCAGGCTTGTGTGTCTACAACAAAACCAGTCTGTGGTTCAGTGCAAGGCAGGCTCTTCAGCCTTCTGCTTGCCCTTAGGTGGGACACAGCAGCTGCTGGAGCAATTTACAGCAGGAATAACTGCAAACCATGGTCTCCAAAATACCTTCTGCTTGAAGATCTTTGTATTACCCCAAATGAATCTGAGCACATTTGCAGAGGAGGATGTCACAGTGCACAATCCAGGCACTGTGAAAGGATTTAATCTAAATATTTGAATGCGTCACAAAGCCAGTTAGATCCTGACAGGAGGAAGATTGGTTCAAAGCCCTTGCTGGGTTTCTGATGCTCAGAAATCTTCATAGCAATGCTCATGTGATGAGTGCTTTAGTGAGGAACTGTATAAAAATATTGAAAGTATCAGTTATGCAATAAGGTGTTTGGGATCACAAGGGAGACCTTGCAAATCTAGCCACAAGGCATTTGCACATTAAAAAAAATAGAAAAAAAAAAGCTTCTTTCAGCAGCAACCTAAACTTTGTGCTGAGTTAAATCTCCCCAGCCCTGGGCTGATCCCACCAGCCCCTCCCAGGTTTTAAATGCATCCAACAATGAAAGTGAAATCCAATCCCATCCAATTAGAGGAAAATGAATGGCTCATCTACAATAAATGGGCTCTGAATAACAATAAGCCAACAAAAGAGCAATGAACTGGAGACAGAATACAATCTTCCTGAATGTTAATCGGCAACTAACTCCACAAGCTTCTTAGAGGTGGAAAGAATTGGAGAAAAATAGATTAGGGAAGCTTTAGAGCACATTGCCTTTTAACTGCTTAGGCCTCACATTTTAACCTAAATACAAGAATGTTTCTGATGCTGCCATTTGCAGGGGGGCAGGAGGAGTACTATTGGGGGTGTTTGTTCTCAATGTTAAATGTTTTCAGTTTATTTAGGGCCTACTGTACACCCTCTAGTATTATTTCAGTGTTTTATTTATTTGAAAGTCCCTTTTTCAAGTAACACAGTAAAAGGGCAGAAGCCTTGGAAAATGTTTTCTGTAGATCTGAGGATTTGGGAAATGAGGCTGAATGAATCCAGAAGTCGGCCTGAGACTGAAGAGAAGCTGGAGAGGTGAAAGAAAAAGGATAAGGAAAAGGCTGCACTTCAGAGGCTGAAGTGCTGTCTATACCCAGCAGGCTACTCCGATGCTGCCCACTTTCTGGTCCCATGTAGACAGCTTTTCACACTTTCAAGGCTAATAATACCTGAAATACCTGTGAAGCAGCCCAGCTGCTGCTTTCCACTACTCTCAACCCCACAGGGTAATTTTTGTAAAGCCAGGGGAAATGCAGGGTTCCTGATTCGTCACTAAGAGAAGCCACTGCCACTGCATTTCAGCTCCATATTCAAGGCATGGTAGGACAAGAGGGAATGGGTTCAAGTTGTGCCAGGGCAGGTCTAGATTGGATATTACGAAAAATTTCTTCACCAAAAGAGTAGTGAAGTATTGGAATTAGCTGACTAGGGAGGTGGTGGAGTCACCATCCCTGGAGGCTTTTAAGAGGCGGGTAGATGTGGTGCTTCAGGGGATGATTTAGGGACAAGAGTAGCATAGGGCTATCGGTTGGACACAATGATCTTGAGGGTCCTTTCCAACCGCAATGATTCTATGATTCTGTGATTCTATGAAAAGGCCACACTGTGGGCACCTGATAAAGTCCCCATAGGTGAGGACAGGTTAACATCCCTGCAGCCTGGGCACTTAGCTGTAGTGGCAGAGAGTGAAGAAGCACATTGGTCATCTCGAAAAAGAAGTGCTCCTGCACTGATGATGTGCAGTCATGATGGCATGGCAAAAGAGACATGGTGAGGACCAGCAGCTCACAGTGCTCATTTCCATGGAAAGCCTGAGTCTTCCTGCTTTGTGGTGATAGTGTTGTTTTTAATGATCCTAGTATCTATAACACACCCAATATGTGTATACATACATATATATACACACACAAGATATCCCTGCTAGATCCTGAAGAAAGCTGTCAAGAATTTTCTTACAGAAATCATGAAAGTAAAGGACCTTCAAAAAGTGTAGTGATTCAAGGGAAAGATGCAGTTACTGGCTTTGATAAAACCCAGGAAATGTGAGGCATGGTAGAGCATGCTGTGATGCCCAAGTTTGAAGAGGCTGAGACAGCATATTCCCATCTGTGCCAAGGTGGTCTAGTGTCCATGAGGTTGCTCTTCATCTCTGCACTACGCTGTTCCTTCAAAGTCTGCCTGTGTGCACTCTTCACGATGGCTCCCTGAGGAGAGCGCCATAATAGCACCTGGGAGTGCTACATGGATGGCACATTTGTTTCTTCTCTGTTGGAGCTGAGCACTCAGCTTTCACCTTCAGCTTGTGCTGTCAGGGCTGCTTTTTATCTACAGGAGAGAAATTCCTGGGCAAACCTGAAGCTCTGACTGAAGGAAGCAGGATGTGTTGTGGTGAAAGGAGGTAAGGTCAGTTCCTAAAATAGGTAGTCCTGAGCAAACAGTCTTCTACAGCTAACCTATGTAGCTCCTCAGGTATGAAATTGCTGCGGTGGGGGCTTTTAGAGTGTTAACCAGTCCTCATCAATGTGAATCCTGAATGTAAACAAAAAAGGGAATGGAGTAACTTTTAAGTCAAATGGTACAAAATAATTTTATAATAATAATAATAATTTAATAATAATTTTATTTCTATGTGTAGGGGTTATGGATGCAAATATGTTTCCTGTGTTGCATTCCTTATCACAAATATTTTCACAGAGGTAGCTCCAAATTTGATATTTCAAAGCCAAAAAAAGCTGGCAAAGATGTTCATAGAAAACCAAAGTATGTTTTTTATCTGTATGGCAAGATGGGAATGAAGAGAAGACCCATATACCCCTTTCCCTCTCCTTAATCTACTGTATAAGAAAAGGGTTGCTCATTGTACTCTTTCAGAGGAGCAAGTATTTGATAGGCATATAGATAAGCTATTAAGTAATATGCATGTGGAGCTAAAGGGGATTTGGAAGGGAGAATTATTCATTTGTTAAATTAAATAACAATTTGGTCTCAGCAGCATTAAAACAAATTTCCAAAGACCATTGTTTGTTTGAACAAAGAGGGGAAAGGAGCCATTAGAAGCAGTTTACACAGTTCAAATATGAGGGGGTTTGTGCATTAATAAGACCAGTGCTGGTACTCAGCGTGTAACACAGAAGAGACTTTTGCAGTACCATGCTGGAAATGTCCTGGCCAGTATTTGGAAATACAGCATCACAGTCTGCCAAAATATAGCATTGAGAACAAGGGATGCCAAGGAGAATTTCAAATTCCACAAACATATTTTTTCTAAAATCTGCCTTAGACTGTTTGGCCAGGACATGGCAGTGGTTAGTAAAAGCCTCAGGCTTTGACTGTTCAGGGCAAAATAGTGTTCCATTCCCTTACAGCAGCCTTGAAGCACCAGGATCCTTCCTTCAACTTCTTTTATCCCCTCAGCAGTTTGCATGAAGTGTTTGCTGGAGCCTCTCAACTTCTCTGGTTTCTTGGCTTTGATCATCACTAAACCTACACCTGCAATTCTTTTGTTAGTCTGAGACTTTTAATGCAGAGATTTGATCTGCAAGTTTTGGGAAGAGTGAGGTTTGCTTTGCTCCCCAGATCAGGTGCAGTGTTACATTTGGCTCAGGCCCTAAAATCTTTAAAATATTGAAGATCTTAGCACTGCAGCCTTGTTATGCAAGAGCTGCATGGTTTTTATACTCATTGGATGACAAAGAGTGGCACCCATCAGTTAAATTGTTGGTCCAAAGTTTTATAAAAACAGATTCTCAGAACTTGATTTACCCAAAATAGCACTATGTGCTCTTCAGGGTTTTGCCTGTGGAGTCACTGGTAGTGCTCATGTAACAAGTTGCTACTCACTGTGAGGTCACAGTGACAGGACTAAGTTGGGTAAGGGAAACAACTTTAATTGATGAAAAAAAATGTTCAGTGAGAGTTTCAGAGTGGGTGTTTTCATTTAGAAGAGCAATAGCCCATAAAAACAAATTCCCTTCTAATAGGTGCTGATCACGTTTTCACTTTTTGGCAGAAAGGAGAACTATCTCTGCTTGCTCCTGTGACTATGATGTTCCCAAAGAACAGCAGTCCAAGGACTAATGTCCCACTTTGTTTTGGTGCTGGACCATATCTCCCATGAGGACCTGTGCCAGTATCTCCTAGAAGGCTCCTGCCTCTGCTCTATATGGCAGTTTGGAGACTTTGGGCTGCCCTCATCTCTCTCCTGTGATCTGGCTCCTAATATCCCTCTGCCCTCTAAATGGCAACCTGACCTGCAGCAAGCTGGCTTCAGCACTGGAGGAAAAAAAAATTAAGAACTTGATTATGGCATAAAACTAGGCCTTTCTGGGGTACAGGAAAACTTCACTGTTGAAATCTTTGCTCACAGGAAACATTTCAGTGCCCTGGGCAATGTCTGATCTCCCTGTTCCAGTGGCCATGGTGGGGTCTCCAAAGCCTTGCTGCCTGTATCTCCCCTAAGGTCACATCACAAGCTGAGAAACCCCATGTTCACGTGTGACCTAGCCCTGGCTGCCCTCACCATGTTTGCATGAAATGTTTGAAAAGTCTCTTTGAGGTGCATCAATCAGCTGCATATCTGTTTGGAAACTAAGAGCTGAAAACCTGTCCTTTTAACCTTGTCAGGTCTTAGCTGCTTACTTTCACCATCGTATACTAGGAATAGATTTGCCCTGTTATATTTTGTATTCCCAGGCTGCTGAAGAAGTGGTTCCCCAGAGCAGAGAGTAAGGCCAGCGCTGCCCTGGCGCTTTCACAGGGCTGCTCTCTCTGGAGCTGCCTGAACAAAGCACCATTTGAGACAAGCTTTGGCGGCCCATGGCTCCCTACAGGGATCTCTTCCATTTCTGAGAAAAATCTGGCAAACTTCTGCTTTTCCCATTCTGACAAACGTTTGTGACTGTTCCCAAATGACAAAGGGGTAAGTTGGCAATTGAACGAGTCAGGTCCCACAGGCTCCCAGCAGAGCACTGAAGACCAGGCACCTTTCCCTGTAGAAGTTTTATGGATGTTGCATAATATGTGGGTTGATAATTAATGACTAATTCCTGCTATGTTAATCTACTCTTGCTCTCCTCTGTGTGCATCTACTATCTGGGAAATCAAGGTGGGGGAAAGTGTGTTATAAATAAGGTAAAAAATGTGCCCAAGTAGATCTTGGAGGGGAAGGTTGCCAAGGTGACTTTTCTAATTGTAGACATGAAAATCTTTACTGACTCCAGGGGCATCAGTAGTTTGAAAGGGAGTGCTTACTGAGAACTGTTTTGTTTATTAAGCAATATTTTGAAAGAAAAGCACCTGCTTTAGGATAGCTGGCTGGAAAGAGACTTGTTCTGGGAGTGCTGAACTGCATCATACACATGGGGCCAAAAGTGGCCTCAGGTAATGACACTCTATTGCAAGACTAGTTGTACTTACCATGGTACTTATGCCTGGGAGAGGTTGGGATTTAATGCAATTTTCTCTCTTTGTTTACCCTGTTTAAAAATGTAGGCAGATCCCCAATATTTGTGACTACTGTTCTTCAGCCAACACTCTTAGAGGCTTCACAAAGGGAGTCAAGGCTGAGGCCAGAACTGCAGGTGGCACTTAACGGCTGAGGTGTCCAATAGTCATTGCAGCATTCAGCTCCTATTCTAGCTTTGGGAATTCGCCATCTCCTGCATTTATCTTTATAAAACCATGTTATTTAAATTCAGATTTATTCCTGATACTGCTTTTTAAAGCCTCGATAAACCTTGCTGCAATCAGCTTGCTCTTATTTGAGTGACCACCTATATCAACAGTGGCAGATATGTTGTTCCCCTGAATCTCATAGGAGAGGTCAGTTCTCTGGCCCAGCATCTGCATCCAGCATGTCTATCCCTCCCCCCCAAGATTCAAGAACTAACATAATGCTATAGCACTCCTACAGCACTGCCATCAGCAAGAAGGCCAAACTCAAAACCACCTTCTCTAACGTATAGCCCTGTACTGCATGAATTCAGAGTGGATCTTTATTAAGCTGTAGCCCTGCAGGAAGGACTGGCTCAGATCTTCATGCGCACTTTTGCTCTGCTCAACTTACCCAAAGAAAAGACATTTTAGACTGTTTTGCACCGGGGTAGCCAGGATTTAGGCTGCAAGCTCCTACCACACCCTCCACTTTCTGAGGGGTTGCAGGCCTGCCAAATCCTTAGAGGCTGGCAGAGTGTAGCACAGTTCATTTGAATTTGAATAAAGTACTGAACTTTATTTTGAGCCCTAAAATTCAAATCAGAGTGTGATGAACGCGCGCCTGGATGTGAATTTAAAAAAGAGCCACTAACCAAGAGTAAGCAGAGCTGCCTATAGTTCCTATCTCTCTGGCTTTATCATCTGGAGAGCAAACACTGAAAAAAGAAAAGCCTCTGCAAGGAATCAGCTCCCAAAACCTAGACCTTGCTCAAAGATTTTCACTGATGTTTTAATGTGAGAAGGAAAAAGCAGTTCCTTAGACAATATATCCTTGTCTCGTTTTCACCAAAATAAAATTTTAGTTAAAGCAGAGGGTCTACCTTAACTGTTTTAGGTTAAAAAAAGGGGGAGAGGGAGAAGGAAAAAAAAAAACAACCACCAACCAACCCACACCGAACAAACAAAAATCAACAGGAAAAAAATAACCAAACCACTAAAGTTTAACCCCAGCTGAGTTTCTCAGTTTTTGGAAACTTAAGCAGAATTTTGTAGAAAGAGGGTCTGTACTAAAAGTTATCTCAGAGTTTGCTATAAGAAAACAGCTAGAAGATTTAGTGGGTCTAGCAAAAAGTTCTCAATAATTTGTGAGAGAGAGAGAAGGAGAAAAAAACAACCAGCTTGTCCCTGCAGTTATACAGAGCTCCAAATTGGCAAGGCTCAACAGGTAATCCTTTTTCAGCAGAGACTTGCAAAGAAACTATCAAACCAGCCCAAGAATAATAAAAACATTATTTATAGGCTTTCTTTCCCTGCAGAACACATGGAATTTTTCAGGGAGGAGCATACATGAGCGTACATGAGAATGTGATATATTTTTACTGCTCCTTCTTCCTCTTTTCCTCATGTTTGGAGTTTTCCAAACATGATGCTCCAGTCTCAAAGGCTAAATCCTTAGCTGGTAGAAAATGGGATAATGCAGTTAATTCCTTCTGCAGCTATACTGATTTGCACCAGCTGCAGAACAGCCCCATTATATTACCTAGATGCAGAGTGGAGCTGCTTTAATTCTTTATTCTTGTTTGATATCAGTTTCCAAAATGAAACTGTCTTACAAAGGTGTATGTTTACAGATGAGTCAAACCCCATTACACTGAAACTATTTAATTGTAAGCAGGTTAGATCAGCTTTCTTGTGGTAAGAGCTTCTGATACTGGTGTCTCTTTCTTGTGCAGGCTTAAAACTTTACTTGCAAAATCTCCTAGTATTCCTTTGAACTCCTTTGGGGATTAAAAAAAAAATACTCCAGTTAACACTCCCTCATTTCATTTTTAAAGGTCATGCTTAGAGCTGGCAGTTGTTATAGGAGCTGTCTTCTGTAAAGAAAAGTCTTAACTAGGCAAGCACAGACTTAACCTCACCATCGAAAAACTAACATTGTCACTAGGATATGGAGAAACCATGGTGAAGAACTAGCAACAGCTAGACCACGGCAGAATGAGCAGTCGGCATCTGCTCGGTGGGCCTTTATCATGCAGTGTTGTATGTACGATTCAAAATGCACAGAACGATTGTTGAAATGATGTAGACAAATTGACTCAAATTAGTTTAGCATGGGCCATGCAAAGTTTAAGCTTGTTGAGCCCAGACACATAGCAACAGCCGCCTCGCTTGGGAAGACTGCGTGTTCGAAGTGCTAGCAGAGAAGCGTATTCTAGCCCACGTTCGCGGGGTTTGCTTTTGTGTCTGCTTGCTGGTTTTTCTTTTAATTTTGCCTGCCTCTAGAAAGCCTTGGCAGAAGCGATCCCTGCTGAAGTCTACACTAGCACTGATAATTTTATAGAAGTACTTGTGAGCTTTAATGTCATTTTATACTTCCTTAATCTTTTGACTGTTCCTTAATGACAAACAAATCCCCAAAGAACTAGAGGGAAAAAAAGATTAAAAGGATTTTGAGATTGTGTTCTCTGCTTTCAGTCAAACTGTCCCAAATCCTGCCAACACAATTCTCCAGTGCCCTATGACACCCCTCCCCAGACCACCAGGAGTGAGTTTCTTATTGTATTTACAGTAATCTAATTACAACAGTTCTTTAATTCACAGTCAGCTTTGGTATACAGACTTTAGCAAGAACTCTCCTCTTAGTACTGACTGCAAACTTTAATCTTTTAAACTAACACACCCACAGAACCTCCCTGCCCCGAATGTTCTGAAATGCCTCTGGAAGCTACTAAGATATGTCCCTCTTCCCATGCCCACCAATGCTTCAGTTATTTTGTTTTCTTTTGTACCTCTTTACTGCCTAAAGGTAAAGTGAGAGTTCTTAAGAGATAATGTTCTGTAAGGTTATAAAATGATGATAAAAACAGTTTGCTTGCCAGAAAATTTCTTAAAAAAAAAAAAAAGTTCTAAGTATTTGTAGTTCCCTTAATTTTTTTTAATATCTCACTGTATTTTTTTAGAGGAAATGGTGACTGAACATTTTACTTCAAAATGAAATAAACTCTCAGCTTAAAATTGTCATTGCCCAAAATCATTTGATGCAAGCCTTAAAGCTGATTACCTTTATTTAGAACAATGAGACAACAAAAGTAAATGTTCGTACATAGTAAAAATGTCAAGAAAATGAAGACCAAAAAGATTGTTCTATTTGAAGCAACATATAAAACAAAAGTATCATTTGCAACAAATTAGCAAACCTGGACATTCTTAGTGTGTCATTGCAGCCATCTAGCTATATACACAAGTATTACACTCTTCAGTTTTATTTCCTTCACAGGTTTTCCCCTTAAAGCTTTTACAGTAATACTGGGTTTATCAACACACATCTTCTGGAATTTTGAGGGAGCTTTTCTTTTCCTCCAGTACGGCATGTGACTCTCTGAGCTGCACTCACATAAAGCCTAATCTCGAACCCAATAAAGTCAATAAAACTTTCATTTCCAAAAACATCAGGAATAATGTAGGTCCAATTACTATAAAACTTGGGTTTCCCCTGTTACCAGGTCTTTTAGAAGATGTACGGAAAAGAGAAATAAATGCATGCTCACATTTCATTTATGAGTATTTCAAATACTCAGATTGGCCTTTGGTATCTGTGTGGTTGGTTTCTGTGAGGCTCATCGATCATTTTGCTTCCTAGTATGTACCAGAATTCCTTGTCATGTCACAATTGTTTTAATACTTAATTCCTTCTGTTGAGATTTGTTGCTGTGCAAGGTGAAATAAGCTGGACAGTCAAACCTCAGCTATTTGCTACCATTTTCTGTGAACCTTGAAAAACAGGGAGTATGGTGCCTTTTCTGGTCTTACATTCACTCTTGGAAAAACTATTTCTAATGCACCTTTTTGCTCTGAGCAAACTGGCCATGGCACTTTTGGATAATATGGATAATAATTTATTGGATAGATTATGCAATTTTTCTCTTTGTAAAATCTTTTGTTTTCTAGACAATGTCTGCACTCTGCTCAGTCTGAAGAACTCAGAAAAATGAAATGGCTTTTTTAAAGTTGTATGAAAGAGTAAGAAAGACCAACAGCCTGGAAACCTCCCAGCTTTTATCAAAGTGTTTTGGTAATGATAGGTGGTATGTAGCAGTTTATTTGTCTGAGATCTAGCTTAAATTGTATTCTCTGGGATAATAATATCTAATCCTCACAGTTCAGTAATTTATGAGGTTGGGCAATGTACAAGAAATACTCCTACCCTTATTAAAACAAAGTTCTTTACCAATTACATTCTTACATGAGGGACTCAGGCTTCCCTAATGAAGGGAAAACATACGTAATTGCTGCATAAGGAGGTATGGAGCAAGGAAGCCTGAAGCGTACGAATGCCATCTGCTGGCGCAGTTAAAAACTATGACACTTCAGCAACCACTGCTGCTGTCTTTGAAGATGAATGTGGAAGTTCAGATGGCATTTTGTCTACTGGCATGAGCCAGCCACATTACTCCATATCTAAACTCATGGCAAAAGAAGTATCAAGATAAGACTATATAAGCTAATGTGCCTTAACATGTATATCTGTGCTTGAGCATTAGGTCTGTTTAATGCCTTATGTCATAAAGGCTTAGTTAGATTGGGAATAAAAAGCATCTGTGCTTGCAGTTTTGCTGAACATCATGTTTAAGTGTACTAATCCTCATGTAAGCTTATATCCATTAGACTATTGTTTTATAGTTTTACATGCAGTGCTACTTGGAAAGGATTCTGAACAGCAAAGCCTGTTTTTACCCAGGTGATTTAATCTCTCTGGTCTGTCCAGAGGGGCCTGGGGGTGAAATACAGGGCAACCCAACTGGGCATAGAGGAAATTCACACCTCTACAGGAAGTTGTTGCCTCTGTGACCTTCTCCTTAGGGTTTGAAGTGCAAACAGCAGAAAAAAAAATGTGTATTTTTAAACCATAGACTAGGGTCCAATCATTTTGTAGGGGTTAAGCAGTTATGATTTTTAGAAATGTTTCATATCTCCCACAGAAACTGGGATTTAGCCTGGACTATGATTCTAATAGGCAATCTTTTGCTAAATACAGGTAAGCCCATGTGTTGTGTGAGTACTGGCAAAGGCCACCCTTATCATGATGGACCAAAGAATCAGGAAATAAAAACTAAGTATGGGTCCTCACCAGGGCTTGTCCTTCTCTCTTGGGCTGAAGTCAAAGTCCATGTGGGGAGGAGGATGGTTTCTTGCTAGGCTCACCCCTAAGCTTCAGCAGAGCCAACTGCAACTGCTTTTACTGAGCTGCTCATGTCTGGCAGAAAGGCTGGTAAAGATAAAACAAATTTGTTTTCTTTTCTCTCTCTTTTTTTTTTTTAAACTTAAACAGAGATGCAGCTGCTGCTTATAGACTTTCCACCTCACATATCAAATTATTTGAGGAAACACTAGACCACAGCTGGAGACAGGGCCCTTAACTGCAGCAATGCAAGGCACAACCTTTCCAAAATTGCCACAGACCTCCATGTTCACAGGACTTTAAAAAATACCAAACATTCAGTGGGTTTAACTTGCCCTTACTTGCCTTCTGGCCCCTAAGCTGTTAAGATTTATAGGTAATTCATTCTCTGTCCACAGCATTGTTCCAGACACTGTAAGGTGTCAGCACTGATGGAGGAGCACAAACGAGGGTGTGAAATCTCATCTGTATAGAGATAGGACTGATACAGGTGGTTTTGTTTAGAAATATTAGGGTGTTTTTAGAAAGTGTTTTTTTGTTTATTGTAATAATCATATTTTCATTTTATAATCAATGAGTAGTCAGAACATTCCTTCAACACATTTGATTCTTTCTCTCGGGTCTATGTATTGACAAATGGCACCATCTCCCTTATGCTCCCCAGAATGAACAGCAAATGTGATGCACTGCATGTTTCCAAGGCTGAGCCATTCTTGTGGGACTTTACCCATCCCACAATTCTATTCAGAAAAAATAACTTCTTTTTAAAAAAAATTTCTATTCTAGGTAATTCCTGTTGTTCAGAAATGACCTACAACCAAGCAAGCTGAGAAGGATATCACCGTTTAGTGCCTGAACTCTAAAACAGGGTGAGAGCTGGCAGTGTAGCTAACGATGGGAAGTGGTTAATGACAGGTCAATGATGGAATCTGACTAATGAAGGGGAAAGGATTGCAGTACTGCAGTGTCACCAAGTGCATGGCATGGCAAATAAAAGCCCTTTAAGTCCTTGTAGCCCCAAGCCTACAGCCACCTTTTTACCCTTCCACTGTCCTTTCTGATAGCACATTGAGAATTTTCAAATCACCCATGGCCAGACCTTGCAAAGCCACAGCTCCAACCACAAGAGTTCAGGCTACATGCACCACCTTTGACACCCAGCCTCTCTCTGCTCCACAGGATGTCAAAGAATTGTACTAGATGTCCCCTAAGGAAAAACAGCAATTCCATAATTTCTTTCCAGAAAAGGTTTTGTGTCTTCTACAAACTGTTAACTGCATTACATGAGTGAGTCAATGGTATAAAATGCAGGTAATAAATCATGCCATCATCATCCTTATCATCACTGTTATTACTTTTACTCTTTTCTTGAAGAGAAAAAGGAATTAAAGGAAATATAGAGTTTTGTTAGAAAAATGGGGATAAGGAAGAAAACTATACTCCACACAGAGAAGACAGGTGCAAAACCATTGCAGAGAACTTACATCTAGTTACGTATAGGACTGTATTTGACAGTGTTCAGAGGATTGGGTTCAGGGTTTGTGTAACCACATGGCTTCCTTTACTATTGTATGTTCCTTTCATCCTCTGAATATGCCAACAATAGATATGGAGTGATCAGGCACAGCATTAGAAAGCCGTAGGGTTACAAAGGATTCACTACTTAGCAGCATTACCTTCTTATTGGAAGTAGGTGATTTGTAGTTCAAATTTGTAATTAAGGTACTTTTTCTGAGTATTCCAACACTTGTTTTACAATTCTTTGGTTCATATTTGTTTTTTTCTTTGTAGGAATAAACAGAACAACAGCAAAAGAGTCTGGCATGTCACTACTGAGATATGCACACCTTGAGAAGCAATAGCAATCTGTTGGCTCTCCTGAATAACAGCTACCAATGATCAGAACATTTACTAAGACCTTAAGAGAGATCGTGGAGTGTTTTATTGTTACTGTGCTGCCTCTGGAAGGTACCAGAGAGTATAAGAAAGCACTGGTTTATCTGTAACCTGTTAATTACATAGCTGTAACAAAGTCTAGAGATACCTGCCTGATGCTTGGAACATCAGTCCACTGGGAAGAATAAAGAAGCAAAGCAGGTAACTGAATGTTTAATTAAACTGATGGAAGGTATATACTCTGCTCTGCAGAGATCCCCTGGGAGCCAAAACAAAGGGAAGAGGTGCTCAGTGCCCTTACAGCCCTGCATTTTATCTTTGCTTTGTTTGCAACCTTAAAAACATGGAAGAATTTCTTGCTGTGTAGGTCTGTAAATCTGATGATGTTAATGTTTTATTTCATAACAAAAATGGAGGCATGGTAGAGACAGAGCTGAAGAGTGACTTTATCGTTAGCACAGCTTGTTATTTTAAATGTCAACCTCTCAGGGGAGTTCCTGTGTCAACAATTTTCTTCAGAGGTTAAAAGCTATGAAAGCAGGTGAGCACACACCCAACTTGTAACTTCGTCAATCTGAGCAAAAAGCTCATGAAAATGGGCTAATAAATAGAGCACACAGCTGGAAAGGACATTTCATTTAAAATTGGATAAAAAGCCCAAACAGTCACAAAAGGGTTGCTGCATTTCTATGCAGCACACCACACCTGGGAGACTAAACAACAATATTATCGTCTATACCTATTTATTCAAGGCAGGGATCTGACCTTTCCAGGCTCATTTGTTTCAGCAAAATTTGCTTGTGCTCCTCATGACTTCTTATATTCATAAGACTTGCAAGACTGGAACATTAAATAATTGCTGATAACAAAAAGGAAGCATGATAGGAGGAACAATACTGTTTCTTATTATGTGTTTGGATTATCTTTTTTTCTTTAAGGCACTTCAATTATTTTGATCATTTTCTTGTCAAAGGTACACTTTTAAATTGGCCACTGCAGTTTCACAGATAGGAAGCTTTTCTATGATGTTTGCAGCACATCTTAATGAATACAGTTACTATAGTCCTACTGAATAATATTATTGTAATTATTTTGTCCACCCAGTTATCCTTTCAGCTGGAGGAAGTTCCACTCTGCAAGTTGAGCAACAGAACCAGGCTGCTTCAGAGGTTGGGTGGCTTCAGTCTTGTCCCTTGACTCCACAATGACACCATGTCCTGACCTATAAAAAGAGGACAAAAAAGTCTATTCACCTTTGTAAACTCTAGTGCAACGTATGGTTGAATAGCAGTAAGTAAATTTAAAATCTTAATTAAACTGAGGCAGAGCACCAAGTAATCACAAGCTCATTAATAGTTCTGCTGCTGGAACCAGTTTGTTAATGGCTCAGTAATGAGCTGACAGTACAATCTGCAAAACCACAGCTCTTGATAATTTTTTTAAGTATGTAATTATATTTTGCTAATCGCTGGAACTTGTGTGTACATATGTAATGAGAGATACCTCTAAACAGTTAACAGCCCAAGACTTCAAATCTATTCTTCTTTATTCCCAATTTGTATTGATAAAACCCTGCAGTCAGCTGTGTTATAAAAAGGAATGGGCATTTCTGTTGGTGACTGGCACTGTAGTGGTACTTTAGTAGTATGCTTACCTGTTACTTTCTGAACCATCAACTGAAAATGTTATACAACCAGTGTATGCCACCACATATTTGAGTGGAGTATGCTACTGTTGCATTCCAGCCTGGTTTTGTTAGTAAGGTAACATCAGCTAGTGGCTTCACTACCAACAAATGTTGGATAGTAATCTCCCTCCCTCCTTCCAGCACACTATTAACCTAGGTTATCTACTCAGGAAACCCATTTTTATCCAAGGTAGAATTATGTTTCTAATTTGCAAAAGCACAGTTTTTGCATAATCTTTCTCCACTGCACCACAGGCATGGATCTGCAGTATGGATGTATTCACATCTGTGGCATACAAGTTAGGAGATAGCACCCAGTAAGATCCAGCTCCAGCCTTCACCTTTGACTGCTATGCATTATTATCTCTAGGAATGAGCCAAATGAAACAGCACACTCAGTATCTCCCGTGCTTTCTTGTTACTCTCCTCATTCAGGTTTCCTGCTGAGCAAGCAGTCATACTAGAGTTTGCTTTCAACTCACATGTCTACAGAATTCACCAGACTGAAGAGAGCTTGATGCTCCCCTCCCAGCTTTGACTTTTCACAAAGGCCACTTTCAACAGGACAAAGGCTACCAACAACAGGAAAAATTAAACTGCCAGGCCTAAGAGTTCAGGAGGCACATGTAACATTTTAAATTAAGTGCTGTACTGAAAGAGACAGACTCCTTTCAGAGCTGTTTCCTAGGTCTACATTGAATCTAAGACAGTGAAACTCCAATTCTAGTGGCAGCTCCCCACAGCTACTACAGCAATAGAAGTAACCACAGTCGTCACACTGGAATACAAAATGTATGTATTTTGACCTTGCTTCAATTATTTTCTGATTCCCTGATCATAGTGCTTTCACAGGCAAAATCTGAAAACCTGTAATCTAAATGAAGGAACCACTCCTCCACAGGGGACACAATGTTGTATATTTTCCATTTTACAATTGTTAGGCAGCTACTTATATGCTATTTCCAGTGAAAGAGGATAATTTATATTTCATAAAGACTAAATAACACTAAGGAAGAATTTAGTCAATATACCAACAGCTGGCCATCTTTCAGACTATTTATGAAGGAAACATTCAAAGCATAAAAAATAAAATGAGAGCAAAAATAGTCACAATGCTGACATCTCTGCAATCAAAACCTTTCCTCAGCTTCAACATCAGTTTAGCAAAGTAACAGGGATGCTGCTCATCTGTTTTCTGTTGTTTGCAGAGATGTCAGCCTGAACTTATTTCAGTTATTACACTTGCCAGTGAGACTCTATCACCAATAGCTGTGGTTTTATGAGGAAGTTAGTTAGCTCTTTCTGTTTGCTTGGCAAAACACTTCACCAAGCGAAGTCCTTCTGTGCTATCCTAGGTCTTTCAGAGCCTGAAAAATAAGAGATTTTTATCTCTTCAATGCCATTAATTTTCAGTTAATAGGAGGCAAATCATTCTTGTATCCCTCATGCTCTAAACTTTATGGGAGATTTACTCTATCACACAGAAAATACTCAAGCGACAGCTCTTTCTGCTGCCACCAGAAACATGAAGCTACAGGCCTTGCATTTGAAGCAAAGTACTGCAGGTAAAGAAGATACTGTGTTTCCCTGGCCTTAGGCCAAAGGATGAGTAGCAGCTAAAGGAAAATCCCCTTATCTCAAAGACGAAAAACATGCAACAATATCTATAAGTACTAGGGAGGAAAACTCTTCAGAGAGTTACTGACTTGTCCTCCAAGGTGGAAAACAAGGTCCCAGAGGAGGACTCCTTTGTGCCTGTGTAGTATTTCCAAACACTAATTCATGCACTCTTGTGTGCCTCCCACGTCCTGAAAGATCCCAAGGTGTGCACCTGATCATAAAGATATAAGATTTGTTGTTTTCATGTGGATTCTCCTGCATTCATGCTTTTTCCCATTTGGTGCCAAACTAAACAACATGCTGGTATTCATTCAGTGGGTCAGGAACATCAAGTCCCCATTAACATTAACCATCTCTGAGGCTGTACAGCACTGCTCTGAAGGGTCACATTGACTCCCGCAACTGTCCAGTGATGTCCAACTAGATCTACATGCTCTGAGAAGAGTTCTTTTTCACCTTCATCTCACACCTCCATTACATCCTTTTGTGCTAATCCAGATTTATGCTGCTGAGGCTGGGGCTGATAAAAGAGCCTGGAAAAGGCTTTTTTAGAAAGATGTCTTTGGAAACAGGGTGTTCCTGTGTCGCAGGAGGGTGAGCTGAGTTTGCACTTCTTACAGGGGCTACTGATTTTGGAGGAATCCTGGAAAGATTATCCCCATACACGTTTCTTTGTAGAGAGGAGGGTGGAGCAGAAGGGTGCCAGCCAAGCACAAAGCAAGGCAGATGAAGCACTGGTGGTATTTTGCCTGTGCAAGTTTTTTAGTCTTGTGAAGTATTTAATGGGGTATTTAGTATTCCTCTGCTGCGGAGAGGAGTTCTGGTTTTAAACTCACATTTGAAGTACCT
This sequence comes from Galbula dea, assembly GCA_013399015.1. Lineage (NCBI taxonomy): Eukaryota > Metazoa > Chordata > Aves > Piciformes > Galbulidae > Galbula > Galbula dea. The sequence continues at coordinate 394,014 of VWZX01010410.1, forward strand.
GGGCCATCCAACCCTTCCTTGTCTAACAAACTTGAAATTGGCTGTTCATCCCCAAAGATGCTTAGAGATGTACATGGACAGGTCACAAAGAAGGGGGCAATCGCCAGAAATCCTGTCTTTCCCCAACTATCCTTGTTGGTGTGGTTCCCTAGAAAGCCATGCCCTTACACCATCATGACTACATATGTATTCCTTACAGGTTGCATCTGAGTAGCTCCACTCATTCAGATAGTGGCTGGGATAATGGGTACAATGTAAATGCTGCTTCATGTAAATCCAGATTCTTTGGATTAGTGTGGTGGCTTCACACCACACTGCTGGCCCTGCGCTAGGCAGTGCTACGTGCAGGAGAGTGCTGCTTCTTGACCCAGAGAACTTCTGTAGACCCCCTTCTCTGCCGACGGCATGGCCAGGACACCTCAGGGGTGCATCTATTCACCCCGACCTCACTGCCCAGCCCAACTGAGTGCTGCAATCCAAGCTTGTGCACCTCACAGCATCCAGCTCTGCAATGGTAACACTGTCCTCCCTTTCCACCTCTCCTCTGCCCTGCCACTACCTGGCATCTTCCTCCACCTCAGGGCCCAGGCCCCGAAGCCACAGAGGCCTCGTTCAGCGCAGAACCCACACAGGCCCTTAGGGGGGGTCAAGCCCTGCGTGGCTGGGCCTGCCCCACTCGCTACACGGGGAAGAAAGGTGTCGCTGGGCCTGTGTGGGCCATAAGAGTCGGGACGACCCCAAGAATCTACGCGTGCACCGGCCTGACCCTTTGAGGGAGGCCGGTATAGACGTGTAGCACCGGCGAACGAAAAGCGGGGACGCCATAGAGTTCATGGAACCCCCGGCAGGCCCGGGAGGGGGAGGGGGCAGGAGCGGCAGCGCCTGCGCGCCCCCCGGCTGCAGAGGGGGCCGCACCGGGCGCTGGGGCGGGGTCTGCGGGCGCCGACGGGGCGGGCGGCGGCGGGCGCCACGTCGGCAGCGGGGAAAGGCGCAGGAGTAAAGTCTGCGGCGGAGCTCAGTCGAGCTGAATCGTGTTTGTTACGCGGTGAGTGAGGGCTGAATAGCCGCTGCTGCCCCGGCACAGCCGCTAGCTGGGGAGCCCGGTGGGCGGGCAGTCCCCTTAGAGCCCTTGCCGCTTCCCCTTTTTTCCTACCCGCGGAGGAAGGGAAACTTCTGGGGGAAGAGGCGGGAAGTACTCGGTGCCCGGCGGCGGAGATGCCGGTGGGAGAGGCGGGGCCCGGGGAGCGGGGCCTCCNCCATGCCGGCAGCCCCGGGGCGGGCACAACCCTCCCGCCTTTGTGCTTCCTGCCGCGGCACCGGCGGGCGTGAGGGACAGAGGGAGGGCCGAGCCGGCCGTAGCGGCTCTGTTGCGGCCTTGGCTGCCACGTCAGTGCCGCCGCCCTACGCCGTGGTGCCCAGCGGTGCCCTGGACGGCCCAGCGGGGCAGGCGGGCGGGGGTCGCTGCTGGGCCGCCTCCCGAGCTCCGCCGGAGAGGCAGGTAGCTGCCAGGGGAGGACGTAGCGGGGGCTACGGGGACTTGGGCCGCCCTACAAGGAGGATTTAGTGTCTCTGCGGGCCGCAGTGGGCTCCTCTTCGGCACTGGGACTGTGGCTTAGGTCGGCTGAAGCGTCCTTACCAACCTTTCTGAGCTGGGCGCCGCGCTCCCCGCGTCCATGGCGTAGCGCCTTCCGGCCACCTCGGAGGACAGCTGTGGGAGCCGTGCTCGCCTTGGTTTTGCTCAGGCTAGTCTTGTTCTTCCCCGTGGACATCTCCGTGCCAGGAGAAGCTTTGTTTGTTTCGAGTTTTCTTTTCTTCTCTTTAAACTTCGCTCTGTTCACATGTTTCCTGTAGTAACTTGCTTCTTATTTCATCCGTTTCTGTCAAGTCTAGCTTGATGGAGTAGGATCTGAAGAGTTCTTTTGTAAACTGTTTGGGAGCAGCATAGCTTTCTGCATTCACCTAGTCTAGGTGCTTACGTGGTGTGGCCTGAAAATAAATGCAAGTTATTTTAGCTGTGCAGCTGGTTCTGGTCATTGTGCATAGCTCATAGACAGTCTCTGCAGAAGCAATTAAATGCTTTCTTCTGCTCGTTTAACCAGGATGAAAATGGGATCTCTGAATCAGGATGTCAGTCTCTGAGGAAGATAAATTCCAAGTGCACATAGTCTTGTACAGTGTGCCCTAAGCATTGCTTTGGGCAGCATCTCTCGTTATAATTAGGAAGGTACATACAGTATAGCTTGATTTAGTACACAAATCTGGTTTGTATGCACATCGGTTTTAAGACTGCTCAGTAAATACTAGGTAGCCTCTTTTTTTTAAAAAAAAAAGCTTTTTTGTTAAGCTGTGGTTAAACATTCAGCAGAAGTAGTGTTGCCTCCTCAGTATAGGAGTGGACTGTGTTGCAAACTGAAGGATGGTCCTTGTCTAGTAAGTAAACAGGTCTAAATATCAGGCAGGAGCCTAAAAACAGATGGTGGATCCTAGGTGGATGCTTCATTATTTCATTAGCAGGAGTGGCAAGGATTTTCAGCAGCTGTTTTATCGCTCTGGCTATTAGGCACTGTCAGGTTTTGTCTTCACAGGTCTCTTAGAAAAGGAGAGCTGAGGCACTTACGTAGCTCAGGCATTGGGAGGAATGGGGAAGGCTCTGAATTAGAAAGCTGAGCTAGCAGGAGGCAGAGGATGACTGAAGCTGTGTCCTATGCCTTACTGGAATTTACCATTTAATTTCTAGAAACCAGTTTTTGTGGATAAGTAAAGGGGAATTTGGTTTCTTGTTGCCTTTGACTTGGTATCTTGTGAATCCTTGCTTTGGAGAAAGCTTGCTTGCCAAAGTCAGATGTTCCCTAGAGCCTCTTCTGGAGACTCATCTATGGTTTAGTTGAGGATGACAGAGAAAGACTGGATTCTCTTACAGGCAGCTGTGATGCTGGAATGTCCTGGGCATAGTTAAGGGGGTTTTATTTTTGCATTTAGTTGTGGTGTTTGTCCTTGTTTTTTAATACAGAGATGTTGCATTACCTTCCCAACTGTGTGCTGAACCCTGCATGCTAAGAGCCTGTGGTTTATATTTTCTTACAGCAGACTACCTTTCTTGGGGGGAGAGAGGGTGGGAGACAGAGTTGTAGCCCATCCTGCTATAGGTTTAAAAATAAGCTGTGGTTCACACCTGGAAACTTCTGATCAAGTTTTTGTAGTATTTCCTTGAAAACTTTTTTTTCTTCTGAAACAGGCACGATCACTCCCAAGCCAGTCTTGCTTTGTATATAAATCTGAATTTTGATCTTCGCTTTTGAATGGAAGGCTTGTTGAAATGTCAGCTATGCTTTTGGTTGTTAGCTACACGCTTTCTACGTGCCTGGATTTGTTTTTTACTTTAGTGCTGTTAGCATTGACTCTTTCTTCTTTCAGAAGCTCAGTCAACTGTCTCCCTTGCATTAACTAATTGAAAAACATGCTTCCGTTTCAGCTGTGCTCTGAGGTTTATGCTTAAGAGATATAGGAACACTGAACACTCTTACCAATAACATGTTACAAACCTTAATGCAAGGCATAAAGCAGCGACAGTAATAGTCAGGGGTCACTTTTGCAGCTTGAAGCAGTCGTCTGAAAAGGAGCCATGGGTGGGATTACCTTTTTGGCTTCGTGTTTATTTCCTTGTTTAATTTGGAGATCAGAGCTCTGTTACTCTTTCCAAAATGTATTTCTTAAAATACCTTCTTAACAAATACATATTTTAGTTTTGTGTATGTGAAAGGCATCAGGTTCATTTGGGAATCTGCTGCACTGCTGAAAGAGGGGAAGGAGAGCAATGCACATGGCAAGGGTTGTCTTTTTTTTTGCATCAGCTCTGTAGCAGAGCTGGTGGGCAGAAAGAAGATAATTTTTTTGTGGTGGACTGAGACAAGGCGATTAGATTGCTTGGAGTTCTGTCAGGTGAGTAGTTCCAGCACTGTCTGCTGCTGCTGCAACCTTCTGGAGTAGCATTATGCTGCCAACTGAAATCGGCGGCCCCATCCTTGGGTAGTTTCACTGCTGCTCACAAATGTCTGAGTAGTGGCATTGAAACAAGCCAGTTTTTACTGGCTGCTGCTTGGGCCAGGTTTGCTGTACTGAAACAGTAAGGCTTTTTGTCTGTGAAGTCAGAAAGACATCGAGAGCACCAAGAGAAGCTCAGGAAGCTGCACACGTCAGTAATGGCTAGAGCCCACTTCTCAATGGACGGCTGAAATTTTGTACAAATTGCCGACCGAGAACTGCAGGCTTGTTAAGGAGAGGCTGTCTTAACACTGATTACTGTGCTTCATAGAAATACTCATGATGGCACGTGGTGCAAGTAAAGTTATCTCCATTGCCCAAAAATACAGATGGAGTTGGTGGTTTTGTGTGATAAATCTCACAGCAATTTGGCATCTTAAGGCCATGCCAGTTGTGCTTCTCCTGTGCTGTAGGCCTTTGTATTTATGATTTCCACCATATGCCCATGGCAGGTATCTGACAGTAGCACTATTCCAGAAGATGTCATTAACCTTCTAATTTTCTTGTAGGTGTATGCAGAATACTTTTGTGGAAACAACTAAGTAGAAATCTTCACAAAGGAATATATTTGGTGAGCAAGGTTTAGTTTAATCAGCTTTGATGTGAATGTGCATGTGGCTGTATCATTACCTCCAGAGCTTCTTAGTATTTTCATTCAGAGTCTTATAACACTGTTAATGTTATAAATAACTCTTGAATTAAAAATCTTCTAAACCACTTTTCTTTACAACTGTATAAAACTTCAAAGCTTCTTATATATTTCATATACTATGATATTGTGGTTTCTTCTTTAAAACCAATTGAAAGAGTAAAAATCGTTAAGATTTTTGTCTTAAATCTTTTTTAGTGTGAAAGTTGATGCATATTTTAAAGTGTTGTTAAAAAATATGAGAAGTTATCCCTTGTCTTTTCAGTGACTAGCACCCTCATAAGTGCATGGTAAGGGGGAAAAAACCGCAGCAAATAGTCTGTATGTGTCCCTGTTTGAAGTATCTTGTAAGATCTGGGTTGTCTTCTATTTTGTAAAGTAAGAAAGCACAAAGTTTATGTATCGATGTGCACATATGAAGAAGGAAACTGGAGAGTGCCACCGATATGCTAGATGTCTGCTTCATGAATGTCTGTCAAAGCTTCCTCCTCCTGCATACTCCCCCGCAGCTCTTTTCTGCCCCCCCCCACCTTTTTGGGAACTCTTAGTCTAGTTTGGTGAAGATTCTGAAAAAGGTATTGGAAAAGTTCCAAAGTTCAGTCTTCTGATAAATCTTTACCTTGTTGCATGCACTTGCAATACCAGTAATAATTGTGTCTAATGATTCAGTGCACAGGGGACTTTGAATCTGCACAAAAGTCCCATCATTGCACATCTAGTTCAGTGCCTTACATCTTAGCTGATTTGTAATTTCTGTTGGGTCTCATGAATTTTGCTTGCTTTTTTTTTTTTTTTTTTTTTTTTTTTTTTTTGGGACACACCTTCAGCAGGGGGTGTGAAGAGGAACCTCCCTTAAGATACACTGCAGTCTGGTGACCAGGGGACTCTATTACAAAGTAGGACACGCATGCTTGGATCTTAATAGACAGAGGAGGCATTGAATTCCAGGTGAGTGCTTTCACATTGTTGGTATTACATAAAACATAGTGAGTGGGATCTTCTTTTCTAACAGCAGTTTTTGCAGGAAAAAGTATTTTCCTGTCCTTTTCATCTGAAGACTGGATGAAGTCATCTGCCACCAAGCAGTTATTCCAGGCCTTTGACCTTCAGTCAGTAGAAATAGTCACCTTAAACCTCTGGAGGGGTGCCAGGTTTAAGACATGCTCCTATATGTAGTATTTCCTGCTCCCCAGGTGTGCTACACCCTGTTTAGCACACAGGATTTTACATCACTTTTCAGAGACTCTTAAGTCTCCAGATATGTTAAATTGACTACAAGGATGTATGACATAGGCAGTAACCTAGATATCTTTAAATTTTCTGCTTAAGCCTTTCACTGGATTTCAATCTTGATTCTGTTTCAGTGGAGAGCTTCTGCAGAAAAAGAAAAGTACTTGAGAATTGTGCTTTGTGACCTCTTGTATGCCAAGTTTTGTTTTGGGTAAAGCTGTGAGCCTTTTCTGACAGTTATGTGATTCTGTTTTCACTTGCACTGATGTAGTAGAACAGTGAGTAAAACCTAGCACAAGCTGGTTAGGCACATCTCCTGCGGCATTCCTAGAGTGCTTCCAGGGACCTGTAGAACCAGACATCATATAGTACTTTTCAACTCTCTGATCTGCAGACCGCTGAAGGCTTCTTTCTGTGTAGAACAAATTCAGTCCTACCAACAGTGACTTGCTTCCCTTAGCTGTTGTTCTCAGGTCCATGTAGTATTCCACTGACTTCTGGGGTCTGATAGCAGCAGGATCATTCATCTTTGTACAGATATTTTGATCAAATAATGTCAGGCCTGTCAGTTTTTTACAGCATATGCATTCTCTTTTTTTATTTTGCTTGATGTTTGTGTTTCAAGTTGGAAAAAAGCAACAACCAACAAGTAACTTTACATACTGAGGACTAAATCCTTGTGTTTCTTCCAGCTTGCATGAGATGAATGCAAAGAAATTGTGTAGTACCTGAGTCCAGTTCTTTCTCAGACTCTGATTGCCCTTAGTTTCTCCCAGTGATCAGTTGGACTCTGCTTTTTTTCTTGACTTACTGACCTATGATTAAATAAAGTAGCAAGGAATTCTACAGTTGATACTTCTTCAAATTGCCTTTTAGCCCTTGTGTATTTAATCATCCATCGTGATGTGTTGCTACTTACTTACCTATTGTTTAACTTCTACATTTGCATTTCTGGCTTTTGAGAGGCGCTGGTTCAGCACTGCCATCAAATTGACCATCCCAGCAGTAGGTTTTTTGCTTGCTTTCCTGTTTAGCTTCTTGTGCAAAGTTACCTATGTTTTCTGAGTCGTGAACTGACACCTTTCTGCTAATTGTAAGGACTCATATTCAGTTTTGATTTGCTTTGTGTGCAAAGGTCTGTCATTTTGTGTGTAGGTACCAGTTTTTACTGTGAAGTTTTGACTTCATAATTATACTGTGAGGGTTTTAGCTGTTGTTTTCCAGGTGAGTCTTCCGACTCTCAAGTTCTGCTTCTGCCTCCTCACCCCTTCCTCAGATCCCAGCTACTACTGTCTCACCCAGAGAAGGTAGATAGAAATCTGGGCACAGCAAAACAGGCTGGAATTATTTTTGTAGTGGTTAGTCACTCCTGGGAAAAATCAAATGACTTAAAGGCTTGTGTATATGTGGAGGGAGAAGGTTACTAAGAGGTCATTGGTCATTGCTGAGTGGTATAATGAGACTTGATTTTCTTTCTCTTTTTTTCTGACCACAGTGCTTGCTGAAGAGGGAAAGCAGAATCGGCAGTAGGGCTCAGGGAAGGTGGCAGGACTTAATGCCAAGGCACACTGTGAGAGGAAAGCAGGAGGGAAACCTAGACTACATAGTGCTTTCTTTTTCCCCAGAGGGAAAATGCAGTAAGCAGAGCTGCTGATTTGAGCTTTTTCCTGTGCTTCCTCTTACTGTCAGGGGCTGCTGCTCTACAACTGCTGAAGTTAAAATAGTCTGTTTCTGCTGCTATCACCACACTGTGTATGCAGTGCTGCTACAAGATAAATGGAGTGTTTTCATTACATTTCATCCAGCTTGTTTTCATGGCATTTATTCAAATTCTGCTGCAAGGACTTGTTTCTTTAAAGTACTGCATTTCAGCTACTAACAGATCTTATAGGCATGCCACTGTTCTTCTAGTGCCCACCACCTCTGTGATCACTGGGCTTTGCTTCTTTTACTGCATAAACTGTTGTATGACAGTGGCTGTTTTGTTTTCATACCGTTTTTCTGCCTGATTGCTTCTTAGGTTTGAGATGCACTTGGGGTGAGGTGGCAGCTCTCGCCAAGCCTGCTGACCTGGTAGAGGGCTCCTTTTCCAAGTATCATCTGGTTGAAGAATACAGAAACACAGTTTGATAATGAAATAGCAGGAGTTTGGCAGGAGCTGCTAGTGTATCTAGTAGCAAAAAACCCTAATTTTCTGTAGAACTTAAACTTCATTAGCTTTGGATTCAAAATACATTTATGCTTTGCCAGAAAAAATGTACCGCATGTATGAATTTCTTTTTTAGGCTATAATGAATCAAACAGACAAAAATCAACAGGAAGCTCCATCATACCTTCATGATGAACCACCAGAAGGTATGTATTATTTTTCATAATATTAAGTAAATTCACAAAATTACACACACAGAATCTCCAGAGCTGGAAGGGACCCATTAGGATCATCTAGTCCAACTCATGCATCAGAACTTTAGATCTCTCTTAAAAAAAATGGATCTGCAAGCTGAACACTTAACTTTTAAGTAACAGTAAGCAAGCCAACCCTGAGAGGGGAAGGGCCTGGGTTATTGTTCACTTCTGCATTATCCTGATAACAATAAGGCCACTGAATATAACTCAGTAAACAACTGTGGTGATAAATTATAGAGAAGATGGGCAAATACTGAAGGACATAACTTTCAAATTAGTTTCCAGAGATGTGAACTGGTCCAGTAGTTTCTGCTGTTCATTGTGTGGGATGGAAAGAGCCCAGCTTCCCTTTTGGAGATCTTGCTGAATTATTGGTGCTTGTGACTTTTAAACAAGGTGTATTTAAAAATGTGAAACTCTATTAGAACTTTTCCATCACACAATTAACTGTGGTTCTAGCTCTTTACTTCATCTCATGGTTTCCTAAAAACAAACACTTGACTTCATTAATACAGTGGCATCTCTGTCTCCTGAGCCAAATGACTTTTAAAATTATTATTCAACTTACAGAGGAAATGCAGTTGCAGATGAGCAGAGTTCCCTTCCAGGCTGGGGAATGGCAAGACTGTGAAGAGTCCTGTTTGCATAAAGTGGATGAAAACATTCTAGATTAAAAGCCATTCTTGGCATATATGTTGTCTGTGTTTTTTCTTCTCTTGCTTTAAGACCAAATGTGTTTATGTAGAGGTTGATGAGTCCTGATTCCTCTATTGGTTCATTGTTCTTCAGTTTATAATGGCCCTTTAAAGCTCTGTTTGGTGGTTTGTTTTTTTTTCTTTTTCTCAGCTTTTGTATGTTGTATAACTGAACAATTTACTTCACTTGAACAACAGTATTATCCAGTAGCTGTAGCAGAAGGAGTTGAAGTGGAATAGTTCACTCTGTTCTTAACAACTATTAGGAAAAGCAAGTGCAAATTGATGAGAGGAGAGGGACATACTGGTTCTTAAGCTCTACTATACTTGAACTTGTTACAGTAATATGGTGTGAGGTCAAATCTTTTTTTTAAATCTCTTATGGGGTTGTCAAGATCCCAGAACTGTTTCTGAAAGCAAATGCCAGGTTAGAAATTATGTTGTAATATGTGTTATCTTCAAGTCTCATTTGAAGGTGCTTTTTTAAATTTAGTTCCTCTTAAAAGACTGAGTTGTGTTTTATACATGTTAAACCTTGCATGTAGAAACTAAGCAGTGGTCTGGTAAACTACAATCAGTTCATTCTTCAGAAAGTGGATGGTTTTTATCTTCCCAGAATATTCAGTAGACTGTCCAGATTTGGAATGTAACAAAGTCTGCTCATCACTAGGTATTGCAAGGTTTTAGTTAACATTTGTGAGCAGTTAAGACTGTTTTCCTTCTGCACAGTATCTTCTTTCAGTATGACAAGCAATTGGCATATGAAGTCTAAATGGATGCAGAAAGTTAGTGTGGTCAAAGGGAGTAGAACAAAACAGCTCATCTTAGTGGGAACTCCATCCCTGAGGCCTTTTCCTTTTGATCATGTTTTATGTGCATTCTTCAAGCTTTATGAGTTCAGTTAATGTTTGCATATCCTTGAAGAACATCCCTGTTTTAAACCTCATCCAGGGCTTCATATGTGATACGCTTACACCATCACAGGGAGATGGCCAAATGTGGATGGAAGGTGAACAATTCAATGTTGGCAAGATCAGCTCTCTAGACAGGCTGCCAAGGGTATCCTTAGGGGAAAAGCTCAGTTCCAAAACCAATTTGCAGTTTTTCATAAACACATAAATAGTTCCAGCTTGTCCAATTCACACTTGACAACCTTGGTGCACAAAGCCTTTGAAGAAATACATATGTAGAAGGAGGTTTTGTATTCATGCTTTCCAAGTAGTGCTGTTCTAATGCTTTATTTTCTGCTTTGTGAGTGGTGCCAACCTTTGCAACCTATGTTCATTCAGACTCTTGGTTGCTGTTGGACTGTTTTCAACAGGAAGCTGGCTGCAAGGTAGCATGTTGGAGCCAGCCCCTGAACAGGGGACTTGTGTCATTTTCTCTCCAGATTTAGGAATGATCTGTTTTACCTTCGTTCTCACACTTGTTAGAAACAAAGAAACTAGGCATATGTATCCTAGAATAGAAATCAACCAGCAATAAAAACTCTTTGTAGCTGCAGGCATCTACTAGATCTCATGGACATGCAAAGAGGAATGAAATGGGAATGTCTCAACCATCATTAGAAGTTATTAATACACCAAGTTGCAGTCATCATTTATACTTGTGAAATAGAGTAGGTAGCATCAGCTCTGATTCACTGAAATCGGCTCCTAAAATTCTGTATGTTAAAAACTTTATTCTCATTCACCTGAGTGTTAGTAATACAGTTAGTTGGAAGAGAAGCACTTTGTGGCTTGATCTTTCTACATAGCTTGTAAATCTGGTCTCAGAAACCTCTGGGTAATAGCTAGACAGTGTATATTATACCAGACTCTATGTACTCCTCTCTGAGTAGGATTCTTTAAAGGCTTTCTGTATGTGAATAGAAATTCTGATCTCCGTGTGCTTGTGTTGGCAGTGCCTTTTTGCTGGAGATGTTCAAGTTGAAAGCTGCTGGCCTAGAATGAACCAACACGAGTATTAATTGGCTTTAAGTAAAAAGCTGTCATTTATGTTTGTAGTTTCCATGACACCTTCTGTTATCTATATCAATTTCTTAAATGAGAGACTAGTGTAAGCTGGAAGGATTTTTAATTTTTTTGCTCCCTTGAGCTGCACTCTTCCTCTGTATAGGATTTTTTTTCTTTGTCAAACTTGTAAGAAATTCTCTCATTTAGATGACATCTCTTGTTTGAATTATTCCAGGCATGCACATAGAAACTGCAAACTTCACACTCTTAATGAATTTCGAGTCCTGGATCAGTACTGGCATTATCACAAACTCACGGAGGTGCATGGGAAGTTTTTCACCATATTCTTTCATCTTGTAGTAGAGTACTGGGAGGTGATTCTTGGAAACTGTCCTCTTAATGCGAGTTGTCAGCAGTCAGGGCACTGAAGACACAGATCTGTTCTCCTTGTCTTCCTAAAGCATGTTGCAGTTCAGAGTGAATGCACTGAAAGGGGCTGGCTAGAGGTATCTGGTGGATCTAGATCTGATTTTTCTTTTCTCCTGCCTCTCTAGACTTGTTGTCATCTTCCAAGCATGTTTTTTCCTCACCTCATTTCATTTTTTTTTTCCCAACCCCAACCAATGGGGGTCCAAGCAAATCTTTTCTTGGTTCCCACTGTTTTTCCTAAGAAAGGGAAATGTGTCTGTTAAATCCCAAAACTCTGAAAAAGGTAGCTAGAAAACACCAAAAGCTGTGAAACTGTTGCCTTGCTTGTGTTAACTGACAGTCTCTTGCCATGGTTCTCTGAAACTTTTTTGAAGTGTTTGGGGTTGGTGAGGAATTGTCAAGATAGGAGCTGAAAAATGCTTACTTGTGCAATGTCATGAAGACCAGAGAACCTTCCTCAAGGTTCACATTCAAACTAGGTTGCAGACAAACATGTGTCAGGGCTACTGGTTTATAGGTGCAGTAGGTGATATTTTCTTGTGTGCTTAAAGGCAACATACTGTTTCACCTTTGTATTTCTTCATTGATCATTAGATGATGCTTACACAGTAGCAGGGTGTGGACTTGCAGCTTTAATTCCCTTTAGAGGCACTGTGCATTCATCTCTAGGATTTTGAAGCCCACTTTAGAAATATGAAGCAATTACTAAAGTATTAGAAAGGGAAGTGACTAATTCTGGGTATCTCCCTATTACATTCTATTGTTTTGAGTGTCTATAATCGTACCATAAATATGGACTAGGAATTGACTTATATAACAAGAAACTGCATAAAATGAAGGTTAAACATGACAGTAAAGAGTGGAAAAAAAACCCCATATTTACATGGTAAATAATATGCAGAAATCCAATGGTTTGAGATTTGGTTTTGTGTGCCATGTTGGGACTTCTGTTGAGAGCCTGTAACTCTTGCTATTGTTAATGTCTTTGGGGACCACTTTTGGTATTTATTGAGATTATATGGCCATTGGAGTTACCCCCTTCCTCTCCCTATCCAACAAACAGTATTAATTAACAGTGTACATGATGAACAAAGGAAGCGATTCAGTGAATAGTTGGCATGAGTTTTGTCCTTATGCTGCTTCTGTCTCCTCTTACCTAGTTTGCAACCTTCTTTCCCTCTTTTCTGACCCCTGCACACAACCCTTGTAAATGCGTCTTTGAAACAGTAATCACTGAGGAAAGAAGCAACTTTGTCTCAAGGCTAGCTCTTTTCAAATAACTTCTCTTACACCTTCTGCTTTGCTTTCCCAGGAAACTTTCTCTTCTCCTTCCTTAGAGATTAGAAGAGCAAGACAGTGCTGCTCCTTTTGGGTTCCCTCTCTGTGGTTAGCTCTAATAGTAGGATGGGGGAACTCTTACTATTAGGACAGTGTATCATCCCATCCATTATTAAAGTTCAGAAATGAGGCTGATTTGAGGCTTTCCAGAGTTTGGGAAGGTAGTGTGGAGACAGAGGACAGAAGCTTATCAATAAGACCATCTGAGAGCTATATGACTGATACTTGTAGGCCCAGTATTGACTTGTATTTTAGAAAACAGTATTGAGGTGTGCCTCACTGCAGCAAAGCACCTTTTATTTCTTGGAACTATGGTGGTGTATGAGAATCCAAGAAAAGTAGCCTGCAAGATAAGTATATGCTGTGTACAATGGATGTTAGGCTAGAAAAGGAAATACTCCTGTACAACTTTTCTTTTAAAAATGCTCTAATCCTAGCACTGTGATTGATTTGGTTCTTGTTTCCTCCTTTAGGTTCATTAAAAGACCACCCTCAGCAGCAGCCTGGCATGCTCTCTCGTGTGACTGGTGGCCTCTTCAGTGTCACAAAGGGTGCTGTTGGTGCCACAATTGGAGGCGTTGCTTGGATTGGAGGGAAGAGCTTGGAAATTACCAAAACAGCAGTCACATCTGTGCCTTCAATGGGAGTGGGGCTAGTCAAAGGAAGTGTTTCTGCTGTAGCTGGAGGTGTTACAGCAGTAGGATCTGCTGTTGCAAGTAAAGTGCCTTTAACAGGAAAGAAAAAGGATAAGTCTGACTAAAATCAAAACTGAGACATACTCTATTTTCCAAAATATTTCGTCAGTGGCATTAAAATCTGTTAAGATTTGGACCATAAGAAGCCATGTGTCTTAGACACTTTATCTTCTAAAGAGTTGTGCAAGTAACTCAATTTCATCTGAAAAGGCCAGAAGAAGCTTGGCTAGCACAGCCTATGAAGGTTTGTTAGAGCCTAGATTGAAGCTGTGTATCTGGTGAAATGTTACACTTGATAACTATAGAAGTAAGCGTATCTGAAGGGATCATACATATTTGAATATTTGTTTACTGTAAGTCTTTTGCAATTTTGGACTAAAATGTGAACCCAGGAACTTGGTAGTCTCTGCTCTACCATCAGTATCACAACATGCTTTTTACTATTCTCAGTAGTCTCCACATCCTGCCAAGGATCCCTCAGCTGTTTAACAGCATTGTTGGATGTACCCAAATAGTTGTGGTTATGAAACTATTTGCAGGCAGACTGTAAACTATCAGTGACTGTGTTATGCCAGCATGGACTGGAGCAAATAGAACTGGAGGTGTGCAGAAATTTGAGAGTGGGAGGTAGAAGCGAGAAAGGTTAACAGCATGGTAGAAGGGATCATAAAAAGTAATGTAATGCCTTACTAGAGAAAGTATCTTTTCACTAGGTGAAGCTGTGTAAAGAACTGTCCTGTCATTTCAGTGCAGTTCACAGCATGAGCTTTAGATTCTTTACAAAGCCTGATTATCTGAAACCTTGTCAATTTTTACTGAAAACAAGATCACTGCATCTCAGGTGTATTTAAAGATATGCATCTATCTCCTGCAAGTGAAAACTTACTTCTAATAAACTTTGTATAGACACTAGAAAAAATGATGGCTTAATGGAAAGTGGGTTGGTGTGCCTAGTCATCTAATGCAACCATCATAATTGAAAGAAATTCTTTTGTGTAGTTGGAAACCACTGAAGAACTAGCAAAGCTCTTGTCTCGCCTCCAGCGTGTCCCAGGTTAGCTTCCTGTTCTCTTTAAGCAAATGCAAGGAAATTTTCACTCCATGTCTCTCTCTCATACTTTGTTTTTTGAGTAAAATGCAAAACTTTTATTTAAAACAAACCAAGCAAGATAGAGGAGGCCTTAAAAAAAAAAAAAAGGCAAAAAACCCCCCACAAACAAAAAAAACCCCAAACAATGACTTTTCACATCACCACCCAAATAAATGGTATACTAACAGATTCCAAATGTTGACATGCCTCACATGGGAACATAGATCATAGAATGGCCCAGGTTGGAAGGGACCTTAAAAATCATCTAGTTCCACCCCCCCTGCCATGGGCAGGGATGCCACACACTAGACCAGGTAGGTCTGTAGGTCCTCTGCAGTGTGAGGCAAAATGCACTTGTAGTGACACAGCTTGAGGTTGCCTTAAAATAGAAGCTGTTGGTGATCATCTGTGTATGTAGGTACATATGTACTGACTTTGCAAACACATAACCTCTTTGGAAGCCCATAGGAGGCAGCTGTGAATGTTGTATATGCAGTATTTTCTAAACATTTCTGTTCCTGAAGAGAACTAAGCACATAAGCTTACTCTTTCAGTGGCTATGGTTGTACAAGAGGGATATATAGGGAGGCTTTTTTTGAAATAAAAAAAAAAAAAAAAAGAACATATGAGCTGTCCAAAACTGAATCCTGTATTCCTGGGTGTTGAATGTGTAAATTATGGTACAGTAGCCAGCTAGTCTCTCTGAGCCATTGGTCCTTCAACCACACTCTGGAACAACTTTATCTGATATCAGTAATTGTGTCTGTTGGTGGTATGGTATTTGTAAGAGTGGGGAACTGGGATTGTGAGGAGAGCAACAAATAGCATTGTCTGCTCCTTTTGTTAGATGCACCAGCTGCTTATCTCCAGTCTGCAGCAAGGCAGGTAAGTTTATGCAAAAAGTGAAAGACTTCAACTGTTTTTTATAGTCAAAAGCTAACTGCATAGAATGTAGTGTAGTTTGTGGATACCAGTTAGCTCTAGAAATGAGATAGCTTGGATATTGGAGGCAGTTGGGCTGCAGCTAGTAATTTGGTATGGTCTGGTCCTCTGCAGTTTCCAGTGTAGATATATCCCAAGAGAGCTACCACTGAACCCTTAAGAGTCACCTGATTGGAACATAGTGGTATTTGTGATGCTTCTTACTGTTTTCTGAAAACACAGATGTTGAACTCATCATAGCCCTTATGACATTCTCTCATTTTTATACTTTGAAACTTGCTGCAAAACAAATGTAGACTGAGACAAGCAACGCTAGATTTGTAAAGAGTAGCCAGCACTTCATTTTATTTTATTTTTAACATACCCTGTAGGTATTGCTTCTGAATCTTGTAACAGAAACATTTTAACATGGCATATGGTTTTGGTTTTTGAAAAGAGCTTTGTCCTATATTCTGCATATAATCCTTTCACTTATGAAATTTGTTTAGCCTTAAAAATTCTGATTCTGTCCTGATACTTGTGGAACATCAAACTATTGCTTTTTCAGACACTTGAAAGCTGTGGAGAAAGGCTTACTTGGGTGTAAATCTTCCCACAGTAGCATGCCCCAGGGTTTTTTATTGGCATCTAAATAGTGCAAATGAGCTCGTAACAAAACCTGTAACTTCGCTGGGTAGACTGTGCATAGAGACAACATAAAATCCCTTGCACTAACTCTTTTTCCTGGGAACTAAGGCATGGGGATACCCACTTTTAAGACTGTAGTCAGCCGAATGAAATATGCAACTAAAATTTTCAGGGGGAGTTGGGTTGTTCTTGTGGAGGATTTATTTTACTATCCTTTTCCCAGACCTCATTTGAAAAGGAGAAATGTTTATGAAGACTACTTGTGTGCCTGGCTGCTCACTGTGTAATAAAAGGCTGGTCTGCAGGCTTTTATGTGCCAGATTTAAAATGGTGTCAGCTGGCTCACTTTCACTGTGAGTAACAGCAAGAAACAAGGAAACAGTTTTCAGCAATACAACCTTTTGGTAATTGGGAGCTTTCCTGAGGTTTTAATTACAAATAAATTCTGTGAAGAAGAGATAAACAGGTCTCGGGCATAGAGGTATGAAGAATTGAATGAATTTCAGTCTGCTGGTAGAGGAGTCTTTCTGCTTATGCTTTGATTTTGAAAGGAGAGGAGGAAAAGTTTGAAACATTCAGAATGGAAAATTGAGTTTTGTGATAACTCTGGCTGTGACTTAATTAAGGAAAATCTGTCACTTTCCTGTTTTGTCAGATGCCACTTAAAATACTGTAAGTGACGGGAATAAGCTGTTTCAGAAACTTTAAAAACAGATACCTGTAAAAATGCTGAAAATAACTTTTCAGGGAAAACACCATTCTACATCTTGGTTTCTTTGTCATCCTAAACCACCAGCCAGTTCTGTGGTTCAGCATTCCAGATTGTATTATGAATAGCTTCAGAGAGCTGAAATGCCCCCTTGTGTCTGAGGGGAAAGGGTGCTTTTGAATTCAAATAATACTGTGGTCTGCTCATGAGCACTGAAGGACAGTCAGAAAGCGACCAAGGCAAGTTCCTGTGGATTTTAATATGGTTGTCTTCCCCTTTCCTCTCAGAAAACAATAATGTATTTTGAAGAATCAGCAAAGATATGATTTAGTAACACAGCCTCCCTTCTACTGCGCTGGTGATATGTGCCCCTTCCTGAATTCTTGCCACTGTCACACATGCTCCTACAAGAGTGGTGTTTATCCCAGCAAGCTGCTGTCGCGTCTGCACTTGCCTTGTGGCAAGTGAGTTTAAGACTTTCAGCTGCTGAGAACTTGGCACTGCTCTAACCAGATGTTTCTAGCCCTTTCCAAGCTTGCAGTGGATAATGTTGCAAGCTGTATAAAATCATCATCTTGCAGCCCACCCTCTAAACAAGTAATTCAATACTAGCATTCCTCAGCAATTTAAAACTTCTCTTCAAGGAATCCTGGACTTGCTGCCAAAATGTCTGTTAAAAAGGATCTTGAAGAATTGCCTGGAGTGAGGGGTGTGCAACTGGTTGGAGTTTTTTCTTCTGTCAAGAGGAAATGTGTATGGACACTTGCTTAGGAAAGTCTGAGAAAGAAAATCAGTGATGATTTTAATTCTGTTGAGATGATCATCAAAGATGCTGCTATTTTGTATTGTCATTTCATAGCCCATAAATGAAAATGCAGTGAGAACTTAAACACTGTCAGATAGTTACTATTTTGAAAGACAGCACTTGTCAACAATTACCATACAGTGTTATCTGAGAAGCAATGTCACCCATATATTTAGAAACTGTGGCAGCTGTTTGCAAAGCTGGTAGTCATTTTTAATCACCAGTGGCTTACAGACTAGAGTTTTGTTACACCTAATATAAAAAGCATGACTTTTCCCTTTCTCCTAGTTACCTGAGACTCAGTTAACTGAGTCTCTCCCTAACCATTTCTCTCTCCAAGTCTTGCTAGAAAAGAAATTTAAGAACTAAAGAATAGCAATAACTCTACTTCCTTCTGTCCCAAACATTTTGCAAAAAGAGTAAATTTTGAAGTCTGAGAAATGTAAAGGAGGTTGTCTTGTAGTTTATTTGCATTACAGTTTGTACACAAATGTACTAAGGCCTCACTGTAGCAGTCACTAAATAAAGAATATTTTGTCCTGCTTGTTTTCCCAGACTGCATTCCAGCTAGGCTTTCCTCTCCAATAAGTAAAGTGTGCTGTAGGTCAGAATCCAGGAGTGAGAGCTGCTTACTGCAGCAATAAGGAGTGGAACTCCAGAAGAGACTCCCAGCAGTCAGTGAATCAATGAGTTAATGAACACTGCTGGAAAAATAACCCTCCTTTTTTCTTTCTCAGATGAAGACTGTGCAGTGACAGAGCTGAAAATCCAAAGCCGTTAATGCCCTGTTAGATAAAGAAATCTAATGGGACAAAAAAAAAATATGTGAGGTGCTCCCTGGGAAAAAATGCAACCTTTATCATAACCAGGTTCCATGGTATTATTTGAAAGTATTGGAAAGCTATAATTGTATACAGAAGTTATGCCTAAGAGTCACTCTAGGACAAAGTACAGTGTAAGACTACAATCTCTTAAGATTTTGTTATGGCTTTTCTCAAAGAACCAACATCTCTTTTCTCTTTGATAACTTTATTTTGCCTAAGTTAAAGTACAGCATTCAAATTAATCTTCAATGTGAATAGGTGCAACTGGATTAAAAATTGGTCTCTCCTTCTTTGATTGCATCTTACCATAATTGACTTCAAAATCTTTCTTAGTACCATTTAAGCTTTCTAAAGTTCCACTCTTTATATCATATCCCAAAGCAGAGAGTTTTTTAATTCGGTACTGAACAATTTGTGTTGTCAACTCCAGCACCATTGGCGTCTCTCTAATCTGGGCTACAGAAATTCCTTCCTTCAGTAGTCCTTCAAGTCTTTCCTCCAAAACTGGAACAGAATAGTAGAGAAGGGCTGGGCACTTTAGCACTAGCTGTTTTAGTTCTTGATCACTGCACTTAAAAACATTTTTGGAAAAAAGCATACTCTTCTGCATTGTAGTGGGAGTAAGTTGAAAAATAAAACCTTTCAGTTTGGACAGGAGCTGCAGAACTTCATGGTCGGTGAAATCACTGTTCTGGAGAAATTCCAAGTTCTCCTTGATTGTGGTGGAGGTATTTAATAAAATAAATGGATTTTGGCTCAGTAGCTTCAGTATCCAGATCCTCATGTTTGCATCAGAACCTCCTAAACTCAAATAATTTATTTGTAATGTTTCTATCACATTTTTGTTTTTCTCAACAGGATTATAGAAAATATTGGGTGTGCTTGTTAAGAACCTGGTGATTACATTATTCTTAAGTCCTAACTCTTTAAAAAACAGTATATTTGCCTTCTGGTTCTCATGATATTCAGTAGTAAAAAAAGACTCTGGAAATTGCTGTATTAATGTAATCAGCTGTTTTTCATTCTGGCATACTAATTGCCATAGCGCTTTTTGAGAGTTTATCTCTGCAGGAGTGTGGAGAATTGCCTCTGGACAGCGTTCTAGAATGTTGGCTACAGCTGCCTCATCTGCTCCCATTTCTTGTAAGATACCAGCAATTTCTTTAACGTAGGCCACGTCCTGGTGCAGAACCCATTCCTTTAGTCTGCGAATTTTCTTAATGTCAACTGACAGTCTGTAGAGACTCTCAATGGTTTTCTTATTTTCCTCTCTTGATTTTGTACCAGTTGTGTAAGTGGAATGCATTAAGAAGCTTCTGTTTGTGACTTCAGCCCATACTGATGACAAATTCAACCCCAGGTTACAGTGCTGAGATCTTGCTAACAAAAGAGTAAATGTGTCTTTCGCACCGTGAGCAACTCCTCTCAACATCATGTAATTCAGCCCCATGGAAAGTGAACAACTGCAAGAAAACAAATTTCAGACACAAGTTAATGCTCAGGAACAGTGATACTTAGACTGAGTTGCCATAAGAAATTATTCTCAACAGTGTTTTTTGTTATTAGCACAAAATTCAGCTTTCACACAAAAGCAGGTTGGAAAAAAATAATCCTTTTGAAAGGTTAATATTCTGATAGATGCCTCACTGGAACAATGGCATGTGGATGCAACAGACCTGATATGGGGGCAGCCCTCTGTCTTGTTACTACCAAGAATAGGTACGCAGATGAAAGTCACTGCTATGTCTTGTATTCCACATTGAGGGGTAAAGGGTAAAAGGCTGCACCTGCAAGGAGGAGAGGACAGTTCAGGTGACCCTAAACTGACCAAGGTATTCCATTCCATATACGTCATATTCAGAATAAAGCTGAGGGATCATAAGGCTCAAGCTCTCTTGCTCTTCTTCAATGGCTGGCGTCTGAGGAAGACTGTCTATCCTGTCTTCAATCCCAAACCATGTGTTCCCAAATCCAGCTCCTGAATCTGGTTCCCATCTGCTGCCGAGTCCAGTCTGGGACTTTTCTCCAGTGCCCACCCACAGCATCACTGGTGACAGTGATGTAATTGCCACCAAGGGGGTTGGGTGTTCAATATTGGGTTTGTATATATTTCTATATATTTCATTTTATTGTGACTATTTTTCATTAAAGCTTGTTTATTTTTCTTTTCCAACCTGTAAGTCTCTCTCCCTTATTCCCTTTCTCTTCCCCTTTGAGAAGGGAAAAGGGTTAATAGAGAGCATCTGTTACTCATTTAGTGGCCAGCCAAGCCCTAGCCCTTAACACACCTCTCCCAAAATATAGCATGCTTCAAAAAGTACCTATGTGATCACTAAGTTACCTTACTTTTGGGGGGTTTTTTTTGAGAGAAGAGATTGTTATGGTTCTGCAGCCTAACCTCCCACATAACAGACTAAGAAACCTGCTGCAGGAACAGCTACATGAGAATCTTCTTTATAGCCCATCTTTTAAGTAAATGCATGGTTTGTTTTAGAGAACTGAAGTGATACGGGCTCTATCTAGTTGCCAGGTAAGGTTAAAGTATTTTCCAGGGGTAAAACAAAGTGTAGCTTTGCTTTTAAGTTGATGTTTCCCAGCTTCTAAAAGCTGGACTCTTATTATGTTACTGTATCATAGACTAACAGAATAAGACATAAAAATACTTTCCTATATGCAAGCTAATGTTACTAACAGAAGCTGTTTATTGGTAACTTGTTTTTTAGTATTATTTCAAATCTCTGAGGCAAAATCTGACTGCCTACTGAAGCTGCTTGTGTCATAACCCCAAGGCTAATGATTTTATCTTCATAAACTATGACTTGAGAAGTGCTGCCTAGAAAGCTCCACCACAGAACAAGTGATTTTTCCCAACAGCCCTGAAGGTACTGAAAGTTTAGGTAAGTCACAGACTTTTCATATGATAACCTTTCCATGTTCTGACTGTTTCATGAGCACTGCAAACTGAAGCCTCTCCTCCACAGGGAATGACACGACCACATGTATCTGAGTACTCTGAGTAGTTCTACTGAATTTACTGTGTCCAGTCAGAGTAAGTAAATCTCTGAAGGATCAGGGCTTTATTCATTAATGCTTCAGCACAGCTGGAAATTGCCAGCAAAATATGGTTAAAATTGTTTGGGATGTCAGATGATGCTTCCAAAGTTCTAACTGGAAAAATAACTAACCATGACCTTTACTTCAATGTGTAATCCTGCTGTTAAACAAAAATTGTCTTGTAATTCAGTCACTTAAAATACAGTCATTTTATCTATTACAAAGCTTTTAAAAAATTCTGATAAATTGTGACCTTCCAAGATCTGACATGGAAATGATCATTATGTTCTCTTTTTATGTTGTCTGAAAATCATAGTTTGTTTTTATTCCTGTTGTTAGTGAGGATCATCCATGCAGAAATACAAAATACTGTGAAAGGAATGAAAACTTTATGGGCTAAACCACATTTGCCTGGGGTACTGAGAAGCCCTTGAAAAGCCCTAAGCAAAATACAGCATGCAAAAAATTATGAATGGATTTTAATGTCATGGTGTTCTATAGAAACCAAGAAGATGAGTAAGAGCTATGGTGTATTTCAGAGTCCACAGATGAGAGTATCCTATTTCCAAGGTATGTAACCTATTCCAAGAGTTCAGGGTTCTCTTAAAGCTCATGCTGCACTACTGTTTTAATATGCAGTATCCCACTATAACTTTTTACGTAAGTGTAAAAAATCTGTAAGCACTGTAAATCAACTGAAATTAAGAAAAAAAACAGCTAGCTTAGGCAAGACAATTGCTCTCACTGCCAGCAGCACCCTCCTATCATCAGGTGTTATAATAGCAATAAGGAAGTGAACTTATGTCCTATCTGGAAGTTATCTGCTATCCTGCTTGCTAGCACAGTTGCAGTGACCTATATCTACAGAGTAAAGGTGTGTTATAAGTTTTGTTGTTTAATAAGATTCCGATGTATATGGCTTCTATAGGAAATGAATACTAAGATCAACTGGCTGATTCAGCCCTCATTTCCTTCAGAAAGTTTGAATTTCTGAATGTGTATTTTGAGACTCAAATCTCAATTTTGAAAAATTAGCAAACCAACCTCTTGCTTATGTTTTATTTTTCAATAAATCTTTCACTAAAGACAGCATCAATATGACTACTATTCTATGCTAGTCACTACCATTCTCATTACAGCAAACTGTAGCTGCATCTTGGTAGGCTGTATAGAATTAAATGAAACTACCTAGTGCCTAGATTGAACTTTGAATTAACAGTGAAGAGTAGGTATTTACCTAGAAGACAGCAGTGTAGGCAGGATTTGAATAGCTTGTGAAGAAATCTGGAGTGGTAACAGGTAGCAGTTTTGTTGATTAATGCATAGTAGAGTACGCAGTTTAGTTTTGTTGATTAAGGCATAGTAGAGTAAGCATTTGCTTACTTACAGACAAAAAATGAATCCTTGCTTCCTATCAGTGGTAGAAATGTGGTAAAGAGGGATTATAAAAATATACTAGACCAACATAAAGCTTTATAGAAAAGAGTATGTAGAGGATCCTAGGATAATCCAGATTGGAAGGGACCTTAAGAGTTCAAAGCAAGGTCTGCCATGAGCTAAGACTAGGCTTCTTTTCCCAGTCAGGTCTTGAAAACCTCCATGGATGTGGCCCATCCTGCCTCTCTGGGTTGCCTGTTCTACTGCTCGACCTTCCTCATGGGGATAATGCTCTTCCTTCTATTTAGGAAAGGCATAAAAAGCTGATGGAAGGATATCGCTATTTAAACCAAAGGTCACCAAGGGTTGCTTTTAGATTCCAGTCGCAGCCTGGTCGCCTATGCCTGGACGGTCCCTAACCACACGCCACCTTTCTCTCCCTTTGGACGCCACGTGGGGGTGGAGGGGCAAGAGGACGATGTTTCCCGCAGCCAGCACGGAGCTGAGGGGGCGAGGCCCGGCAGGGCTCTCTCCATCCTACCCGTTTTCTGCCGTTACTGCCAACGCGACCGGGCAGGAAGGTCACCCGCGGCCTACAGGGAGGACTCCCGTCCGCATCGGTTAAGCAGCATGCAGCTTTTCCTTCCGCATCTCGCCCCGTTTATCTCCAGGCCATCACTGTTATGACACGATAGCAATCTGCCGTCAAAGCATTGGAGGCCAAACGGAACGTCAGCAGGCCCGCTAACGGACGCACCCCGGCCGAGGGCTGCGCCAAGGCTCCCCTCACCGGCCCGGTGCTAGACTGGGCCGGTGCTGAGACAACCGCCTCCCACGCCCCCGGCCCCGCGGCTTGAGTGAGGCGATCGGGGCCCGCCTCCCCCCCGCTCCACCGCGCCGCGCCTGACCTAGCTCGCCACGGTGCTGAGCTATACCATCGGTGCCGAGCTCTACCATCGGTACCGCTCGTGGGGGGGTGCACGGAGTGAGGGAGGTTGTACCATGTGGCGGCCGCGGCGGGGAGCGGCTGGTGGCGGGGAAGTGCGTAGAATCGTTCAGTTTGGAAAAGACCTTTAAGATCACCGGCTCCAACCCTGCGGTTGTGAAGTCAGTTTTCAGCAAACAAGGACTTTGCCACTCCGCAGGTGTGGATCGAGTGTGCTGTGGCTCTTGTCTTGGTGTGCTCTGTGCTTCATCAGTGGGCTTGCAGGGTATCTGATGTGAAGTCCTCTGAGGTTTTTCTGCTTGATAAAGTAGATTTCATTATGACTAAAAATAGTTAAAAGGTGGTTGCATTTAAACAGCTTTCAAGAGAGAATTAGTGTTGTAAATTAAAACAATCAAAATAACCTGAAAAACAATAATTTTGAAGTATCAAAATCAATCACATTGATGGGCTGAGGCCAAATGTATGAAATTCAATGATACTGGGTCCTGAGCCTGGGTCACAACAATCTCATTCAGTGCTACCATTTTGGGGCAGAGTGCCTGGAAAGCTACCTGGTGGAAAAGGACCTGGGGATGCTGGTTGACAGCTGGCTGAACATGAGCTGGCAGTGTGCCCTGCTGGCCAAGAAGGCCAACAACATCCTGGGCTTGGACCAGAAATAGTGTGGCCAGCAGAACTAGGGAAGTGATTGTCCCCCTGTAGTTGGCACTGGTGAGGCCATACCTTGACTATTGTGTTCAGGTTTTGGCACCTCACTAAAACAAGGACATTGAGGTGCTGAAGCGTGTCCAAAGAAGGGAAACAAAGCTGGTGACAGGTCTAGAGCACAGGTATTCTGAGGAGCAGCTGAGGGAACTGGGGTTGTTTAGCTTGGAGAAAAGGAGACTCAGGGGAGACCTTATGGCTCTTTGCCTGAAAGGAGGCTGCAGCAAGGTGGATGTCACTGTCTTCTCCCATGTAACAAGGGACAGGGCAAAAGGGGAGGTTTAGGTTGGATATGAGGAAAAAATGCTTCACTGAAAGGGTTGTTAAGCATTGGAACAGGCTGCCCAGGGAAGTAGTGGAGTCACCAGCCCTGGAGGTATTTAAAGGACATGTAGATGTGGTGCTTAGGGACATGGTTTAGTGGTGGACTTGGTAATGCTGGGTAACAGTTGGACTTGATCTGAAAGGTCTTTTCCAACCTAAACAAATCTGTGGTTCTATGATTCTATGATTATGACAGCAAAGAAATGAACATATTAAAATTGGGCTACTTGTGTGCCTAAGTTCTGATGGGAAGCGAATGGAAATGGTCTGTTACTTGTATTTATCCAGAAATGAAGTTCAAATATTGATGCTAGTGAGGCCTTGTGCCCCATGCAGCACAATACCTACGGACACACCACGCAGGAATAAGAAGTCCTACTGCTCCTGGTACCATGTGAGTTAACATCTGCAAAGACATTTCTACTCTTTTTGAAAGCAGTACGGTGAACTTGCCACTGGCTGCCGCAAGAGAGAAGCCCCAAAGAGAAGATACAAGGACTCCCTGAAACAACATCTCAGCCTTGGCTATATTGATCATCATAACTGGTCTACTCTGGCCTCCAAGCGGGAGGCCTGGAGACACACCATCTATAACGCTGCAGATGCTTTTGAGAAAGCACGCAGGATCACCCTTGAGGAGAAAAGACAACGCAGAAAGAATCGTGCCTTGCAGAATACACCATCTAAGGAGTCTTTCTGCTGTGCCTTTTGCAACCGCTCATGCCTATCTCGTATTGGCCTTTTTAGCCACCAACGCGCTTGCAAAAAATGTGGGTAGAGCCCTTCCCAAATCTTCGTTTGCAAAGCCTAGCCATGATGACCCTGAAAAATCTTCTCAGGATCAAATCTGAATGTGAGGCAACACTGATGTGATGATGGGAGGCTTGTCTTAGATCAGAATATTTTCTTCCATATGATCACTTCACTTACTACAGAATAAAAGAATAAAATTCATGCATGTAGTCATTGGATTTGTAATGTTTTGCTGGTGGTGTTTTGGAAGTTAAAATGAGCTGTGATGGTAAGAATAATCTTTCTGGATCTTATTTTTTTTCAGTGGTATCTATTTCTCTTCTAAACTTGGAGTAATAAAGCAGCAGAGAAGTATAAATGATTTCTAGACTAGAAAGATTTTTCTAGGCGTGTTAGGATTTTTTAAACTAACTCTGGGTCTGTACAACCACATCCTCCAGAGAGTGAAAATAAGTACTGCTCTCTTTGGGCACACTTCTTTTGTCAGCTACATTTTCAACAGTCTGCATTAGATCTATGAAAAAGATCTAATGAAGACGAGAACTGCTATAGAAAGAAACCATCCTCTGTGAACCCTGTTCTAGCTTGTTTTCCTATATGACCGCTGTTCCAAGAACAGTTAACAATGCTTGTGAATATAAATGACATACAGTGATGGTAAAAACATATATCTAAAAATGCTTTCATTTGTAATACCACAATGTATTGTACACTTGCATCTTTAAGTTTTTGTCATTTCACACCTTCATGTTAACTTTTTTCCCTTCTAACTCCTCTCCACTCTTGATTTTTGCAGTCACAGTCTGGACTAAATTAGCTAAACTAGCAATAATGGTTTTTTAAAAAGTTATCCACAAGAGAGCACAGGAGTGAGGTTTACTTGTACCAGTTCCTTGATTAACTGTGATTCTATTTTCTTTTTTTACTAACTTGGGACTCTTCCCTTGAGGTATGGCATTTTAATTAATATATTCCTCACCTTCTTTCCACTTCTAAATCAAGAACAAACCGTCTGGCATGGAGATACAGTTAGAGCTGAATGGTGTTTTGATGGAATGACATGCTAATGATATACTACAGCTGTTATTTAATCTGTAGCGACAAATAGCTTATAGAGTGATGGTTTTCATGGTTGGAATTTGGTTGTGAAACCATAAGGTCTAGCGAAGGAGGGCTGCTTCTCTCAGTAGTCTCAAGAAAGCAGATTAGTTGATGCTCGACTTTATTCAGGGCCATCTTCAGTGTCACAGCCTTGTAAGGAGCTAGCAGGGAACATGAGTATGAAAAAGCAGTTTAAAAGTTTGAAATAAAAACAGTATCGTGAGGTGACTTTCCTTGAAAATAAGGAATTTATCTTCTTCAGTGTGCTCAAAAATCATAGAATTAAAAGGACTTTTTTGGAAAGTGGTCATTAACTACCAAGGGGTTTTTTTTCTTCCGCTTTATTACTTTGAAAATTATTCACCAAGTATTTGGCATTTCTTAAGAATAAAAACAAACATACAAGCAAAGAAGAATGTACTTTGTATTAACTGAGAAAACAAAACTACTCCAGGTTTAAGTTGCAGAAAGGGACCAGGACCAGTTGCAGAAAGGGACCAGGACCTTGGACCAGGTCAATGAGCTGTGAAATACAATGCTCTCCACGTATGACAAAGTAATAATCGCAAAACTCACAATAATTTATGCTATTGCTAAAATCAGTGCTTAAATCAGTCTGGCCTTCACACATTCTAAAAAGAAACTTTGTGTACAACCAAATAGAAACGGATCATTAATGCCATTTCATTAAGTCATTCAAAGTGAGGAAAGAAAAGCCTGGAGGGAAACATGTGATGCATGTCTCTTTTCGTTGACTTTACTTTTACTTTTTGTGTGTCTTAGCAGAGAAAAATATTTTAGTAGAAAAAGCAACTACAGTCCTTAAAGTGCTACCCTGCTCCGGGATTCTGGAAGTCAGAAAAGGTCAGTACTGGCATTATTTCTAATGAGACCACTCTTGCTGTTGCTACCCACTTGTCCATGAACACTCTGTAAGTCGTAGATTTGAGTTACAGTTGCAATTCATGGGTTAAGTTTATTTTCAGATCTGCATCTACAGCTGCCTGTTAGGATTTAAAATCACTCTACTGAGTCCTGTCAGTGTGACACCTCAACCCATACCGTGCCATGCCTAATAGCTAACAGTGAACATATAGGGGAACCTGCTGTGTTGGCAGCAAGCAGATGCTGGTTTGAACTCTGTAACTAAAGGAGAAAACTATCTACACTATTTACTAATAATGACTTTACTGTGTTAGAGAGACCATTTTAACCCATTCTGCTGCTCAGGTCTCGCTGGAGAGTGCATTTGCTTTCCACAGCACTGCACGGCCCCAGCTTTTCCCTCTTGCTCAGTTGTTCCTGTCCAGCTCTTTTGGGAACACCACAGGACTGCAGCGGGAAGCGACAAAAGCACTGCCCGTTTCGTAAGCAAGAACACGAACCTTTTAAGCCGGGAGGGACCCGGGCCGGGGCCAGTGTGTATAGGGACCAATGCGAGGTATAAAACCTGGGGAGGTAGTCCACAGTTCCCCTCCTCGCCCGGCCCAGACGCCTCGGCGGGGACCGCGCACGGACCGCCAGGCAGCTGGGGCAACTCCCTACGCCTAGGCTTACATAAGCGCCCTGCCTCTGCTCCGCAGGGTGGGGTGCGGTGGGATCGGCCGAGCCCGGCCCGGCCCAATCTACAGACAATGGCGACCCTGCGCCATGGCCCCGACGGTTGCCGGTACCCGGCCGCGGGCGGGCACAGTCACACGCTTGAACCTGCCGTACATACGCAACCCTCGCCGCGGGTGCGCGCGAGGCCCTATACATAACAGATCAGCAGGCGCGCGCCACCACCTTCGCGCTCCCTTTCATTACTTGCCCGCGGCAGCTCTCGCGCGTGCGCGCAAGCACCTCCTAGGTGGAATCGGCAGCTCCGAGAGCCTCCTCGGAGCCCCGTGCTCATCCGGGTCCCGCCGCTTCGAGCCGGGAGCGGGGGGGCCGCGGTCCCCGCCCCCGGCGCCCCTCCCTGCAGCGGCTCGCCGGCTCGCACAGCCCCGGCGGGTGGGATTTCTGCCGAGATCTCGGGCTCCCCCGGCTGCCGGCCGCCCCGTCTCAGGAGACGGACCGATCGAGCCCCTCGCCTCCCCTCCCCGTGCCGCCTCCCCTCTCCGCCGGTAGTAAACACACTTCAGAAACGTGAGGGCTGGCGCTCACGTGGGGCGGGGCCCGGCCAATCGGCAATGGTGGGCGGGGCGGGTTGCCGGCGAAGCTCCGGCGCAGAGTCACAGGGCAAACGGCGAGGCGGCGGCCGCTGGTTGGCACGAGGTGCGTGCGGTCAGTACTGACGGCGGCTTCCCGCGGTCAGAGGGTGGGCGCCGGCACCACTGCCGGATCCTGCTCTCTTTTTCTCCGTCTCTGCTGTCCCCGCCGCGGGGGCTCCGCGGGGTGATGCGTCCCCGCCGGGCGGCCGCTGCCGTCGTCTCTGCCGGCTCCTAGAACAGCTTGAAGCGAAGCCCCGCGGGCTGNGGGTGAACGCCGTGCACTGGTTCCGCAAGGGGCTGCGGCTCCACGACAACCCGGCGCTGCGGGAATGCATCCAGGGTGCCGACACGGTCCGCTGCGTCTACATCCTGGACCCCTGGTTCGCCGGTTCCTCCAACGTGGGCATCAACAGGTGGCGGTGAGTGCGGGGCGGCGAGGGCCCTAATCCCCGCGTTATGTATGCGGTCACGCTGCCTCCCCGCCATCCCCTCCCCTCGCCGCCCGATTGGGTCGCCGCCAGCGCCGGCTTCCCTCACCCGCCTCCCTCGCCGCTCCGGCGGTGGTGTTACATATCCAGCCCCTGCGCCCTCCTCGGCCGGGGGTGCCGCGGCTGGGGAGGGACGGGAGAGAAGCCGGGAAGCCCCAGGTGGAGTGCGGGGCCGGGCCATGGTTTTGCAAGGAATGGGGATCTTGTTCCCGCTCCCAAGGGCGCTCTACGTGCCACCCGCGGTAGAGCTTAGAGCGGGGCTGCTGCCCTGTTGCCGGGCTGCGAGCCCCGGCAGAAGCTGCCCAGAGTGGTTGCATCACCTTAGCATCTCTGGTCAGCCAGGAATCCCGCAGTGGCACAGGGTAGCTCCATTCTGGAAAAAAAAAACCAAAAAAACTGTGAAGCTGCTAGCGTGGTTCAAAAGTAAAGTCTAGAGTAGCTTTATTGCAGTGAAGGATATGTAGTGTCCCTTTCCCGACCATGAACATCTATTCCTGCACCTGCAAGCCAGGCGTGGTCCTTCCCACTACAAAAATGAACTTTGCTGTGGAATTGTGGCAGATGTTCCCATGCTGCATGTCATGGGGCAGAAGTTAATGGAACATCTGCATGCTTATCTTCTGCGATTAGGTATCATATCATAAAAATCACTAGGGAACTGAAAGCTACTACTTTTTTAGAAGGGTTGACAATTCAGTACAGTTCTTGTATCGTTTGTCCATCTAATGTTGGGAACTTGAAACGCTTTTGAGCTTAGCCTGCCCAGACTGCCATGCTGGGAGGAGTTGCGTAATTGTGGAACAAGCACAATGAAACTTGGTTTAACCCCACGTCATAGAAGAATGACAAAATTGAGATACTTTGGGTTTTCTCTTCAAGGACTTTTTCTTTCAGACATAATACCCAGGTCTTTAAATATTTTTTTCAGCAAGGTAGCTTACCTGTGGAGGTGGTGTGTTTTGTTTGGGTTTTTTCTTCCCTGCAAATTTTGAGAGGTTTTCCTTATGATCTTATTTCTGTTTTTCAGAGGATAGAAATACTAAAAATGCTTTTTGTGAACTTTAATTTGATACTTATTCTGTTTTCACTGACAAAAATAATGTTCATACCACTTAAGAATAGCAGTTGTTAGATAATTCCCTTATCTGAGGTTCATCATGTACAGCTCTTTTATAGAGGCTTTGAAATATTTTTAGTATTGAAGGGAGTAAGTATTTTGTAATAACAAATCCTGAAAGAAAGCTCAGAGGCCTTAGTTTTATGGATGAAGCATAAGCAACTACTTAAGTTTTAAAAGAATGCAGGCATTTGGTGCAAGCCTGAGTGTTAAGGAAATCACATCTTGGGAATACTTCACAGGGTTATAACGTGTTCTGCAATTGAAATGCTAAACTGTTTTTGGTTATATTCTCTGAGCTAGTGAATGATAGACAAATGTGACCTTTGATTCTAGCAAAAGGAAGTTCATGTCTTAAGTGCTACTGCCCTGGTTCTTCAATGACTGTATAATAGGATTGTTACCTAATTCGGTCGTTGAGTACATTTGTGTGTCATATGTTTGCTAGTTAGTTTACTTTAATAGTGTTCTCAGTGTTCTAAAAGACAACTAGTCCCTGCACTGCATTTTGCTTTTGAAGAAAAGCATT
Source organism: Galbula dea (assembly GCA_013399015.1). Lineage (NCBI taxonomy): Eukaryota > Metazoa > Chordata > Aves > Piciformes > Galbulidae > Galbula > Galbula dea. The sequence continues at coordinate 425,038 of VWZX01010410.1, forward strand.
TTTCTTTAGTTGCTCATTTGAGATCAGAGGTCTTGGTCATGTGGGTTTGTTTATTTTATGAAGAGGATTTATTTCTGTTAGTCCTCTGGTTTTGTGTGCTTCTCCAAACCCCTCCACTTATAACCCTTTACCCCCCCAACTCCCACCCCTTTCCCTCCCTCCCCGAAGATCTCCCATAAGAAGGATAAATTACTGCTGCCCTCTGCATAGTACTTCAAACAGTCTCCTGGGACTCATACACCCTCGAGGCACATACTGCAAATAGATTTGAGTAGGAAATCTCAGTGCATTCATAGTCTGGTTTTGTGAGATCTTCAGGATTTCTTTTCAAGTTTAAATGTACAGTACCTTTATGGAGTAACTGGCTGCTATAGCTGTGTGTTCAGCAGAGTGATCTCAATTAATTTTTATTTAAATGAACAGTTATTAGCTTGGAATTAATCCATTTTAGTTTCCAGTGGTTTAAATGAACTATTTTTAGTCAGTGTTAATGCACACATTCACAGTATGCATGCACAAAACTTATGATGCAGATTTTTGGTTTGCAAGTCTCACTTGGCACTTGTAGTTAATAATCAAGCATTTTATTTCCTTGGGCACTTGATGACTGTAACCAAATGCTTCGGTTCATGCCTGTGGAATAGTGTTTTGAGTTAGTAAAAAATACTTAATTTGAGATTAGGAGCAGAAGCCCTTCAGCATTCGGAATATGAGTCAAATTTAATAATCTGGTGTGAATTTACAGTGGTCCTTTCTTAGTTTCAGCTGATTGGCACCATGAGTTTATGTTCTAGTCAGTTTATGCCCTAGTGCACTGGGCAAAACTCTTGTCTATCAAAGTATGACTAACATAATGGATATGAGGAAAAATGGTGCAAAAATATAAGAAACCAGGAGGTTTAGTTTCTTGTTAGAATTAATGTTGTCCCTCTGAAAAGTCAGCAGTTACAGTTCATTTTTAAAAATGTGTTAAATCTGGCAAATAGCAGCTTTTATTACATTGGTGCTTTCTGATTAACTTTTCTCTTTAAACAGTCATGTAACACTCGTGAACTGATATTTTTGTGTAATTGCACTATTGAGCAAGTCTAATTACTAAGCAGTCACATGGTCTTACTGACCTCCTTTCTGCTGGCATTCAGCCTACCTGTTCAGTCATGAATGCTACATAACAAATGTTAGGGCCTTCCTCAACTCACTTCATTTTTTTTCTGCTTCTGTCCTGTTTCTTCTTATTGTTCTTCCTTGCAAGCTGTCAAATAAATCAAGATATGCTTAGACTGAGGCATGCTTTTTTTATATAATGAGTTTTCCAGTGTTGTTCACGGATATCAAAGCTTGTCAGAGGGAGGTTATTTGATGCAATAGAATGTGATGGAGAACTTGTGGAGGGAGATGCTAAATGGAAAATTGCTCTAATGTTTGAAGTTTTGTCAATTGCCCTAAAACTTTTGGCACCAGGATTAGTTTACATCTAATTGTGCCAAGGGATTATACAAAGAATGTAATTTATGTACTCCAACAAGTAACCATTACCTACTTATAAAAAAATGTGTTTGTATGTGCTCACAGACTTTTCCATATTAAAGAGTATGGTATCTCATGTTTAGCAATATCACTTAAGGGAGGGTTTCAGTGAGCCCTGGTTTTAGTACAGATTGGCAATTGATAAAAAAATGCAAACATTCTGTTGGTTGCTGTGTAAGAATTTGCTTTGGCTAATAATTTACTATTTTAGTTTGTCTTTTTGAGTGTGTATGTATGGTTTTGCTATGCTAGTTAAAGACTGGCATGCAGCAATTGGTTCTCTTAATTCCTGAAGAGAATGGTTTTTCACTCTTAGCATAAGAGTAAAATATATATATATTAATGTATATATTTTTTATATCTAGCAGATTTTGTGAGAATATTGAAGTGTTCATCATCCTGCAAAGTTAGCTGCTGTTTTTATGGTAGATAATCCTATTGATTTAGGAGAAAGAAAAGATGTGATATATTTTACTATTTTTTTTTTAACACTGATACCTCAAAGCATATTAAAAATTAAAAACCTGAGCAGTTGTTCCCAGGGTAATTACTGCAATTCATAGAAATGGCAATTTGTTGTAAAAAATTAATACTTGGACATACTTTTGTAGCATCTGCTAAATTTTGCTATCCTGTGCATCTGGTTTTGAAAACAAGTTTAGTTTCACTATGTTAGGTAATGATTTGACCTATAGAGACCTGTTTGTTGGATGTGGGATTGGAATTACTCTGAGTGATTTAAGTTTTAAATGATACCGTATCCGTAATTCAGGCAGGCAAAATTTGTGTATTATACTTCAGTTTTCGTGACGTGCTTGGTATGTTCACAGGAGTGTACCAAAATAATAGACTTCCATGCTAAGAACATGCATTGAAGTTTGGTTTCATGATGTAGCACTTACGATGAAAATCTGTTTAAGAAATATTTAACGTGAAGCCAATCATCCAAAATATAGAGACAACACTTGGGGTTTTTTTATATATATAAGGGTAGACATGTATCGGGTTTGGGAGTAATGTTAATTTTGTATATGTTCTGCAGATACTCTGGGGTTTCCTTTGCAGGGTAGGTAGCCTGTGCTGCCATAGCCAGCGTGTAACAGGTCCACAGGGGAACTTCTGTATTCCTGTGCCATGTTCTAGACATACGTGTCATACCTTTTAATGAGTGACTTCAACTCTAGTGCAGTGCGTAGCTTGGAGCACTGTTGTCCAACCAACCCCCTACATCAAGGGTGATGAATCTGTAAATTTCCAAGTCTGTTCTCAGAGCATTAACTTGTTTTCAGAAGCTGCATGTTCAGATGGAGTTCTGTGGTACCAGTGGTTAGATTAGTGAAACCCTCTAGTGCCACACACTTAGGCTGTGCACCTGTCCTTTTTCACAGAAAGCCCTGTCTACTCCAAAAGTGCCCACTGTTCACTAAGTCCCTTTTTAATTCCTTGGGTTATATGATCTAGTCCTATCATTTGCGAAGTACGTCACTGAACCACACTGACGTATGTCCTCATGGTTTTAATCCTGCTGTGTTGATGAATAGTGTGGCTCCACCCTTTCTTGATAGCACAAAGTCTTGTGGTGAACCAGGTTAACTCGTGAGTCTGTCCAAAAGACATTAGTTACTAGTTCTGGTTGGATTAGCTCTCTAGTGTAGATTGGGTCAGCAAAAAGTGTTTCAGTAGTAGCAGTAGTGAAGAGGTGAGAGTGTGAACAGCAGGTACCAATTCTTTTCAGTGGCAATGTGAATGTGAGCCAGATTAAAATAGCCATATAACTGGCCTGCATTGCTTGTGTGTAATAACCACTGGGTGTTTTTTGGAAGGTGATTATTGGTTTCTTCTGTGACTTGCCATTTGTTGACAGACTTTGAAGTTATATATATTGTCAAAAATAGGTAACAGCCCTTTTGCTGCGTTAGGGAAAGGCCCTTCCCCCTTTTTTTTTTTTTTGTCAGACAGGTAGAATGTGAGAAATAACCCTGCCAGCTGAGAAGTTATGCTCTGCTGGTTTGCCTATTTTGGTGAATGATCTTGTATTGCCAGATTCTGTAATGTAGCTATTACTAAATCAGATGTGAAGTCTGTACTAGTTGGTCTGGATATAGCAGGTGCTACTGCAAATCCAACTTTATACAAAGTGTTCTATAAGTTCTTTTGAAGTAGCAGTCATTATAGGCCAGAAAAATTCCATTGAGCGTTTATACAGTTTGCTTTTTGACTGCAAGATTGATTTTGAAGGAATCTAATTTCTCAGGTTAATAAGTTTTGAGGGTTTAGACACCCAGTTTCATATCACTAATCTCCAGTTTTCAGGATATTAGAGAAGATACGGGTAGAGTGTTCTTGATACGTAAGAGTAGTGTGTGGAGTTTGAATATAAAGGGACAAATATTCACCATCAAATTGTCACTGTCCCTGGAGGTTTTTTGTCACCATCCTTGGAGGTTTTTAAGAAGAGGATAGATGTGTTTCTTCAGGGGATGATTTAGGGATAAGAGTAGTGTAGGGCTATCAGTTGGACTAGATGATCTTGAGGGTCCTTTCCAACCGTAATGATTCTGTGATTCTGTGAAATAAGGTCATGAAACAACTCTGTAGGATTATTTCAGTCTTCTTTCTCTTGGGACCAGAAATCTATTTTTGTTTTATTTTACCTAAGTATCAGTGGATCACATTCTTTATTTGAGCAGGGGAAGGTGATCTGTCTGCAACTTTTGGTGTTACCTCCTCTGACTATAAAAGGAGAGGATAATCCCCAACAAATACTACCAGTGATTAATTCAAAACCAGCTTTTTTTTAGGCAATCGGGGTTTTTGGTTTTGCTGGCCCCCATTTTCATGCAATAAAGTGTATTTTCCTCCAGTTTTTGAAAATGTAATTCTTACCAATCAAAGCTACTCTTTAAATATATTTAATTATGCACGTATGGCAGGAAAAGCTGTTTATCATTGTACCACCTGAACTTGTTGGTTTCTAACAGTTTATCTGCAGCATGGAAAGCTTCATTTTCAAAGAAAGTGATTCTTTTCTGTACTCTGTCAATGTTTGGCAAGTTTTCAGGTTAGTTGCATAACCTGAGATAGGAGGAAGGTCAAGCTGCCAGCCAAGTTAGCCATTTTTTCAGTGTAGAAGTCACACTAAAGTTTATGATGATGTATTCATTTACATATTGAAAGAAACTCTTTGCTTTAGGGAATTTTGTGATCCTCCCATAGAAAACTAAAAAGGCAAAATTCATATTGTTATGTAATTAGTGTGGGAGTATGTCTTTGTGTCTTATAGGCTTAGTAATTTGCATATGACATTTTAGCATGTTTAATAGCTGTACCTTTGGTTACCTCTAGGAAAAGACTGGACTTGGTTACTGGGTAGGAACTTAATGGTATTTTGCTACAATATGTTTTACTTAAATTTTTCAGAAACCTAAATGTGGAGCAGGCTAGTGTCAGTGCTTCTGTATACTTCTGTCTTTCAAGTTTGTCACTATTTAGGTCAACAGGTGAACTATAATTGCAATGTTCTTCTAACGGGGAAGCCTCCATGTTTTTCAGGTCATCATTAAGCATTTGCTTTCACTATTTTTGAGTTTTATGTGTGTAAACGTTTCTTTATGCAAGAATAAAGCTTTAGTGGAGGTGAAAGATAGACCAGAAAGGGCTGGGGAAAACCAGGTCAATATTGCAATGTTGAATCTCAACTGTGTAACTGGAGAAATCTGTAACAAAAGTCTACATATGTATCTATTTTTGAAACACATTAGTTTTGTTAGTATTAGTTTAAACAGTAGCTGAGTGGCGGTATACAGAACTTCCTAAAGTACACAATTTTTCTTAAATTTGATACTTTTTTTTTTAAAAAGTGCATTAGTATTTGAAATGCTAAAAGTCTGAGCATGTTATTGTCTGAAAGACTGTATTGATAAACCTGGTTAAGAAAAAATAATTTCATAACACTCAGGGTTTCAGAAGTAAATTCAGGTATCAAACTGTTGACATTGGTTAGGATGTGTCCTGCAGGTCTTAATTTCTGTGTTGACACGCATGTGATGGCATGTACGCCTGAGCTTTTGTGTTGTGGGTTGCTTCCTCTTGAAGCTAAACTAGAGAAATTTTCTGGGCCTGCTTTTGAAACTTTATCTCAGTATTTCTTGATTCGTAGGAAAGTGTTTACTTTCCTGTTCCACCACATGCATTCCTTCTTTGAACATCTGTAACTATGTTTGTGACTCTTAACACAGCTGTGAAAAGTAAAGGCTGCAAAATTCTTGCACGGTAAGTTTGATTCCTTTCAGAACACAAGCTCATATCCTCCCAAAATGAAAACCAGAAACGCTGGGAAAAAAAATCTACTTAGACTCAGACAGGAAGATTGTGAAGTGTGAATACCTGTTGTTATTGATTCTTCAGTAGCCAAGATGAAACATCTACAGTACGGCCTACTTAGGAGCAACTTATGTAAGGAAAACTTAAGATTTTCTGTGTTATCTATGTGAAGTGTGGAAACCATGACCTAGGAAATGCTTTGCTTTTTACAGTAAGGAACTTGTGTATTTCAGCACTTGCTGAATTTATTTTATAATTATTTATTTTTAATGCAGGTGCCAATATTCTACTTACCTTGTAGGTGAAGGGTAAACTGCTGCAGTTGAGAGAGGGGCAAAGTAATGATCAAAAGAACAGAAATAGGACAAGTTTCATCAGAAAGATGAGTAAAGAAAAGGTAACTTTCATGTAGGTTTTGTTACTTCATGCCTTGTGAAGTTCATAAAACATGATTATGGTCTGCATGGTTACAATTTTGTTATTCACTAGAGATCTAGAACACCATGGGAAGTGTCATCTTTATTTCACAATCTGTGCTGTTCTGAAGTACTGGAGAAGAGTACAGAGAATTGTGAAACTCCATTTTATAGAGCAATTGGCATTAAAAATAGTTGATCTTCCTGTTTTTGCGTTTTAGATTTTGGCTTTCTGCATTCTTTCAACTACAACTCCACCAACCTCTTTTTCAGTGCCAACTCCGAAACAGTGAGTTAGTTTGCCAAAGAAAAGTTCTTCAGTGCTGCATTTACTGAAAGTTTTATTCCAGTTCTTTGCTACTTCCATATGAGACAGCACAATGGAGCTTGCATTTTTGGCACTGGAGGTCATGCTTTCAAACTGAGAAGTGTTACTAGTGATCAGATGTTGCTCTTACAGCAGCAGCCTTTCTGATTTTTTTTCACAATTCTAGATTTTTTTTTCTACTAATCAATTTTTATTCCAGATTCCTACCTTTGCAGTTGCTGCTCTGTAGCTTATCAAGTGCAATGGTAAAGTGAAAATAATTTTTAGTGTTTTTTATTTTTTCTATTGTTTGAAGAATGAGATTTGTAGGAGTAATTATCTCATTACAAGTTTTTGTTCCCAAGTTAAAATGTGTAGGAAATGTCAAACTTTTCCACTTGTATTGCTGTGTTGTCATTGATTCCAGTATTTTTTTCTGCTGGATTTACAAGTTTTAAGAAGACTTAAGGTAAAGTAAGCTTTGGAGAGCTTTGCTGTGTGTGCTTTGTTTTTCTGCTTTTGTAGTATGAGCTAAATCTGTCAGAATCTTTCTGTTAAATTAAGTTCTTGTTAGGATGTACTATATGGTAATGTATACCTAGCCTTTTATTGGAATGAGTTGTCTTTTGCTTGGAAGTGTTAGTCTCCTGTGCTTTCCTCTTAAATTTTACCTTGAATAACATGTCTTTGAACTTGAGATTTGCATACCTTTATTTTTTTAAAATCCTATGCACAAGTTAGTGTGATTGATATTTGAAGGCTTGTAGCCTTATTTCTGCAGAGATAATTTTCTTCATGAGGCTGAGATACAGTTCAGTGAAAGGTTGCACTGGTGATCCTTTTTTCCTTTGTTATAAGGTTAATGGTCATTAACAGCAACAGTAAACAGGAAATTAAGTAACTGTCAACGTTACTTCCTGGATTTGTGTAGGACCTTCATGTCACCACACTCCACTGTCCATGCAGTGTTCAATAGGGTTTAAAAATGTGTTAGCTTTACCAGTCATTCATGAGGGTTTTTCTTTCATGCAGGTTTAATGTTGTTTAGACCTGTAATAAAGAATAATGTCTACTAGCATGTGTTTGGATGGTAGTACTGAAGCAGCTTGTTTGTGCTGAAGCTTGCTGCCAGCTGTTGACTCTGCAGAGGACATGTTATTCACGAGCTGCTGTTCATTTTGACACCTTCCCATTCTATTTTTTATCAGCTCTCTGGTTCTGAACATTGGCTTGGTACTTTCTGAACTCCAAGCACGTACTAGGTTTCACTTAACCTTCAGCAGCCAACACTTCTAAATATGGCACAGAGAAGCAGAACCAACCCACTGCTTGTACCTCCTCGAAGCCCTTCTCCGTCCTGCTTAGGAATAAAGTTTGGCCATGGTATGAGAATCCTCTCAGATCAGCTCTGAAGGGAAGGAGAAATTCAGCTCTTACTACAGCGGTTACGTATAACTGGAAAAGTAGGTCATTGTGGCAGGGAGTAGTCCAAACAGCCGCCTGGTTGCTGCAGCAACGACCTACTTTAGGAATTTATTTTTGTTGATTCATATTGAAATGTTCTTCTTACAAATGGTATAAGGAAATGATCATGTTATGAGACATGTAGCAATGAAACTTGCAGATTTTGAAGACTCCCCTCCTCCACTCTTCCTCCTGCTCCCTTTGCTCTTGCCCCTTGATGTTGGATGCATGGGGGTTAAAGCAAATACGGTTTATTTATCTTCAGTTTGACCTCTAATGGGGAACATCTTTCCTTGCTTGAAGGTTCTGCATAGCAATAATACTTATCAGTGGTGATTAACTTTCCAGAGTTCAGAGCCTACAAATGTTCTCCTATCATTTTTGCCTATAGAAATAAATTTGGAGTTTAAAAAATACTTCAAAAATTTTCTTTCCTAGAAGTATCTCTCTTCTGGGATCCTAATAGTTTGTATTGATATTCAGCTGTTCTTATGTTAGCTGCTTTGTCTCCCACAAAGTATCCACTTTCAGGAAGCTGGGGGTGGACTTGGTGCCTGCACACCCCCCCCTTTTTTTTTTTTTTTTTTTTTTAAATTGGCAGTATTCCAGTCTGCATTTTCTGTGTTGCTATGAATTCTGATCCTGGCACACCAAACTGGAAAAAATAAAGTGATCTTGTGTAGAATGATGTTTTCCAGTTGTCTACCTTTATTCTTTCAACAGTCAAAGTAATAAAAAATAAATAAAAATATTGTGGCTGGTGTTCAGAAGGTGAATTTTGGTGATTCATTCCAGTCTTTTGAAGAGTAAATGAGGAAAATATAAAAATAATGTTGTTCTAATAAAGGTTTCATTCTTTGTAAAATAATTTTTAATGTAAATTTAATCATCTCTGTAAAAGTGATGGTAATATCACTTTTTAGTTATCAGAATGTTCCACTTAGTTGTACTATGTAACTTTTCAAGATTAATTTAGTTGCTTCAAGTAAAGTACTTTCTGTTGGTCCTTACCTCTAATATTGCAGTGAACTGCAGCAGTTGTGGCAGATGAAGAGTGCATGTTTATCTAGAGCTTATCTGAATTTTTTTGATCTATTATGTCTCGAGCTATATTTCAGCTTTGTTTACCAGGGCTTACATTACTGAGCTCCAAGCATCTTTATTGTCAGCTCTGGACTTTGACATGATAGGCCTCTGCAGCATGAAGTGAACCAATTACCTCCATTAGTCTACTTATACACTAATAAAGTTTGGAGTTTTTCTAGATGTATGCAGCTTAATAAACAAAGCTGTGTTTCAGTTATTTTGGGGGTTGTATGTTTTTAAAAAAATCTTAATTCTTTCTACGTCTTTGTTCCTCAAAAACCTCAACACATTTTTTTGGTTTATCTTCTGTTGAGATGTAATTGAGTAATTTCCTTTTTGAGAGACCACTTGAGAAAATTTAGGCCTTCTTGATTCGTAAGAGTAGCAATGGAAGGTTAGAATAATGCTGGATGTTTGATCACAGTAAGGTGAGCACCACAGAGAAGAAATTGTCAGTATTAATTTTCGGGAATAGCTTCAGATATTTTTCTGTTTTCCAAACTTTCTACCAATTTCTGTGCTTTCTACCAATTTCTGTGCTTTCTACCAATTTCTGTGCTTTCTACCAATTTCTGTGGTAGTATATTTAAGGTCTATACTTTTCTGTGACTTTGGAATTTTTTTTTTAGGTGTGGGAAGCTAGAGACAATGGAATTATACCTTAAGAACTTGCTATTTATACAATGTTGTTGAGGAATATATGCATTTTACATGGTATTTAATTTCTGGGAAACTTTAAATTGTGCAAAAGCTTATTAGCAGTAATTATAACTTTAAAAAGGTCACTTTAAGGAAAGTAAAAGGATTTTACTAAAGTAAATGAGAGGAAGTATAAAATGCATCCTTCAGAATCGGATTGCAAGACTATCTTTTTGTTATGCTTGCTCTTGTAAAATGAGCCATAGATGTTACTTTCTCATGGACAGCTTAGATTGCCAAATATAATGTGGCTGAACTATTTTATAAAGCAGGCCAGCTCTGGTTTAATTACATCAAGCCTTATGAGCTGATTATTTAAATAAGAGAACTTGGGTACATAAGGAGTTTTAAATTTATTTAAGTATGAGCATGTCTGTACTCTCAAGTAACCTAGTTTTGTAATTTTGTTTCTGGGTCCTATTACCTCAGCTGTCCCCACTGCAAATACATTTGTTTGCTCTTGAGTTTTCCTTTGTGGATCCAACTAGTTTCTCTGGAAAGAATAGGCGTAAGGAATTAAAGTCAAATAATAAGGGCTTTGATTTATCAGATTGGAATTAGAGGATTAGAGAAATATAAACATAGAATATATACATTAAGGAACAGAAGACACCAGGAGAGATTTAGAAAGCTGTGAGCCTGTCCATCTCATATCACCAGAAAGCTGACCTTTGTAACACGCATGTAATTTGAGATTTTTGCTGCTAGTTATGTGGGGATAGTTTAGATGAATAAAAGGTGCCGTTTGAATGTGAAGTTAAGATCCAGATCTTTATAGGAGCTCATTAAACTACTTGTCATGACATACTGCTCACGAAATAGGAACTAAATGCAGATTAGTATTTGGGAGATCACGAATGTCTTCTGAATAGGACAAAAATTTTTTTCCTTCCTTTGCTAAATGCTATCCTTGAAAAGCTGGTTGAGTTGGAAAGAAGTTAATGAATCATAGAATCATAGAATATTAGGAGTTGGAAGG